>OZ057409.1:18064254-18396609 GCA_964056735.1 Allodiplogaster pararmata
TTTCTATTTCCTTTCTATTTAACCTTTTCTCTTTATTTCTATTTTCTATCTGGCAATTCCTTTGCTCTTCTATTATAGTTCATTGAACTGAATCACAAGTGTCTCATGTCGAATATCGATCGATAAGAAGTAGAAAAGCCATTTCAGTAAGTTGAGTACTCCTCCTAGTAGCTCCTCCCAGTAGCTGTTTTATGAATAACGTTCTCTAAAAACTCCCATGAGTATTCTATACTTCTCCCAGAAGGTTTTTTCTCATGAGTACTTCATACATTCGTTTACAAGTACTCCTACGACTAGGTCTTCTTTCCTGAGTTCTCCTCCCAGCAGCTTTTTTCCTGAGAAGCGTTCTCTACGAGCTCTCATGAATTCTTCATGCTTCTCTCAGTAGATCCTCTCCTACATATGAGTACTTCATACAGCTTTCCATAACTACTCCTACAATTATCTCTTCTCCCATCAGTACTGCACCCACTATCTATCCCTTCTCCCATAAGTACTGCACCCACTATCTATCTCTTCTCCCATAAGTACATACTCCTCACCGTAGCTTTTCTCGCAATATGAGCTTGATGCTCAATTTCTTTAGTGTCTTTTTCATCAAGGCCGATGTGTTCATTTAAAAGAGGCGCTATCGCTCAGTTCTTGTTTAATTTGTTCTTTTCTGGTCTCTTCCTTTTTTATTACTTCCATTCTCAATTTCTCTCGGCAGTCAGCGAGTGTGAGATTGTAACGCGAGAAAATGGTAGAAGAAAAAAACGAGACAGAGTCTTGCGAATAAGAGGAAGAAAGAAGGAAAGTTTTGAGAAAGAGGGCGAGAGGAGAACACAAAAAATAAGTTCAAGAGAAAAAAGCTTTTTATTCAAAGATGGATGAGCACAAGACAGGGCAAGAAAGTTTGAAAAATCAAACGGAAACAGTTTCTTACCAGTGAAAAAAACAACCAAGAAAAAAAGGCTATTACTAAAGCACGTCACGCACGACATGCACGCCATTAACGCCATCCACGCCATTCACACCATTCACGCCATTCACACCATTCACACCATTCACGCCATTTACGCCATTCACGCCAGTTCATTACTAATGCACGCCACTGCGCGGTGAATTTCTTAACTTCACCCCATGCGCTTCATTTAGTTTTTTTTCAAGTTTTTCATGTTTTTTTCCGCTTAGGCTCAGGCAAAAGTTTACGCTAACGAGGCCGTACGGCTTATGCTAACGAGACCGTATCAAAAATTTTTTTTAACATAATAGTGCGTCAAACACTCTTTCTCTCTTTCCCGCGCAGTGGCGAGCATTAGTAATGAACTTGCGTGAATGGCGTGAATGGCGTGCGTGTCGTGAGTGGCGTGCGTGGCGTGCTTTAGTAATGGGCAAAAAACTATAGTATGCAGTTGTCATCTGGGATTTCTCCGCTTTGTTCCCGGAGCTTTTGGTATGACGGGCAACCATTCAATAATGCATTCTGGAATGCATGCGTGGCAAATTTGACTTTTGCCAACTCTTTATAAATCTCACTATCGCACTCCCCGCTCTCTCTCCGCTTTCCCAAGCCACTGCTCGAACGCCGGAGCAATAGTTCTGGTATTTCTCTGAAATGTCAGATGAGAAACTTTTTTGTTCACTTCAAAACCTTTTCTGGATATTTATCCCAGGGGAGCTTTTGTCTCGCGTCAGGATTGCCATCAAGTGTGCTTTGATTGACAGAAAAGGACGGGGCGGTGTTTTTCTATCTCTCCGTCTCTATCTCTCTCTCTATTTCTCTTTCTGTCTTTTCCACATCCTTCCTCTTACCTCTCTGTGGGTCTTTCTCTCTGCATCTTCCTATACATACATTGGGCCCCTCCTATCCTTCTTTGGCAACTCCATTCCCTTCCCCGCTGTCGCCTTTTCACGTCCCCATGTAATCTCCTGCTCCAAGCTGAACCAAGCTGAGCAGGAACTTTCTGTTGGATGTTGCTTCTTCTGAGGAGGGGAATAAGTACAGGATGAAGTGGGAGCGCTCTTCTTGTGGTGGAGGCGCCGCTTCTGCAGGGTTTCCTCTGAAAGAGCTCCCCGCCTCCTCTCCTTCAGCCATATCTCTGCTGTCGTCTCATCGACACTCCTCTCACACTTCTCATGAAGGGGAGGAGGAGAACGACAATTCAAACACAGTATCCTTCATCTCTTGTCAGTCCAAGACAGGCAGCAAGCGGTCCAAGCATTTTCCTCCTCCAAAGGCTCCACCGTTTTCACAGGGAAAACTGACTCGGATTAACTACGGTGGCAGGGAGTCGCTGGACGAGCTGCTCGCTGCAGAATTCTTTTCAAGAGACGGAGAAGGGCGCGAGAAGGCGAAAAAGCCCCTGGGTCATTCACAGCGAGGCCAGCCATTCCAGTCGCAGCGGCAGCAAGGAATGAAATGCCTGCGGCAACCCTCTTCCTCCTCTCCCTCTTCAGTATCTACTCCCAGTCCTAAGATCTGCTCACCTTCACCCGAAATATTCGTCATACATCGGTTAGCCCCATGGCAGGAATAGGATGATCAAGATGTTTGTTCTACTCTAGGTAACGACGTGACTGTGTTAAAATCTTTCGTACAAAAATTTTGCTGTTCATGAGATTGATTTTCACATTGTTTCTCAATGCTCGTAGCCTTTTCGAATTCCACTTCTTGATTTCGTACCTGAAGACGTCAAAAAGTTTGAGTACTGTATTTATTTGGGTACTGTATTTGGGTACTGTATTTCAAAGCCTTCTCCTTTTTGGTTTGGTTTCTTTCAGAAATACTTTAATAATAGAAAACGGTGAAGGGGTAGTAATTCCTTTTTATCTTCTTAAAAAGAGAAGCTTTCACTATTAAAAGTTGGCAGAGAATCCCACCGCAAAGAGTTCGGGAGACGCATGAATGCTGCGAGAAATTTGTAATTGTGTGCACATAAAAAAGGTAAAAGCAATTTTTCGATGCATATGCCCTTTGCATTCGAAAGCAAGGGGAGAGTGAGTAGCCTTGCTTTCCAACGCCAATTTGAAAGCAGCCGTAGAAAGCGACGTATCAAGTGGGAAAGTACGGGCGACGATGTGACTGAGAAAAGGCCTTAATGGAATGCTTTCGATTCTTTTCAAGTCTCCACCTTTGTTCGGCTCTTACACAAATTTTCGCCAGTTAACATCCAGAAAATTTTTTCTGATGGTTTTTTGTTGGCTATTCTGCCTTTGAGATATATGCATGTAATTCAGCTAAGAACCTTCATCCCAAAACTGGTACGGCGCTTCTGGCAAATTAGAGAAGCGTAAAAAGCGTAGAAGAAAAAAGGAGAAAGAGCTAGATGACAAATGAAAGAGGAAGCGAAAGCAAGATAATAGAAGGTAGAGAGGACGAAAAATAGTAAATAAATGATGAAAAGATAAGGTAAAAGAGAAAAGAAGTGAAAGAGTTGGAAAAGCAGTAGAGTGGTAGGAGAGAGAAATAAAAGAAGAAGGAAAAATCGAGAGAAGAGAATAGCTGGTATTAGAAAAATCTCACAGACGTATAGTGCAGAATCTTCTATTATGATATCACATGGCAGGGGGGGGGGGGGGGAGTATACAAACATACTTACACATAAGAGTCGAATGTCGTCCTTTTGTAGCCAATCTAATAGGAGATAAAATGTGACCACCGTCTGTGAGAGCATCGTCTGTTGAAGTAGCTCATGTTCCTTGTCTTTTATCTTTAACACAGTCTTTTTCTGACTGAGTCTCTCTTCTTTCTTCAGAAGGGGGCAATTAGAAATTGAGCAGACCCAGGAATGGGCCTTTTCTGCCCTGGTCTCTCAACCAACTAACTGAATTTTTCACTGTTCATCCAGAATAACAACTAATTGAGTAGGGAAAAGCATTTCCCTTCTTTCGCCATATTTTATCGCCTCGAAGAAATATCTGCCAACACGAGGAGCCAACTCGGGCTAATGACTAAAGTGGGCTTCCTATTTTTTCCGCATTGTTGGGGGAGAGGAGAGAAGGAACAGAAAGGAGGAAAATGGATAGAAGAGGAGTAGAACTGAAAGAGCGAACAGGGAATAAAAAGAGAAAGTGATGTACGGAGAGCTGGATAGAAAGGGTGAGAGGACGGTGGAATGGAGGGGGAGGGGAAAGGGGGGGAGGGGAAAGGGGGGAGGGGAAAGGGGAAAGGGGGGAGGGGAAGGGAGGGGGGAGGAACATAGCAGAAGAAATCGTTGTAGCTGGAGAAGCCACATAAATTGAATTTGGTTCTGAAGAGTAAAGATGACGTTCTATCATATTTGACACGACGATTGGACGGAATAAATAAGAAGCAGGAAGTGTCTATTTTTCACTTCCGAACACAACTCACCCAACGCTTGAGCATATATTCTAGTCATAAGGAAACGAAACAGGCTAAAATAATTAGTTTATCTTCAGTTTGCCTGGAGCGAAATGATGATTTCGGCTTGACAAGTAGTGTAGAGCGCTTAGCTTTGAGATTCAATTAAACTAAGCGCAAGCTTTCAAAACGATTCGAGTTACAGTAGCAGTAGATGAAAAAAATCTAGAAGGTTCTTGACCATCAGATTACATATGTAATGTTTTCACGTAATAAAACTGAATTGAATTGAAATTGAATTACCAAAGAACAAATTTCTCTTAGAAAAACTCGATAGCTTCGCGAGTATCAAATCAGTAGGAAAACAAACAAGCACTTTGATTTCATCGATGAGATTAAAAACCGAGAAGACATGCTCCTTTTTCATGAAAGACCAACAGAAAAAGATAGAGAGGAAACCAAGCCATGAAACGGGGCTATCTCAGGGCTATGATCAAAATACGTATTTTATATTTGATTGAGTCACATTGAATTACCAAAGAATTACATCAAATTCAGATGAAGAGAAGAAAATTTTTCCTCTTTCAGTAAAATGGACCCTCCAAGTCAGCAATCGCCCGGCTCAGCCAAGAGTTCTTCCAATGACAGTGGCGTGAATGAAGAGGCCAGGAAAACCTCAGTCAGCCAAGTTAGACACCAAACTTTTCATCCAAAACCACCACTTACTTTTTTCACACTTATTGACTTGTAATACCAGGAAATTGAACGCTCAATCACGGCATAGTTCGAGCATTCTCCTCCCAAACTCGCGATGCCATTCCATTCGTTGAAACGTATTCATTTGCTAAAAGATGAGATTCCTAGCCTTAAACAGTTGAAAAATTTTGCCTGTATCTCGCCTAGTTTCTTGCACGACTCTCTCATCTAATTCCTTCTTAATGTTCTCTTTGCAGCCTCGAGCAGTGGACCGTCGCTCGTCACGTCTTTCGTCCACGAGTGTTTCGCCTGTGTTAGAGCAGCTGGAGCAGCTCATAGTTTCGGACGAGTGGCTTACGAGGGACTCCGACTCGGCCCTAGGATCACAAGTTGGAAAGAGCAAGTCAGATTTTTTTCACCAAAAATTCTACTTTGGTAGTGTAGGAGCAACGCGCTCGCGCTCCCGGTAAGAGTGAAAAAGATGGCTGGGTTCAATTCTTACCTATGGACTGATTTTATTCGTGCCACAGTTTGATAATGTTTTTTTCTTTCTTTTTCGATTGAATGTTAAATAGGCGATGAGTACCATCTAGCATAGAGAGTAGAACATTTATGTGGGTTTTTATTATTATAAAAATTCTATATGAAAGGTAATATAGTTTTTTATCGGGCTTAGCTCGACCGGGACGAGAATAATATAAGCGAGGTTGTTGAAAAGTTGAAAATAAATCAAAACAAAACGGATTTTCAGAGAATAGGGAGAACGGTTATATCGCAATTCCACGCGCTTGAAAGAGAAAATAATAATAAAAAATAAATGATAAAATTGAAAAATGCAATAAAAAAAGTGAGAGACGGCATCGAAGCCAAATATTTATGCATGTGAAATTATTGACGACGCGAACGACTTTCAGAACTTTTTGAGCAGTTTTGACGAAAAAGTTGTCAAGTCTTTACTCCAATTGATATGTATTCGAAAATTTCGATTGCTAACTCGATTTCGTCGTGGAAAGCATGGAAGTCCTTTGAGAGAAAAAAGCAAATTTTTGAATGGTTTTGTTTTGATTTACCAGTGACACGAGTTATAAAAGCAGAGTAGCATTTTTCTCTCTGCTCTTCCTTCTCAACGGCTGTCTCTCTTCTTCCTTTCATCTTTTTCGTTAACTTTCGCCACGAAGAGGTATCACAAGCCTCCTATTATGACCACCTCAACCTCTCAAACACAGAATTTTTTTTCTTTTCTGATAAGCCTTGCATCTCTCCTCATTATCACGTTTGTCATTCCTTCACTTGATAAATAAACCAGAAATACATTTGATATTTGACAGAACAGACATTTGACATTTGACAGACATTTGACAGAACATTTGACAGACATTTCACATAACAGAAACCAATAAACAAAACCAAATTTGACATTTGACGTTCCTTCATTGAATGAGTCATTAATGATGCAGCGTCAAGGACGGCCATAGACTATCGGAGCTCGGGCGGACGCTCGTCACGTCCTCGTCTCTCAAGGCAAGTCTCGCTTCATCCCCACGTACTCTATCTTTCAGAAACAAGCGTTTGCTCTGATATCTCCGTGGAAACCCCACTGCCTGAAGAACTAACGCGAAACAGTTGCACGAGTTTTGTGATTGTAGTGCGTTCCTCTGCGTACACACATATTTAAATAAAAATAAAATTGACCTTCAGCATCTCCGAAAACATGTCTCGGAGCGAAAGAAACCTCTCTCAAATACAATTGATCTGTTTCTCTCGAAGATACTTAAAAATTTTGAACGCGGACTATTGACTAGTTCGGAGATTCGAAAATAAGTTTTTTCGTTGAAATTTTGGCATTGCTTTTTGGCGGAAAAGAAAATTTTAATTGGAAGTAATTTCTCTCCGCTGACAGGCGTACATTGACCTGCTGGGCTCCCATCACCGCCAAAGCATCGCCAGTTGGCTGCTGGGAAACACTTCGACGACCTTCGCCCAACTCTTTCGCTACCCAGATGCGGGTTTGTACTGCTCCGAGATGGAGAGCTCGCTCGCGAACTCCATCCGCAATGGTATTGGTGAGTCATTTTCTGAGTTTTCTAATGTGGACTTTTTGCTTGAATACATGTTATCATTAAGCGTTTTCTTGTTAGTTTGGACTTAGTTTTGCAATGTACTGCCAGTTCTTTTCCTCCCCAAAACAAAGTGATCTTCATTTAAAAGTAGTTACACCTAAAATAATAATTCGAAGGTTTAAACTTAAATAAGGAGACTCAATCTAGAATTTTCATCTTTTCAAGCGAGTTTTCTTGCAGTTACATTGTATGTATATCAAATTCAATTAACGCCAGCTTTTCTTCTTCTCTGTAACTGGAAAGAAAGCTGCTGGGGTTTTTCACTTTAAACTATGATTATTTTCTGTGCTTTATTTTGTTATATTAGCTGATGAGCAAAGCTGAGAAAATAGCTGACTAAGTAGTTGAAACACATGAAAAACTGGAATGAATCAAAAATCCAAACCCCCCTCACACAGGTCACGCAGTCAAGCTAGCCCTGCGGCAAGCATACGGCGGTGAGTACGCAGTGAAGGGCTGGCGCTGCTTCTTGGACAATGTCAGTTTATCCCGCTGACCTCATACAAGATAAGACAACCGTTTTCTCACATAGGCCTTTGAAAACTGGCTCTTCTCCTAATCCATTTCTGTACGTTCATGTCGATCGATACATTTACTGATACATAGTTTTTGTATGCAACAAAGTACACAATAGGCTCAACTTCAATTATTAAAAAAATTAGGCTGCGAAAAAAAAACTTGCTAATTGGCTTGAGTGATGAACTTCTAGGGTGCGCCTGTTGTGTACGTTTCCCCTGCCTTGCACCTAGAAGTAGCGACTTACCTCGCCACCGAATTCGGCATCTCAGACGTTGTACAGCTAGCCAAGTTAGATGGAGACTTGTGCGAGGTCGAGGGGAGAATTGTCAGTTTTCATTAAGTCATTGAGCTTCGAGATAAAAAAAAGTTTCTCACGGTCGGAAAAATTAATGAGAAAATGAAAGAAAAAAGAAACGGAAGCAAGCTATATGAGGGTGCTCAGAAAGAGAACGGCGAGTTCGAAAAAAAAACTAGAACGCTATAGTGTTTTATCACAAATTTCATCATTCGCCTTTTTTTTCTTCTTCGAGATAGCGCATATAATGGAGGGAACAAAGTCCTCTTCTTCGAGATAGCGCATATAATGGAGGGAACAAAGTCCTCTTCTTCGAGATAGCGCATATAATGGAGGGAACAAAGTCCTCCACAGCCTGAGCAACAAATTTACGCTCAGTTAACATGGGTTCATCGTACTTTCAAATACTCAACACAAACGGTTCCGTGATTTGATGGTTTATCGACAGGATGGCGTAAAATGTTAAAAATACAACGCCAGAAAGGTCATCAGGGACACCCCCCTCCCACTCCTCCATTTACGTGCGAGTTTTATCTTAACTTTTTATTATTATATAATTCTTAGTTAAAAGATAAACGATTAAGACGGCTGTGAGGAATTTCTATTTTGAGCTTTCGAAATGGAAAGCACTCCGATAGTGTGAACTGCCAAGAACATATGTGATTTACTTAAGCGCGTGATCAAAACTTGTTCGTATTGCCATTGTTGTTGTTGTTGTTTTTTGCCCATAGGTCCTGTCGAGGAGAGTCCTTTGGGATAGGTTGGTGAGGATCCTTTTGATTCCGGAGAAATTTTCTCCGTCTACACTCGCACCGCAGTCGGCGATCCTCTTCGCGAGACCCATTCGTTAACCGGAGAAGGGCAAGAAGTTATTTTATTGGCGCCTCAACTCGCCATTACAAAGTATAGGGGAGTATCGGCCGATGCTTTATCCGGTGGCATGCCCAGGCCAGTCCGGCATCGCCCTCCTTTGACGAACTATACTATCCAATTTTGGTCCGCGACGGGCAAGCCCGCTATCTCCACTTGTGCAAAGAGACATCCCTCTATCCGCCACCTGAGGACGCGCTCGATACCGGTGAGGATGAACCGGTCCCTTGCGATGGTGTGAACTTGTGGGCTGTAGCACCATCAAAGGCGAGGTATTGCCATTAGTATGCATTAGACCAACATAAATAACGATCTGCATCTGAATTTTTTGCGAATTGTTTTTTCTTGTTTAATTGGCAAGCTTCTCTTTTTTCTAATGAGCGCTATTTGTTCAAATTCTCTTCTTCTAAAACTAGCTCATATTATTTTTTTCAACGGGGAAATTCTTTTTGTGAACCTGTTTCCTCTTTCTGGTAAGATTGAGAGCAGAAAAACTCTGTCCCAGCTGTGATGATCACTGAATATATGATAATATTGCAGGATCATCATGCTTTCGAGAAGCAACTGGACGAAGATGTCGCCGCAGGGAAGAAGCCGCTGATTGTACTTGGAGTCGTTGGCTCCTCCATTCTAGGCCAAAACGACATGATCAGCAAGCTGCTGGAGCTCCGCAAGAACAAACATCGCTTCTGGCTTCACATCGTCGGACAGGTTTGGACGAATCCACCAGTTGCAGAGCAAGTTTAATTACTTTAATTTTTTATTTTAGGAAGCTTAGTTGAAGAATAAACAACTTTTCAAGCGATATTACGGAACTTTATCGGGGAACTCTATATGTACAAGAAGAAGTGAACTTTTCTCAATAGACCCTCGTTTTGTTGTTGTTGTTGTTGTTAAGCTTACCAGTTTCCTCCGGATGTGTTGAACATTTGTCGTTACTGAACAGGCGATCGCCGCTCTGACTCTTCGGGAGCCGACGGAAGTACTTGTGCACGTGCTCTCCCAGGTAGACAGCATGACACTCCCACTTGCACTCTGGCTTGGCATACCTGCTGCTCCAGTTATTGTTAGTCACATTCTTTTATTTTTGCTTGTGCTTTTCCAGTTATTCTACTCAGGTCACTCATTGTTATCATTAGTCTAAATCTTTTTTTTCTTCTAGTAGTTGTAATCAGCTGAGCTTCAAAAGAAGAGCAATTTGAAAAACCATGTTTAAATGAATTTTGACATTTAGGAATCGACATTTAGGAGCTAATGACATTTAGGAATCAAGTGAATGCTAAACTTTTTTTAAAAATCAATTTTTTCATCAACAGTTCTATGATACATACTTTATCTATTCCTTTTTATACCTAACGTTGTATATTTATGCTTTGAAAAGAATTGTCCATGTTTTTCATTAACTTATCAAGTTATTGTTACATAAATTCACTTATCAAGTTATTGTTACATAGATTCACTTATCAAGTTATTGTTACATAGATTCACTTATCAAGTTATTGTTACATAGATTCACTTATCAAGTTATTCTTCAAATGCTCAGTTACACAGTTTTTAAGGCAGTGACGCCTGGTAGAGAAGACAAATTGATCAAACCACCGCACGGAAAAAAGCTAGTCACCGGGGGGACTCGAACCCATGCAACCAACTCGAACCCATGCAACCATCTCTCTCGAGGAGAGATGGTTGCATGGGTTCGAGTCCCCCCGGTGACTAGCTTTTTTCCGTGCGGTGGTTTGATCAATTTATCAAGTTATTGTTACAGAAATTCACTTATTAAATTATTGTTACATAGATAAAAACCACATCAAGGGAAAAGTTCTGAACTGCTTTGCAGACCTTGCATCGATCCGTCGAAGGCTACAAGCCATCGTATCGCGCCAAGCTAGATACACTTCCTTGGTGGGTGGCGACTCAATATCTCACTACGAAGAAGATCACGGATATGATAGAGAACGCCTACTTCTTGGTCAGTTGTGTCTCTTCGCTCTGCCTCACTACTCTTCTCTTGTTTTACGAAGAATTCTTCTGATCAAAACAATTGTTCAACAAAAAAAACCCATAAATTTTTTCATGACAATGTAAACAATCGCAATTTTTTGAGAATTATAAATTTTTAAGAGAGCAAACAATCGTTCGTATCGTTATAAACCTTGCTTAATTTCTGAAAATCAAGAGCAGAGCCGAGAGAACAAGAAGAATGTGAAGACTACCATGCAGGCAATCAGCTGAAATCTATTTGGCCACTTGCTCTCTCTATCTCTCTCTCTGTCTGTCTGTCTCTCTCTCTCTCTCTCTCTCTCTCTCTCTCTCTCTCTCTCTCTCTCTCTCTCTCTCTCTCTCTCTCTCTCTCGCTCGCTCTCGGTTGACTCATTTCCTCAGTGAACATGATCTTCATTCGAAACCAACAGGCTCTCGGTATTGGCCACGACTAGCTCTCAATCTGCCCATATTTACACAATTTACTGGCCTATCACCACTTTTTGCAGTATATCTGCAGTTGTTGTATGGGCCTTAAAATGTGCATTATCATGTGTGCGTGTGTAGCTCAGTGGGTAGAGCATTCGCCCGGAATAAAGGCCGCGGGTTCGATTCCCGTCACACCACACGATTTTTGCACAAGTTTCTACGAATAATCCACTCCTCTGCTCGGTATAAAAATCCGTTGCTTGAGATCAACGAGGAGTAGGAAATACTCTTATTTACATTGGGGCCGAACCGGGATGAGAACGACAGGATAAAAAGAGAAAAAGAGAAAAAAAGAGAAAAAGAAAAAAACCCGAGCATGAGCTCGTTCGCAGAAACAAAGGCGCCTAGACCTCGAGAGACCTTGGTGTTGAGAGGAAGCATGTTGTATGGACCTTAAAATGTACATTATTATGTGTGCGTGTGTAGCTCAGTGGGAAGAGCATTCGCCTGGAATGCAAAAGGTCACGGGTTCGGTTCCCGTCACACCATACGATTTTCGCACAAGTTTCTACGAACAAACCGCTCCTCTGCTCGGTATAAAAATCCGTTGCTTGAGTTCAACGAGGAGTAGGGAATACTCTTGTTTACACAGTGTAGCATTGAGTTTACCCTTTCAGAGCAAGATCATGCTGAAAGGCTTGTCTGCACTCGAGCAAATCGATATCGTAGGCGTGGAAAACGCTGTTGAGTTTGCGACGCGCGTCTTCAAAAACCAGTACATTGCTCCCTCCGTTCTGATCTTCAAGTATAAGTACACACCGCTGAGAGAGGCCTACAATGTTAGTTCTCTGTGTTTAGAGAGAGCCCTCTTAAACAAAACAGCAATTTGTTTCTGAGTACTACATGAGTTACATAAACATGTGAACATAAGTTTTTTAAAAACTTTAAGTTATGAATTAAAACTGAATGCATTGAATAAGGAAGTTAGGAATTAAAACATGCTGATAGCATCCTCATCAGTACAGGGACGTGACATTGTCTATTTATACTGAAAAGGAAGGAGTTATTTTAGATGAAGGGTTTTCAGGTAATAACATTGAGGTAGTGTACGAATTGTAATTTTGAGTCATTTGAACACATTAACTCAAATCACAAGTAATTTTTGAGAAGTTTTTTTAGAAAAAAGCTTTAAAATTTTTGAGAACCCAAATAAATAAAAATAGGCGTTAAGGAATGCTTCTCCATCAACATCTTTCGCTTCTCGTATAAGTCATCAAGTACTCATTAAGAAAATTTTAAGTCAAATACGTCTCGTGATCGCATTAAAAATTGTTTTGAAAGGCCGGGTGGAACCAGCCGCGACATTAATCTCTGAACGATGAGATCATCGGTGCAATGACCTCATGTCATTCAAATTAGGCGAGAATTTTGAAAAATGTTGGAAGAAAAAAGTGGTAACAAGAAGAAAAAATGTTGGGTACAAAGTTTCGGGGTACGAAATGTCACGGTACGAAGTGTCGAGAATACAACAAAAAAAACAAAAAAATTAATGAAATGTTCAACAAAAAAAAGTGAAATGATTTTCAAGTACGGAAACAAATTAGATTGCGATTTGTTAGTATTTTAAGATTCATTTGGAGAGCAAGACGACATGTGAAATCTCATTTTCTCGTACTTTAAGATGTTATTTCGCGTGCTCTCGCAAGATCATCTCATACCTCACTGATCCAAAATTTTTTGCCTAAAAAGTGCGAGAGCCATGATCTCATCGTGAAAATTTTCAGTTGTATTAACACTGACTCGATGATCTCATTCATCGAGCAATGATGTCATCTTTACAGATACATCGTCGATCACTCAACTTTTTTCGAGAGATTAATGTCGCGGCAGAGTTGTCTAATCGGAAGCTGGCGTATAATACCTACACCGTATATCACTCGTCCTTTATACTCGCTGCGACATGATCGCTTCTTCCCTGGTGTTTCTAGACTTCAACCCTTCTCCCAATAAATACTACAATACCTGAGAGAAAAACTCGATTTATCTCTTGAATTTGTCTGTTGACATCTATGAATGTCTACTATCATTATTGAAAAAATGGTAAAAGAGGTGATAAATATAATTTACAATCATGAGATCACTGCTAAGAATGTAATGTAGCAGAAGTCTGTTTCCCCCCAACTCAGACAGACTTCTTTTGTTGTTGTTGTTGTTTGCCCATAGGTCCTGTCGAGGGGAGTCCTTTGGGATAGGTTGGTGAGGATCCTTTTGAGTCCGGAGAAATTTTCTCCGTCTACACTCGCACCGCAGTCGGCGATCCTCTTCGCGAGACCCATTCGTTAACCGGAGAAGGGCAAGAGGCTATTTTACTGGCGCCTCGACTCGCCATTACAAAGTATAGGGGAGTATCGGCTGATGTTTTATCCGGTGGCATGCCCAGGCCAGTCCGGCATCGCCCTCCTTTGACGAACTATACTATCCAATTTTGGTCCGCGACGGGCAAGCCCGCTATCTCTTTGTGCAGAGACATCCCTCTATCCGCCACCTAAGGACGCGCTCGATACCGGTGAGGATGAACCGCTCCCTTGCGATGGTGTGAACTTGTGGGCTGTAGTACCATCGAAGGCGAGACAGACTTCTTCTCTCTCGGTGGGGCTCATCAGTGAGTGCCCAGAGAGAAAACGAGTATAACTATGAAGAGATTTCGACCAACTCCCTTGTCCCCAACTCCTCGCTTCTTTCTTCTTTCGATGAGGTTCATGTGATGTACTACGTCACGTAATAAACAGTTACACTACCGCGCTAATCTCGCTATTATATGCGATCATTCAATTATAACCACTCACTTTTGATTCCTTTGATAAGGTTTCTCTTGTTAGAAAAAAAAGCATGCTTCACATTCACAGGCTCTGAAAAAGCTGCAAATGGAAGAGGGAGCAAACAAAGAAGAAGTTTCCGAGGCGGAGAAGCAGCTGGAACGCGAGTTAGAGTACGCGGAGAGCCTCAATTCTTGGGTCAGGATCTTTTTATATGTATATGTCTTTATCTCCACAGGATGACTTGTTGAGGTCATCACTTACGTGGTATGACAATAGAGCTTTACAATCAAAAGCAAGCAACAACAAAAAAAAACGAATCGAATACTGAATGGAAGGGAAATGATGACACAAAAAAAAGAAAAATTGGGGAGGGGTAAATGGGCAACTCTCAATTCATAGTCAGAAAACGTGGCAAGTCGACGATGGTTTGCAGGTCTATGCTCTGTAAAATATATGAAAATTCTTCAATAGTCGTCACATTAGGATGATTCTCCGTGACCTTATTCCATAGAGTGATCGACCTCAAAAAGAAGAAATTTGAGTGCTTGTACTTTTTAACCGAGGAGAGTCTCAAACGAGATGTTCTTAGTGAGGTTCGTAAGTTGAGGTTACTTCTGTACACAACTAGACTTCTGCATGTTATACAATCGAATCTTCCGTTGAGTATTCTGAGCAAGAAAAGAAGATCTAGTCGAATTCTTCTTACAATTAATGAATCTAACTCAAAGATCTCTAGTCGTCGAGGATAACTTAGCTTAGAGTAGCCACATCGGCTGAGTGCTCTGGTGGTATAGAGTCTCTGGGGTAATTCCAGTCGTTTGGATAAGTTACTTATGATTTTTGGTGCGAAAACCGTCGTTGCATATTCAAGGAGCGGACGTATGTAGGTGAGGTAGACAATACGATATCCCTTCATGTCCAGGTGTCGAAATGCTTTGAACACTTGAGAATTCTTATTAAGGGCTCTTGATCTTATGATCTCTATGTTTTTATCAAATTTCAAACCAGAATCTATGAAAACATCTAGATCTCTCACTACATTTTCTAACTTTATTGCTACATTATCTATGAAATATATGTACTTCTGACAGATTTTCTACCTAATTGTAGGCAGAAGATTTTTTTTGAGAACTTTCTTCTTATATTTACTTCATCATCGAAGGTATGGGTTTGGCATTGTGGTATTGTGTTCGAATATTGGGGGGATATATGGGGCTGAGTTTGACTTCCAACCCGAAAAAGTTCAAATTAAAATGAAAAACGTTGTTAGTAATTGAAAGTTTTTTCCCTCTGCTTCTCACAATAGCAATGACTTAGAGAGTCGAACCTGAATGATAAAACCAGCAGTAACTGGTTTTCTCATTCAGGTTCATATCAGGGCAGCAAGAGGCAGAGTTTTCACATAGAGCGAGAGGCTGTATCACTAAAGCATTGTATTATAACTTTTCCCAGTTGTTTAATTCGATTCCGTTCTCTAGTTACTCATCTATCGAAAGAAATGATCAAAACTTTTTTTAAAAACTGGTCACTCATTTATTTTTTGTAAACCACTCGAAAATTATAAAAACCTAAGCTATTTTTTTAAGAAGCATTTTTCTAGCCATCGGAGTTTTAACTAGAATTTTTAAATTTCACCTTATAAAATATTTTTAAAAAATTGTAAAAAGCACTGAGTAACTAGAGAACGAAATCGAATTGAACAACTGGGAAATAAACTTAAAGCTTCTATGACTTTTGAATTTATCAGGCAAAGCTGAAAAGGAAAGAAAAAAGGATGCCGAACTACCTCGGAGATCACATTTTGAAGATACTGAAATTTAGGTTTAATTCTGGTTGAATATTGAATTTTATGCGAAACTTGAAGAGCATAGAAAAAGGTCGACCTCTCCAGCCATTGTGATTGAGTAAGAATGAGGGAAAGAATGAATGAACCGCTTCAGCTGGGCCAGGGTCTCCTCTCGGAATGCCAACCCCTGGGGATCCACATGATCGAGTTGGGCGGCGTGCATGGAACGGCCTTCCGCTTCTGCCCGCTGGAGCATGCGGCAGCCAACAATTCCCACATGGACCAAGTGCAGAAGTTTGTGAAGCAGCTCTCCGAGGTCCTCAGCATCGTGGACTCGACAGTCCAAGCGAGAAGTCAGTTCGTCGACATGATGAAGTCGCACCAGTGCCTCGCTCTTCTCCCCATCAGCAAATGGGCCGGCGTCGGAGCTGTCTGGTTAGCGAGTGGGTGCTGCTTGGGCTTAGACTAGACTAGAGTAGAATTTTTTTTTTATTGAAGAGAGTTGACGTTTATTAAATTCAAAATATTTCAAACTTTTTTCAAAGCTTTCGGTTTCTGATTGACGCCAGTAAGGATATATCTGTTCGATGATAGCACAGTTTCAAGAGCCACGTAAAAATGGAAGATATAAAATAAGTTCATCGCTTCCAAAAGACTTTCAAAGTTTGGATGGGTCTTCTGAAGTATACGTCTCGTACTTGTCAGTGATGGACCTTGTTTTCAGTTTCATTCCATCTATAGTGAAGGAAACCAACCCGCCTGACTGGAATGACAAGCAGAAGCAACAGGTTCTTTTTTCGGCTTTTAAAGTGGTAGTTTTTCCTTATCTCCGAACTTTCTCTATAATGGGTTCACCTAACCTGAATAATCAATTCTCATTCCCATCACACTACCATACTAAGCACCAAATGACTTCCTGCTTTTTAAAATTAAATATTTTAACAACATTTAACATTATTCAACAACATTTCTTGTGTTTTTATACTCTCATGTTCCTTGGTGATTCTTCAAAGTCATCCTTTGGTGGAGAACGCAATGCATTGTTCAATTTGAATTAACTTTTAACATTTACTGAATGACTTGAGAACACAAAAACTTGTTCTTATGCTGCTTGGAAGGAACATTGTGAATAAGACAAGGTTGACAGAAAATTTCTTACTTTTCAGATCTCCATGCTCAACATGGAACTGGTGCACGCGCTCCGCTCCGTAGACTCCGCCTTCTCTTCGGGCGAGTCGGTGGCTTTCGGTGTGAACTGCGTCAAGTTCGGCATGCTCTCCGATGCGAAGGATCTCGCGGATCTCGTCAATATGGTCGCTGAACGAGGCAGAGAAATCGAGAACAGTCAGCAGGTGAGGAGATATTGACTATTTGGATTGAACTTGTTATTTGGATTAGCCAAAAGAATATGCGACAACAAGCACTCATCATTAGCGTTGATACGCAGCCACTGGTTTGAAAGATAAGAGATATCAAAAGAATAAATAAATATGTGAATGAAGAATGAATGAATGAATGAATGAATGAATGAATAAATGAATGAATAAATATGTAGATCAAAACGAAGCGAGTGAGAGAATCCAAGGAAAAGGTCGTAAATATCCAAAAAAGATGAACAAAAGACGGAAAATTACAAAAACAAAACGTCGGCTGTTGGACATTTAATTTTTTTTCTTCTTCTTATCATTAGCGTTGATACGCAGCCACTGGTTTGAAAGATAAGAGATATCAAAAGAATAAATAAATATGTGAATGAAGAATGAATGAATGAATGAATGAATGAATGAATGAATGAATGAATGAATGAATGAATGAATGAATGAATGAATGAATGAATGAATGAATGAATGAATGAATAAATAAATATGTAGATCAAAACGAAGCGAGTGATGCAGTGTTTTTATTTGCGAAAAACATAATGAAACATAACGACATCCCGTTTTTTTTTCCATGTTATGTTAACAACTAAAATGTTCTCAAATACTCTCTCGCCGCAGACAACGAGAGACACCGCGACTTCTATGTCACAGAAAGGGCACAAAATACCGTACACCATGCACATTTGAAGCGCTATTCCATTTGAGACTATTATTTATACAAATTTTAGTTGTGAACATAACGTGGAAAAAAAAACGGGATGTCGTTATGTTTCATTATGTTTTCGCAAATAAAAACACTGCATGAGAGAATCCAAGGAAAAGGTCGTAAATATCCAAAAAAGATGAACAAAAGACGGCAAATTACAAAAACAAAACGTCGGCTGTTGGACATTTAATTTTTTTTCTTCTTCTTATCATTAGCGTTGATACGCAGCCACTGGTTTCAACAGGATAAGTCTGTACCGCTTCCAAGAAAACCGCACACTCTGCCGCAAGGCGAAAACAAGTGTGAGGAAAATTATTATTAATATTTTCTAGCGAGGTTTTTTCTACGAATTCTGAATTCTCGAATCCGAGAGTGAAGAACCTGAGAAGAAGTCACACGATAATCGATAGTTCAATTGAGAAAACACGACTAAATTAGTATTGTCAAGTCAAATCGGTGAAGGCGACTTCATACTGGTGTTACGAAGAAGACAAAAACAACACTTTTTAAATAATGTGTTTTCTGTGTTGAGTCGTTGAAAAGATGTCTTTGAAGCATCTTTCGTTGAAAAGCATCTTTTCAACGACTCAACACAGAAAACACATTATTCAAGAACTTCAAGATGCGAGTATTCAAGAACTTCAAGATGCGAGTATTCAAGAACTTCAAGATGCGAGTAACTCAGATCAACACATTTATAACACTTTTTAAATAATAAATTTGTACATACACTGAATGAATTTTTTTCTCTTAAGTACCTGGACAGCTTAGCCGATCTCATCCGCAAGGGCATCGAAAAGGCTAATGAAGATCTCCGAAAGGAAAATGACGCTCGACTACAGCAAGAAGTTTGTAGTTTTTAGCTTGTCCTTTACTGAATTTAAACGCTGTGTTCTAATGTCAGACACACGAAACGCCAAACTCAAAGATCTTTGGGTGTAAGTGTAAAATATGGTAAAAGTGATGAAGGGTTAGGACAATACGGCTTTAAGATATCCGATCCTGAAAGATACCGAGTTCTATCTTGTTCATCAGACGATATCAGGAGTGAAGAGAAAAAAAAAAAGAAATTCGGCTGCTTTAGGCAGTGGAAAATAGGACTCATTTAAAAAAAATCATTTTCCCCTCGTAGTAATTCTACTGAAATGTTTCTTCCAATGTAATTTCGAGCCAAAGCTGAAGGCTTTCGAAAGCGGGAAATCAAAATGCTTTGCTAGCAAGAGCTTTCTACCAATTTATTGTTGTTTTTTTTCTAAAACTAAGTTAGCCAATCGTGATATTGATAGCTGAAAACTAAGCATTTTGAATCCTGGAAAAAACCATTAAAAAAATTTTTGCGTTGGTGTTCGGCCACTGAGGTTGGCCAAAGTATAGATAATTTTGCTTAAGCTGATAGATTTCAGCTAGAGACTGACTTCCTTGTTGTAATTTAGAGTGTAAATTGACACGACCGCTCAATGACGTGATGGAATGACAGAATATTTCTGCTCCAGGGCGTGATGCGGCAACTTCCCTTGATGGGTTCCCTGGTGAACTGGCTGTCTCCTCTCGAGAACAGTAACATCAAAGGACGTTCATTTGACCTGAAAACGGGTCAGGAAGAAACTGTTCCTTGCCGAAGAATCTTTGAAGAAAACTATTTCGAAGGAGGGAGAATATAATTTAAAAAATCCCTTTTTTGTAACATAATTAATCAGACAGCCTTTTTGATGACCTGAGTAGGAGTTGAAGGTAATGCGACCACTTCCTAGGCAGGTTTTTCAACCTCTCTATTGAGTGAGAAAGTTTTTGCTGTTGTTATTATAGAGAACTATGAGATCTTCTAAGCCTAAATCAAAGTATTTCGAGAAAATAGTTGTAGTCAAAAAGTAGTTCAATCAAAAACCAGGCTCTCTTAACAGGTCAAATCCAGTCTACGGACGTACTCTACAAACACAAGAAGGGCGACCACGAGCACAAAACGCCCATGACACCCGTCGAAACTCCCCAGGTCAACCTCTCAAGCGATTTCATTCAATTGGACAGCAAGTAACGTCCTAATTTGTGGATTTATGTTGATGCATTGATGCATCACAGTACGTACACTAGCGAACGAATACTTACCCTGATAGAGCTAAGGTGAATTTCTCTCTGTCTCTCTCTCTCTTATTCTGTCTCTTTCTTTCTCCATCTCTGTCTTTCTCTCTTTCTTTTTTACTCTCTCTTTGTCTCTCTTACATTCTCCATCTCTCTCACTCTTTCTCTCTCTATCTCTTTCTTACTCTTTCTCTGTTTCTCTATCTCTCGCCATCTCTATCCAACATTCTGTGTGGGATAGAAATTAACATAAACTATCTGTATAGATGCCCCATGATATCAACAAGGAGAAGACAGCAGCTACAACAGCAGAGGAAGAGACTGTCACTCCAAATAATACATCACTTGTGGAGAATGGACACAATGAACCCGCGAAAGCCTGAGGACTTCTGATTTGCAATGAACGTCGTCTTCTGTCAGCCTGAGGACTTCTGATTTGCAATGAAAGTCATCTTCCGTCAACCTGAGGACTTCTGATTTGCAATGAACGTCGTCTTCTGTCAACTTAATATGCTAGTTTTCTCACTAACTCTATATCTCTAAATATATCTTCCTCTTTAAAAAAATCTTTCTATATATCTTCTTATTCTAAACTATAAATCTTCTTATTTCTGGTAGAAATGAAAGAAAAAATAAGGAAAAAAACGAAGAAAAGATAATTACAAGTTTTCAGAAATAGTTTTTCACTCGTTTAAATTTCTGAGCCGGAATTGTGGGAGAACATTTCCTAGGAAACATTTAACCGCCTTACTTTTTGTGTTAAAGTTTATTTGTGAACAACATCAGTTGGAAAATATTTTGTATGATAGCTGGTTGACTTGATTGATATTAGGTTGTTGGGTGTTATGATTTTCTTGGATACGCATACTTCTTTTCGGTTGAACAAAACAAAACAAGTCTGTACGTCTTTAACTCGCAGTGTTTGTCTCTCATGTTGCAAACATGGGCGTTCAACCTACTTTATTTGAAGAGCAGTTCACCATTTAATATTTTGTATTGAATGGACTCTAAACAAGTGGGGGAGTTTTGAGAAATTTCCCTAGAAACTAGTAGTAGAAAAATTTCATTTTTGTGTTGCTCTTTTTTCAATGATGTACAGGCAGTCTTAGTGAGTCCGTATTTCCCCTGCACGAATCCGGTGACCAATTCATTCCCGAGAATTCCTTCTCCCTATTCTTCTTCGTGCCCATTCTGTAAGAGAGCTGAAGAGAAGATACTGTGATAAAGTCGATCGCATCTTTGTACTGGTTCAACTACTTTCCCCCTTCTCGCTTCTTTCCAACTGACTTTGTATCATTTTCGAAATTATTGAAAGGTGACCATGTATGAAGGCGCATTCTTCTATATACGTGATTATTTAGATGGTATTTTGTTCAAGTTATCGACTACCGTTTTTTGATGATAAAGCGAGTTTCAAAATTGAAGAAAAGCTTTTCGAGTCCAAACGGCTTAGCAAACAAATAACGGAAAAAACTGAAACAATCGGTATGAGTCAAAGAAAATAATAAAAATGTAAAATAGAAAAAGATAATATGTGCGATAACAAAAGAACAAACACGAAACAAATTTTTTAAGTTCTAATTACTCAAAATAAACGTAGGCAGAAAGTGTTCCTTTGAGAAGCACATTACTTTTTCAACTGGGAACGGAAATAACAGAATAAAGAAAAAGGTTATAGTAGACAAGGTTCCCTGCATTTTGCAGAACATAAAAATCTATAGCTTTTTCGAATCCCATCAGGTTCCCTTGAAAAAAATAAAAATTTTGAAGCTTGAAGCTACAAACTTATTTTGAATAAAACTTCGATGTGAAAACAAACACCTAAAAGCACCCGAATCTTGAGGAATAACAAATCGCTCACAGTTAACATTTACGTGTTAAACAAAGGTAGAGGATACGATATTGAGCGAATAGAAGTTTTAGTAGGAAACACTTATTCGTTCTCAATTAAAACCAAAAATCACTGTGAGTGGGAGAATCCAATTTTTAAAATATTCCTCATGCTAATTCGCCAATCGTCATTTTTTGTTCGTACATATGTACATCGCCCGACCTCAATCCGCTCGACTATTCCGTGTGGTCCTACCTTGAGAGCAAAGTCAATGCTCATCCTCACTTGAACCTGGAGTCTCTAAAAAAATCCCTGCAGGAGGAGTGGTCGAAGATCGACGAAAAGTACCTTCGCTAAAAAAATCCCTGCAGGAGGAGTGGTCGAAGATCGACGAAAAGTACCTTCGTCCAGTGATCGAAGCGTTCCCAAAGCGACTCCGGGCTGTCGTTCGTGCCAAAGGGAACCGAATTGAATGATTTTTCGACCCATTGTTTTTATAAATGTGTGCTGATAAATGTACAAATTTGAACACTCTTGCTCACTTATGCACTGAGATACACGTTTGTAAACGCGTTGCCGATTATATGGGCCACCCTGTATATATATATATATATATATATATATATATATATATATATATATATATATATATATATATATATATATATATATATATATATATACTTTATCGCAATGGGTTAAGTTTGGGTGTGAGGGGATATTTCGTGTCACTTTGGTAATTGAAGTGAGAAAAATAAAACAAAGCTCAGTCGGAGGCTGATTGCGACCATGATGATCATGAGCCTTTTTTTGCGCTGAACAGTACACTTAAATAGTAAACTTGTCAAATATCATGTATCATGTATCATATGTCAAATATCAAATATTATATACATTCGTACAACACCGAGTTTTATTTAAATTCAGAAACCAACGTTATCGGGCAAGCGGGTTCATTTCGAAAACTATTACAACAGTACCATTATCCACGCAAGAAAAATCAAGTCACTCAAACGATTCTTCAAACGAAACCTTTTTCTATATTAGACACCGAGGTTTTAAGTCTCTGTTGATAATGATGGTTTTGAAATGATTTAAATTGCTCCTCAAATACATATTACGATGTCGAACAGAACGAACCAAATTAAGTGTTCTTAAAATTTTAGTCATTCGATTCAGTCCATTCTCTCCACAACTTTAATCAAGTTCTTCTCAAGAGAAAACTGATTGCTAACTAAAAAAATAGTTAACAATGGCAGGGTTGCGATTGCAAAGCCTGTCGATACTACTACTACTCCATTCACATAAGAAAAAAAGGCCTGCGACTGATTCATATCATTCTGCCTATCAACCTTCTTAATTTCACTCTACTCAACGAATTTCTCAATCTGTCCTGAACTTTAAGCAATCTCTTCTTCAACCGGAACAGAGCCCCATGCGATGAAGTGTGTAGAAACTATGACTTGGACAAGTAATCGTTCAGGGTGTTGAGGAATGCTCTGGAGAAATTTGTAGCGACTCAGTCTTCAAAAGTCGATGAGTTGAGGTGGTTGTTCGACCTCCATAGTTTGAGCATTTGTTTCTCTGAAACTGAAAATTACACAGTTCGATGTTGTCACAATTTTCCGCCCTGAATGCTTGCTTCAAGCACGCTATAGAAAACCAAACAAGAAGGGGGGAAAGCGCTGACCAGACTGGGAGGTCTTCCGATTCCGAGGAGCACCGTGGAGTGAAGAAGAGGACTCTCGCAAAGAAGAACAAGAAGACTCCGCTTCCTAGTGAATTTACCATCTCCATCCACACAATCTGAAGAGAACTTTACCATTTATAAAAGGATTCGTCAGGGTTGAAAAAAAGAGATGATAAGAGAGAGAGAGAGAAAGGGATAGGGTGAAAAAGAATAAGGCAGAAAGAGAGAGAGTATGTAGATCTTATAATCCATGTCTGTCATGTCCCTCTCTCTCCTTTTATCTCTGATGAAAAGATAGGGAGGGACACAGAGAGACAATACTCTAATGAGAATTTTATTGGAATGCTGTTGAACTTTCCGATTCTCCCGTTTTCACTCTTTTTGCTATCCCAGAGAAAACAAAAGTCGTGAAAATAACCTTCGAACGCCGTTCAACTCCGGAAAACATACATAAGTACGCCCTCAAATTTTGACAGAACTGACTTTGTGATGGTAGAAAAGGAGGAGATTGAACTCGATTGTGACGAAGGAGGCGTGGATGTACCCGACATAAGTTAGGAGTGGCAGAAGAGACTCCAAAAAGCAGTACGAGAGCAGTCGCCCCATACCCCGGCCACCGAACTAACCAATTCATTATATAATTATTCTTTTATTGTGGGTGGTTGCTCGAAATGGTCGCTATTGTTTATTTCTGACCTATGTATGTACATATATGAGTGCTCCAGCTTTCCTTAGGAATACTGAACAAAACAAGCTTAACTTTCTCAAGTTCTTTCGTGGATAATATAAAAATTGTGAAAAAGCTCAACATTTCTGAAATATCGTACTTGAAAAATCAAAAAATTCTGGAAAAAAATCTTAAATACCCTTTTTGTGGATATTTTCGCCGAATGAACTTACGGTGAAATAGTCTCAAATGTGAAATCAGCGCACTTTTTTCGCAGCGTAAGCCTTAATTTCTTTTAAAATAGCAATGAAAAACTAACTAAAAAAAACTTTAAAATGATTTAATAAAATGTAGGAATAATTTCCATTCTTACTCCGAGCAGTAGTAGGAACAAGGAAGCGATGTTGAATAGGTTCGAAAAGAGTGCCAATGAAATCCGAGCTATAGGCAGCAGTAAATCGAGCTCAACCTCAATGAATACTTTTTTATTATTATTATTACACGTTTTTTTAAAGTGAATAAGTGTAAGTCTTTAGCTAATGTTTACAAGCATGAAAATGCATTTTTGAACTAGTAATGAGAGACTAAAATAGCTAGCTTTGAATGTGAACATCAAGCTAAGAAAACTTCTTATGGATTTAAAACATGATTTTAGGAAATTGTATGAAAAGTGGCAGGATTGAAATTATATACTTGTAAGAAATCAAAACTAAATACTTAAAAAAATGATTTTGACAATTGGAAGAATTTGATTATTGCCCTCTGTGCTTTGAAGAGTGTGTGACATCTCATTGAATAATTTTTTATTTAAGTCAAATACTTGATTTACTCACCAGATCATGAGTTAGGCCGATCTCGAATCCGTAGTTCTCTTTCACATACACCACGTCATCTAAAAGGAGCAGGAGGAAGAAGCGAAAGTAGCAGAAAGAAGCCAAGAGGGACGAGATGATGAGAGAAATCACAAACACAACCGGAGTCAGGTACTGGGTAGGGAAAAAAATTCATCGCATGAATACTGTAAATACCCAAAATTGTAACGTGCACTGATCATTGTGCCGAAGCCTCCAAGTTTTATATATCTTCAAATTAATCTACGAGGTCAAACCTAACGGTCTCATTCTTACCGGGTTTTTTACCCCTGAGAAAAATCAAACAAACTTTTTCAAAAAGTTTCAACGGGTCTTTTTAAACTGCGTAACGGAAATGAGTGGAGTGTAAGAAGAAATCAACATGACCGTGAGCTGAAAAGATTAGCAGTAAAGCTGAGAAATCTTGTCATCACGAGCCCAACCTTTTCAATGCAAGTTCCCAATAATTGCTGGGAACAACAAGAAAATTTCTTGAAAACTCGAAAATGAGATGAAAAAGCGTGGAGTGCATCATTTTCATGGAGCCAAAAAAGAATCATTGGCATGATCTTCGGGCGAACTTCACGAAATTAGCTCATCTCATCCTTCGTGAACTAACCGTCTTTCTGGTCGCACTTGCTAGAGCAATCGATGCGAGCCGATGCAAAGACAAGAAGAATGGTACGGAGAGAATGACTGAGTAGGACAGTCGGCTCAAAATTTCGAGCGTGGACATCAAGAATCGATTTGGGAAGGCGTTCAGACTCAGCAATTGCACCACTCCACAGACTACGCCAGCTCCTACTGCAACACACAAATCATTGATGAAAATATCCAGACGTCACTGTTTTCAAACTGTTTCATTGAAATTTTTATATTGAACTACATCTTCTTTGAGTCAGCCCAAGAAGGTATTTGCGGGCAGAAAGGTGATCTTCTAAGCAAATTTCGATTTTAAAATTCTTATCATTATAATTTTTTAAACATAAATTTCATAACTAGTCTCTTAGAAGAACCTGGATATTAGAATGGAGCTACAATCATACGTTATTGTCAGCCCGAAAAATAAATGATTTATGATTCACTAAAATACCAAAAAAGTCCCGATTCGTGGATATATCCGACTCTACAATGGCACTTTTCAAACTTGGGGCATAGCTATCGCTAAATGAAACTACCGTATTCCATGCTAGGGAGCTCCTGAACCTGAGTTTTCAGTGCGGGCTGTATCAGGCACTCGAAAACCACTGCGGGTTTAAATAAAGGAACTAAACTTGCACAAACTTTTTGTTGTGATGATGATTCGAAAAGCTGGTTCGGTCGCTTCCTTTTCTACATCGTAAGCCGTTTTGTTGTCTTCTCGATAGGAGTATTTTGCGAGTCGTCTGTCTCGGCGGAATCCGATCACAAGGCAGCACAGCAGATAAGCATTCCAAAGAAGAAGCACAGGGTAGAACAAATACATCCGGAGGTAACAAAAAGGGCCACAGAGACGTTCATCGTTCGCGATGTAGTACTTCCCCATAGAGCGTCTAGAATAGGATATTCGGGCAAGTTTTAACCAAACCAAAACCACCGCTTCCGACCTCACTATCACACCTTACATTCTAATTTTAAATTTGGGAATGGGGTATACAAGTCTTATTATAAATATTACTCGTTTAGTTAATCTATTTTGTTATCATTCTTGAAGGAATAAAGCTATATATTTCATAAAGTTCCACACGGCTCTCTAACCAATCCAGAGATTCAATATTACAAAGTTTTATAGAAAACAGAGTTTTATTGATTTGTTTCAGATATATACACTCTTAGCTATTGCTCTGAACACGTCACCTTATTTATGAGGGTTAATCTAATAGTCATAAGCCAGGTATGTCTATGCATATTTAGATCGTTCAGAAGCAAATCATATCAATTCCGACGGAGATTTAACGTGCGAGTTTTTGAATAAAATTTATGGGTCGGTATCGTGATCTGAGGGAGGTAGAGTGAGGTAAAAATGAGGTGTTCCGAGTTTGTTCCGAGAGCTCTTCCCTCGAAAACTATAAACAAACTGTCGGAAGCTTCTCAAATTTCGGGGCTTGGTTGTTTATAAAACATTTTATAAAGCTATTTAGATATTCCTTAAATTCTCTTTCACTCTCTCACTCTAATTATTCACTTCTCTCTCTCTCTCTCTCTCTCTCTCTCTCTCTCTCTCTCTCTCTCTCTCTCTCTCTCTCGCTATATCTATACATACCTCTATCTCTTCCTCTTTCTCCTGCTTGTTTGATTGTCATTTTGCATCAGAGTCAACCATCGATGTAGTAAATGATTGAGAACAACTAGTGAATGCATATTCTTAGGGTTTTTTGTTGGACAATGTCATCAAGGAACGATAGCTCAGCAGACGTCACTCGTTAATATAAACACACACAACTGAAGCTTACAGAAGTATCATATCTTCTCACCGTATAATTCGCCAGTTTTTGCATAGAAATATTTATTTTGAGTAGCAAGTCAATAAATAACTCAAATCCCCCACTCACTAGGAAACGAAGCTTTTCGAACAAAGTTTCAAATTATGTTTTTTTAATATTATAGTTGGACCATATGCTTAAAGTATCTGATGGGATTACGATTCAAGGTAAACGTCAGACAGTTCACCGAAAGCATCTTTTACTTTTTTTGTTTCTGTAAACGAGATCGAATTCACTGTAATTATAAATAATTACCTCAAAATATATCTGCTGTCATTTATAGTGTTAAGTCGACGTTTTATCAGATATACACTAAATCCTATTCGAATCCAATATTGTTTCTAAAACTTTCGATGACACAATTTTAGGATTTACACAGGTCAATCCACATATCGTCTTTCTTCGGTCGACATTTTTGTTCACTTCCTAGGCATGTTAATGATTACTAGAGATGATAATAAATTTTAGGTCGTCATCAATTTGATATAGTTTCACCTAGAGTTGTCTAGATTATATTTAACCGTGTTATTATGCGTGACATGTCAAATGTCATCTAATACTGGTTTAATTACCCAAGTTTGAGACAGGTTGTGAGACCTGTCTAGCTCGCCCTCGCCGAAGCCCCACATTCAAGCTCCAGCTCGCAGAAAAAAGTCGATCGAGGCAGAAGACCGTCGACGAGTATTTAAAGTCCCGCATGGTAGGCAACATATCAAGGCATTAAAAGGGCTAACAAGCCTCGCAATACCTCTGGAAAAAACTGCGTGATCATAGAGGTTGTATACCGTGGTCACTCAGCGTCACTCGCATCTCTCGGTTCTAGAGGGTGTGTCTTGTAACCAGAAGACAACACCCAGCATATTCACATTCGGAAAAAAACCTATAGAATTCCTTAACTGTGCCCATTCATGAAAAAATGTGGTCAAATTAAACCTATTATTAACTTTCTAGGTGGCCATAAATTATTTTAGAAAAAAGAACTTGTTCATGGGTCAGATATATTAGAACGGTAATCGCATTGCAGTATTAGCTGGAACAATACGCTGTAGACGTGTAAAATAACGAATGAAGGCTACAATCCTATCTCAAATTACATTGAAAGCTTTTAGCAGAAGAAAAATTACTCAAAGTAAACGATAACATTGTCACAATTTCTTATTGTGGCTGCTACATTCCTCTCCGCCACTAAAATAAAAAAGTAATTTCAATTTCTCGATAGTCGATCATCATCTCGCGCAGTCTATTCTTTTCGTTCTATTTAGTGATTTTTCCAGACTGCTTCTAATAATCATTTTACTTTAAGGAATTCTAAGTAGATTATTTATTGTTTGTTGCGTAGTCATTATTATTTGTTAAGTATAGAATTAATAATATTCTTTACTTGTCTCAATTTTCTTTATTCTTCTCACTCTCCTAACTAATATATATATTCATAAAGTAGAATATGAATAGGTTTTCACCTCCTTCCTCATCACTTATCATTGTGTTCTATGTGTTAACTCTAGGACGTTAAGAATATTATTTATCTCTAGGATGTTTAGGATATTATTTATCGGGCGTGGCGCCATTGATGTGTTAATAATCCTAAACCCAAAGATTTAATTACCCAAGTTTGATTGTGCCCAACCCAGTGCCCGATTTCGCTCATCTTTCTTTTTCTCTCGCTCTCAATAGGCAGGGAGCAAGCAGTACAGGTGCAAATAGTGTTTGTTAACTAGCCGTGTTTTCTCTTTCTAGATTGTTTTACTTGTGTTATTGGAATTAAAGCAGTTCTTTGACACAAGTGGTTTATTGAAGTCCCGCGTGGCATCCGCAAAAAGTTATCTTTGGAGCCAGTACTGAGCACACTTATAAATGAATCAATAGTAGATGCTTTACACAATTTGATACCTGAAATTGATTGATCAGTGGATATGGGCAAATTTTTAATGCGTGTTTCAGTGGTAAAGTTTATTGGTGTCAATCCTCTTTTGTAGAAAAGTGTAAGGACTCCGAGAATCGAATTAACAATTTTATTTCAAACAGATAAAACAAATTAATAATCTATTAAAAGAGCGAAAAAGGGCAACAACCAAAACTTAACAATAACACGCTGTTAACATTTTAACATTATGTGATAACAAATATTAACAGCTAACACAATGATAAATAGCAATCTAAAAAGAGTAGGAAACATCAAATAATGATAATGCTCCCAAAAAACTCCACAAGAACTATTTTAATATTTCAAAAGTGCCATGATAACAATCATAGCACTATGCACCGAAAACTTGGCGCTAATATTAAATCATTCTAGCTGAATCAATCAATGTTGTTGACAGATGCTATGCTTTGAGTTTTGGAATTTTTTTCTCTCGGAAGATTTCATTGTATCACAATCATTTTTACGAAAATGGTGATGCTTATTGAGCATGTCATCCTATTGCGAGCATGCAAAAATTGGATCAGTTACGCGTTTCTTTGAGGATAACAATGTTCCTTTCTATTGTATCCGCCGAGAAACCGCACATCTTTAGGAAGCTGGCCTTGCGAAGCCTGGTTTGGTTTTGAAATTTATTATGTCCTGCAAAAAAAAAAACGAGAGACGAGACAAGACCGCAAAACATGGCTGGCTAAATCGCAATTGAATACAGAGTGCTCTCTGCAACAACAAAAAAGGTACAACACTGTAAAACATACTGGATATTAAGTTTCAATTCATTACATGTTGTTAACTGCAACAAAAAAACGAGAGTCCTGTACAACACAATAATTTTTTGCTAAATTCTAATTATTATTTGTTCTCTCGACTCATTTTAGTGTCACACCTAATGGTGTAAATGAATAAATAAATAAATACCATGTTGACTCCTACAAGAAAGAAAAAAACAAGTGTACGCTAGAATACCGCTAAACCTAAATGCCTTCCTCGATTAACTTTTTTTCTTATTAAGCCAGCTCTGAACTGCAGTTCTCCGAGATAAGGGAGTATGACTATCCTGTTGAGACATGTATAAATCTTTGGCACGTTATAAGACAATCCTTCGTTTCGCCTGGGCTGAGAGCTGTTTTTTTGCTGTTTTGTTCTAATTACCAAATTCAAGAAGTCTGGCTTCTTACAGATTTGCTAAAAATTAGTGGACTCTTCCAATTTATTCTGTTGAATGAATTGAAAGAGTTGAATAAATTGGAAGAGCTAAGCGGTCTACCAAGAAGCTTAAATGTCCCAGTTGCTTACAATTCATAGCTTCATCGTCAAAAAAGACTTGTTCATAATTATCGCTAACGCGGTTTAAAAGAAAAGGAATTTTAGAAATGCTTTGAAGAGGTAAAAGAAACTGCTGCGTTTTACTGAAAAATCTTGATTAACCACTGATTTTTTTCTGAGACTGAAATTGGAGTTGAATTTTGAGATCAGTAGCTTTGTGAGAATACAAGAGTAGGAGGCGTAAGGAAAAAGTTTTGGTTGAGAAAAACTCTTACGCTTTGATGAGTTGAGAATGTGTGTCACTTATTACGCGGTAAATGTTTAAATATGTTCTGTAAACCAAGCTAGCGATGACTTTGAACCATAGCTTTTTGGCAATGAAGAAGTCTTGGACGTATAGGTTAAGATATAATTCTCCAGTATGTTGAATGCAGTAAAACTCAATACGCCATTTTGGGATGATAAGTTTTTCACGGTCAAACTCTTGATCAAACTTTGATAATCTGTTATTGATCCAAAACATACTTTCATAGTTTTTCAAAAACAAAGTGTTCCTTCGAAAGAATTCTCGAAGCCAATGTCCGTCAAGTTCAAGCAAAACGCACGATCTTCATGCAATATTGCAATTTTGTTTTAGTTTGTATAATATGTGTTCATTTGTATAGAATACTCTGGAAGGGCCTGATTGGTATAAAAAGCTGAAGCAATATCTAATTGCAATCCAAGTTATTTTGTGTGAAGTTCTACTGTTGAAGATGACCAACAGATATTTGTGCTTCTTCATTGCAAGGGACGACACAAGTTCTACTGTTGAAGATGACCAACAGATATTTGTGCTTCTTCATTGCAAGGGACGACACAAGTTCTACTGTTGAAGATGACCAACAGATATTTGTGCTTCTTCATTGCAAGGGACGACACAAGTTCTACTGTTGAAGATGACCAACAGATATTTGTGCTTCTTCATTGCAAGGGACGACACAAGTTCTACTGTTGAAGATGACCAACAGATATTTGTGCTTCTTCATTGCAAGGGACGACACAAGTTCTACTGTTGAAAATGACCAACAGATATTTGTGCTTCTTCATTGCAAGGGACGACACAAGTTCTACTGTTTAAGATGACCAACAGATATTTGTGCTTCTTCATTGCAAGGGACGACACAAGTTCTACTGTTGAAGATGACCAACAGATATTTGTGCTTCTTCATTGCAAGGGACGACACAAGTTCTACTGTTGAAGATGACCAACAGATATTTGTGCTTCTTCATTGCAAGGGACGACACAAGTTCTACTGTTGAAGATGACCAACAGATATTTGTGCTTCTTCATTGCAAGGGACGACACAAGTTCTACTGTTGAAGATGACCAACAGATATTTGTGCTTCTTCATTGCAAGGGACGACACAAGTTCTACTGTTGAAGATGACCAACAGATATTTGTGCTTCTTCATTGCAAGGGACGACACAAGTTCTACTGTTGAAGATGACCAACAGATATTTGTGCTTCTTCATTGCAAGGGACGACACAAGTTCTACTGTTGAAGATGACCAACAGATATTTGTGCTTCTTCATTGCAAGGGACGACACAAGTTCTACTGTTTAAGATGACCAACAGATATTTGTGCTTCTTCATTGCAAGGGACGACACAAGTTCTACTGTTGAAGATGACCAACAGATATTTGTGCTTCTTCATTGCAAGGGACGACACAAGTTCTACTGTTGAAGATGACCAACAGATATTTGTGCTTCTTCATTGCAAGGGACGACACAAGTTCTACTGTTGAAGATGACCAACAGATATTTGTGCTTCTTCATTGCAAGGGACGACACAAGTTCTACTGTTGAAGATGACCAACAGATATTTGTGCTTCTTCATTGCAAGGGACGACACAAGTTCTACTGTTTAAGATGACCAACAGATATTTGTGCTTCTTCATTGCAAGGGACGACACAAGTTCTACTGTTGAAGATGACCAACAGATATTTGTGCTTCTTCATTGCAAGGGACGACACAAGTTCTACTGTTGAAGATGACCAACAGATATTTGTGCTTCTTCATTGCAAGGGACGACACAAGTTCTACTGTTGAAGATGACCAACAGATATTTGTGCTTCTTCATTGCAAGGGACGACACAAGTTCTACTGTTGAAGATGACCAACAGATATTTGTGCTTCTTCATTGCAAGGGACGACACAAGTTCTACTGTTGAAGATGACCAACAGATATTTGTGCTTCTTCATTGCAAGGGACGACACAAGTTCTACTGTTGAAGATGACCAACAGATATTTGTGCTTCTTCATTGCAAGGGACGACACAAGTTCTACTGTTGAAGATGACCAACAGATATTTGTGCTTCTTCATTGCAAGGGACGACACAAGTTCTACTGTTGAAGATGACCAACAGATATTTGTGCTTCTTCATTGCAAGGGACGACACAAGTTCTACTGTTGAAGATGACCAACAGATATTTGTGCTTCTTCATTGCAAGGGACGACACAAGTTCTACTGTTGAAGATGACCAACAGATATTTGTGCTTCTTCATTGCAAGGGACGACACAAGTTCTACTGTTGAAGATGACCAACAGATATTTGTGCTTCTTCATTGCAAGGGACGACACAAGTTCTACTGTTGAAGATGACCAACAGATATTTGTGCTTCTTCATTGCAAGGGACGACACAAGTTCTACTGTTGAAGATGACCAACAGATATTTGTGCTTCTTCATTGCAAGGGACGACACAAGTTCTACTGTTGAAGATGACCAACAGATATTTGTGCTTCTTCATTGCAAGGGACGACACAAGTTCTACTGTTTAAGATGACCAACAGATATTTGTGCTTCTTCATTGCAAGGGACGACACAAGTTCTACTGTTGAAGATGACCAACAGATATTTGTGCTTCTTCATTGCAAGGGACGACACAAGTTCTACTGTTGAAGATGACCAACAGATATTTGTGCTTCTTCATTGCAAGGGACGACACAAGTTCTACTGTTGAAGATGACCAACAGATATTTGTGCTTCTTCATTGCAAGGGACGACACAAGTTCTACTGTTGAAGATGACCAACAGATATTTGTGCTTCTTCATTGCAAGGGACGACACAAGTTCTACTGTTGAAGATGACCAACAGATATTTGTGCTTCTTCATTGCAAGGGACGACACAAGTTCTACTGTTGAAGATGACCAACAGATATTTGTGCTTCTTCATTGCAAGGGACGACACAAACTTCACTTGGTTTTTTAATGCTTCATTTTCAGTGCTGATTTGGGAATTTTTGTTAGAAGAACACTAATCTTTAAAAAGTTTATTTGAGAATCTCGCTTTGTTAAATAGTTTTTTTTCGTTTTCAACTACAAATTTTTTCTTCAATTCCATATCATCGAAAACTCGGACAAATATCTTGTTACCATATATATGTTCTTATAAGATAGTAAATAAAAGCTAACCGTAAGACGTGAAGAGGAAGCACCACATCTCTCAGCTAAGACTAGTAAATAACATTTGTGTTAGAGATCAGCAAGCTAGGTAAAGAAGCGAGAGAATTAATAAGCTTTACTACGTCTACGATATCTAGACGTTGTTTATAGACGTTGTTTATAGAGTTGGAAATTCTAGTAGACAGATAATATCAGTTGTTACGTCTACGATATCTAGAATTATGTAGAGAAAGTAAAGATGCAAAGACGTTGTTTATAGAGTTGGAAATTCTAGTTGGCCGATAATATCAGTTGTTACATCTATGATATCTAGAATTCTGTAGCTCGATTGTTTATTTTCTTCTTGTGAGCCTTAGAGGCAGAGGAGAGCCGACTAGGCTTGAGAAGAAACAGTATAAAAGGAAGCCCCTCGAGAGCCTAAGGCAGAGAGAGACCCCGGAATGCACCACCAGGACTCCAGCCGCTCTTAGTCTCCTCTCCTCCGGTCAGAAGATCATAGGCAAGGACCTCGCCTTCTTTCCCCGACAACAACACCACCTCTCGGAAATCGACACCCTTCTGCTCCTCTTTTTTTAAATCATATTTTATCATGTGTTTTGCGAGTAATTAAAAGTCATGTCTCATTCTCGTCTTCTTGTTAAGCATGATACGAACCCGTTTTACGGCACAAGGGACCGAATACAATGCAAAGGGGCCTTGATAAGCTGCCTCCTATCCCAAAACGATTAATGCCGTAAAGATCTCATGATTGCGACTTTCTCAAAGAAATAAAGACTTAAACTATGTAAATTACCCTTTCGAGCTACATATCATCTTCAAACTCTGGAAATTCAGTTGCACTACATAAAAGAATTTTGATTAAAATTATCCATTATATATCATTGCTCCTATCAATCAAATGGCTTTGTCGATGGTAGATCGGCTGCATCACACTTTCGACCGGCATCGCTCGCGGGAGGTGTAGATAAGGTGAAACCTTTCGCGCGCTTCCGAGTCGAAAAGAGTTTGTTAGCTCTTGTGCCCCTTCAGTGTCTTTCGTGTGCTCGGCTGCGCACAACACTCAATTCCGGCTCTGGGCAACCAGACCGGAAAAGGGAGAAAGTTCCCTAGGTCCTTGGACCTTTTTTCTTTGTTTCCAAACCCCATCTATTCATCGAAACGGCAATGCGAACAGATAAAAGAAAGAACTGCACGTGTTCTCCCCGTGATAATTCTATTTATCTGGTAGATTACGCGTCGTGTTCATTTTATCGTAAAGTTCATCAATTAAATTTACTTTCTCAGATGGAGGACGAGTTCGGTTTTCCCGATGCCGTGTCACTTGCGGACGAAGACGCTCCTCTTCAACTCCTTGAGAATGATGAAGAAGAAGAGGAGGAAGACCCAGAAGTTAACGAAGACGACCCGAGTGACGTTCAAGCGGAACCTCTCGCTAAGAAGAGACGGTCTACGGAATTCGACTCAACTTCTCCAATTCTAAGGATACCAAAGTATTCAGACTTTTCAAATGCTGGTGAGCATGAATGAGCTATTGTTTACTTGCTTCCCAATCTTATTTGACAAGTTGAAACTTAACGGCTTGTTTTCAGTGGATGATCTACCCGCCCCACCAGCTGTGATCGAGAGAGCGACACACACACGGGCCAAAGTGCCCACAAACCTTCTGGTCGAGTTCGAAAAGGCGGCTGCGGGAACCTACATACCGTTTAGTGACCGAGATGGGCTTTACTCGGCGATGCCTCTCACTTGCAGTCCACTCGCTACAACTCCTGTCATCGATGACAGTCTGAAGACAAGTAAGTGAGAAGACGCTTGAGAGAAGATTTGAAGTAGCAACTAGAACAGTTTATGAAATTACGCTTAAGAAATACAATAACTGATGTTTCAGTTGCACCTTCCTACCGGATCCCGAAAAAAATTAGAAAATTGGAACAATTTCCAGCGAAATTCGTTGTTTCGCTGCAAGTACCTCGTTTTCGACGTCCACATCGAGCAGCAGCAGCACATCGACTAGCACCTCGAGCAGTTCGTCTTCGACGTCTACATCGAGCAGCAGCACATCGACGTCCACATCGAGCAGTTCGTCTTCGACGTCTACATCGAGCAGCAGCACAAGTTCGTTTATTCTCAATCTTCTCCGAGAGTTTCTAACTAGTGATTAATTGGAATTCAAATAGATTTTTTCTGAAAAGTTTTCAACAAACTCCCCGACACGTATATTTTTACATACTTACTCTTTCCTGACCGAAATTGATGCGGACGCTAACAAAGGTAGATGAATTGTCTTAAAATAGCTCCGAATAGCGTTAGAAACTTCTCAATTGACATTTTCGCGAAAAAATTGTAGAAAATTGGACCAATTTACAGCGAAATGCTTGCCAGTCTGGACGAATTGGTCACCTCGGCGATGACCAGATGCTTGCCAGTCTGGACGAATTGGTCACCTCGGCGATAAACGCGAATACCTTCGCATCGGCAGCTACGGCGGCGGGAAATGCGTCAGCTCATGCGGGCTACATGCGACTTTCCAATCGGTTTTTGAGCATTCTACACCAGGATCTGAGCTCTCTCCGACGGGAGAGAATACTCAGAGGACTCCGAATCGATCCGAAGGTAGTACCAACATACCGGTCCGCTCCGTTAGAGCGAACCGCGGTGGCACCTCGTTACAACACTTCTGAGGTTCACCCTCCACTCTTCGGGTAGACGTTGCTAGAAGAATTGCAGCGAGCGGCTCCTAACAGTGACCTACGCCGCTCCATCTCCATGCTCCAACGTCCATATGCGTCGCACTCGAGACGTGACGCACAGCCTCATCAGCAAGAGGAGGAAAGTCATCCTATCGGAGGTCAGATATTTTCCAAGAAAGATTGTTGCGAAATGATGTAGGGAGTCTGAAATTAGATGAATGGGTCAAAATCACAGATGACATTTTCATGCTGAATACTCTAAAGGGCTATCGATTACCGTTCTGCCGCGAGTTCGAATGCTTAGACTATGAAAAGCGTATAGCACGGCGAAAATCTGTCAACGATCAAAGACTAATTATCGCAGAAGTCCAAGAATTATTAGAAAGAGGGGCAATAGAAATTACCCGAGATACATCTAAAATTTGGCTGTCATCAATCTTTGTGATTCCGAAAAAAGCGGGTGAACATCGAACCATTATCAACTTTTTTATTGATATTCTTTATCGCCAAAGGACAACTGGTTCAGGGTCATCGCCTACATGGTTGACAATGAGAAAATGAAAAAGTAGAAAATCTTTGGAAGAGGAATAAGCAACTGTGGCGTTGCACTGAAGAGTCTTGGTAGACCACTTAGCCTTTCAACCTCATACCGAAAGAGATTCACGAAGTCTTGAGTCCCAAGAAGACAGAAGAGAAATCTCGTAATTCAATGAAGTAGAGAAGATTAGAAGTCAGTGTGAAGAGGAAATGATAGACCCGACCATCTCCGGGGTTTGAAAAAGAAAAAAATGAGAAAAAAAAACTTGAAACCTCTTAACAAAATGTTGAAGACTGAGCATTTCAAGATGGAAAGGTTCGATATGGTCAGAGATATTACTGAGTCAGGCGATTTTTGCGCTAAGATTGATCTCAAAGATGCATATCACAGCTTTACCATTCATCCCGATCATAGAAGATTCCTTTGTTTCCAAGTAGAGGGCACTCTTGTCTTGTGTGCTCCACTCTTGTCTTGTGTGCTCGTTGAGTGAGGTGACCTATCGATTCTTCTCTCTGATGGTTATCACAAGGGCCCATAAGCGACAAAGTCCAGTACAAGTCCTTCCTAAACCCACTCCAAATGGAAGTCTCAACGATAAGAACATGCCAACTATCGTTGCTGAAACTCTTTCCTTCGCGAATAGTTCTCCTCCGCCTGGAGTACCTAAGGGAATCTGGGACACAATCTCTCGTCTTTTAATCACTCTATCTACCACAATCGAACAACTATCTTCCACTGCCTCGTCTTGCAAATGCTCTTCGGATTTGGTGAGTAAAAACTTGGAGACCACGCTTCCATCTTCCGAGTCAGAATCACTGATTGAAAAGCATAACCACATGAGGTCCTTAGTTATCTATGGCGTACCTGAAAGTTCCAACCCCAGTTCCGCCTACCGTATGCAGCATGACGAACAAAAACGTTGCCCAAATTCTCGGCGCTCTCCAATCGATGCTCGTGCCCAATCTGTTTATCGACTAGGCAAAGAAACAGATCACCCTCGACTTCTTAAAGTGCTTCTTCCAACAAGAGGGCATCTTTTAAAAGCACTAAAGAACGGACCAACTTTGAGAGAAAACGTCGTTTGGAGTAGAACTTATGTCCGCAAAAGTATGACGAACGAGGAAAGAGACGAATGGAGGAAATTGAGAGCTCAACTTGCCCTATTGAAGAAAACTCATCCGGCCGACGGCTGGGTGATTTACCGCGATCAATTATGGAAGAAATGTGAAATTTCCTCGAAGAATAGAACGTCTGTTCCTCGAAGAAATGTTTCCTCGAAGAACCTCGAAGAATAGAACGTTCAGGCGATTTTTGCGCTAAGATTGATCTCAAAGATGCATATCACATCGATGGCCACGACTACACCTACGCGTTCCAGCCCGACTACACCGCTTCCGTCAAACTCCAGCTGCTAGGCTGCTCCACCGGTTTGAAATGTGTTTTGATCAATGCACGCTCCATTGTTAATAAGTTAAGTGAGCTGCACACCTTTCTTTGTGTTTATAGACCTGATATTCTTCTTGTTTGTGAGTCATGGCTTAATTCTAAGATCGTTGATTCTGAGCTCGTTGCTAGGTTACCATATGTTGTTTTTCGTTCTGATCGTTTGAGAAGAAAAGGGGGTGGTATAGTTGCAATTTGCCGTGACTTTCTTTCCGTGTCCTTAATTAAAACTCTGCACGATGTTTCTAGTGAATTAATTGCACTAGATATTCATTCACCTTCTTCGATAAATACTCTTCGGATTATACTCGTTTATAGACCTCCTAATACGAATCCCGATCAAAATAACCAGTTATTTGAACTTGTTAGTGATTTACTTTGTGTGCCTCATACAGCTGTACTTTGTGGCGACTTAAATCTTGCACTTGACTGGTCTAATCCATCTTGCGCTACTGGCCAGCACAAGTACTGAGTGACTTAGTGGCTGATCTTTCTTTCACGCAGTTTGTTAAGGAACCTACTCATTGGAGCAACACTCTCGATTTGGTTATTGGGCCTCCTGGATAGATATCGAATTTCTATGTAACATCGCCTTTCTCTTTATCATGTGACCACAATTCCGTTTGTTTCACTATCCTCCATGATAGCTCTGCTAGCCTTTTTGAGCCTAGCCTTGATTATAGACATTGCGACTATGTTTCTCTGTCTGCTGCGTTATCTAGTACTTCATGGACCACTTTGTTCGATAATTTCATCGATATAAATGATCTATAATCTCGCTTCTTAAACACTCTACTTCCTCGATCACACTCCTTTTTACAGACGTAAACTACCTTTCGACTCTTACCCACCTCATATAAAGAAAATGATCATGTACAAGTTTAGTCTTTTTCGCAAACTGAACTGTGCTCCAGTTGTGACCGAATACAATAGAATATGTATAAAAATAAAATCTGAGATTGAGAAACTGAATAGAAATCGCGAACTCAGACTTTTAAATTCCACAAAAAACCTATACAGTTTTGTGAATAGCAGATTAAAACAAACAACTCGTATTGGTTGTATAACTGTCGATGGATCATCCAAGTTGACTGACAAGGCAAAGGCCAATGCATTAGCCTCTTACTTCTCCTCTGTCTTTACTCAAGATAATGGAAACTTGCCTATTCTCAGTTCTCGAAACAGTTATTCCATGTCAGACTGTATTATAATGCCTCAACAAGTATTACATCATTTGAAGAAACTGAAATCATCTTGTTTTGCGCCATCTGACTCTATTCCCGTCTATTGTATATAAAAATTGTGCAGAAGTACTTGCCGAGCCCCTTTCGTTTCTGTTTAACTTTTCCTTAATACTGGGTAAGGTTCCTGACATCTGGAAACAAGGCATTGTCGTACCGATTAATAAAGTTGCTTCCCCAAGTTCTCCCGAACGCTTTCGGCCAATTACAATATCTCCCGTTGCTTCTAAAGTTCTAGAACGTTGTCTTAAGCCTGAAATAAATCATTGGTACAATGTCTTCAATCTCATTCCAAACTGTCAACACGGGTTTCGCTCTTGTAAATCGGTTGAAACTCCTAGAGTGTACTCAATCATGGCAGCGTGCACTAGACTGTGATAATGTTGTAGACATACTATATTACGATTTAGCGAAAGCTTTTGATACAGTTTCACATGATAAGCTGTTACATATTCTTGAAAGTGTAGGTTTTCGAGGCAATTTGTTTTGCTGGTTCGAGTGTTTTCTGAAAGGCCGTACCTCGCGTGTTCGTGTTAACAATACCCTTTCTGATAGTTTTCCAATTAGTTCAGGTGTGCCCCAGGGCTCTGTCTTAGGCCCGATTCTATTCTCTCTATATATCGCTAGCCTGTCATATAGGCTCGAAAATTTTCATCTCGTTTCTGTCAACTTGTTCGCGGATGACATCAAAGTATTTGCCAATTTCTCTCCTAATGACTCTACTCTTGCCCACTTACAATTGAAATCCGCTGCTCTAGAAATACAGACTTTTTGTGATGAATGGCAGTTGACGATCGCGAATAACAAATGCAGTGTTTTACATTTGGGTAAATCTAATCCTGGTCTACCTTATTTTGTGAAAACCGATGATCATAGTGACATTCCATTCAAAGTTGCAGAATCACCAATAAGAGACTTGGGAGTTTTCATTGATGTCGATTTGTCTTACGAATATCATATTGAACATGTTACAAGACGAGCAATGAGATTAGTCTACGCTTTGTTTCGGTCATTATGCATCAAAAGTCCATTAGCATATATTCGTTGCTACAAATCTTTCATTGTTCCTTTACTAGACTTCGGCTCTGTCATTTGGTCTCCGTACAAAAAGAATCTCATCAGAAAAATTGAGCATGTCCAGCATATTTTCACACGATTACTATGCATTCGATGCTCTTACAATCGAGAATCTCTGCAAACCCGACCTTCCTACAAGTATAGACTTAAAAGCTTCCAATTAGATACTTTATTGTCGCGTAGAACTAAGACAGATATCATCTTCTCTTATAAAATACTGAATGGATTAATTGATATTCCAATTAGTAAAATGTATAGGCTTAAGCCTTGTAATGGTCGTACTTCTAAATATTCATTTCACATTTCCCGTACGCGTAGACTACCATTATTCAATTCTTTCGCCTTTCGTTCCGCTAGATATTATTGTAAGCTTGCCTACGATATTGTTTCTGCTCCCACTGTACTTGCTCTGAAAGCAAGATTGAGTTCTCTCGAAGTATTAGAACTACTCAATCTGCAGTTACCTAACCTGTAGAGAATTTATCATGTGTTCACCATGTTCCGAGTGTTGTCGCATTTTTGTTTCAAAAATGTATCTGAATAAATAAATAAATAAATAAATAAATAAATAGTGTACAACTATAAGGTTTTACCTTCCGGTCTTTCTACAGCACCTCACGTTTATACTAAAATGATGAGACCTGTCATAGAACATATCAGAACACAGGGAATTAAATGCCTCATCTATATTCTTATGGTAGCAAAAGAAGCTAAGATTCTCACTAATAAGGTCGAGTGGGTTGTACAATTCATACAAAGCTTGGGGCTAAAAGTGAATTTCAAATAATCTGCTTTAACACCTGTTAAGATGATAGAATTTCTGGTAATCGGCATAGATACTGAGGAGATGAAGATATTTGTCCCACCGGGAAAGATAAATCATCTGTCGAACGAAGCGGGAACCTTGATGAGGAAGGGCAAAGTAACCGGAAGGGAGCTTGCGGCCTTTCTGGGTAGAGCTAACTCGATCAGTATCGCATCTCGTGCGTCTACTCTGTACACTAGATACCTCCAAAAGCAGTTAGCACCTTTAGCGCGTGAGGGAGAGTATGGAAGACTCATCAAACTCGGTTTCGACTCTTTCAACGAACTAGAGTGGTGGTCTACCAATTTCCTTGATTTTGCATCAGAACCCATAATAATCCGCAGTCCAGAGTTTTCACTCATAACGGACGCATCAAAAGAAGGATGGGGGGCAGTATGTCAAGGTAAACGTACAGGAGGGCAGTGGAAAGAATCTGAAGCTGCGATGCACATAAATGAGCAGGAACTGTTAGCTTGTTGGTTGGATATACAATCATTTCATGAGATTCTCGCAGGAAAAGCCATCAAATTGCTTTTAGACAATACCACTGCGATAGCGTTTATCAACAAGCGGGGAGGCACAAAAAGTAGGGGTTTAATTTGCACTACACTCCAAATTTGGCAACGGGCCTTCAAATCACAGTCAAATTTGGTCGCCACCCACATACCGGGAAGATTGAACATTGAAGCTGATGAAGAATCTAGAAACTTTCTTTCGGAAGAATGGTCACTCGACACGAATTCTTGCATTGAAATGTTCAATTGGTTTGGAGAACCCGCGATAGCCTTATTCGCTAGTAGAATGAATTCAAAATGTGCGGCATATTTCTCTTGGCGCCCTGATCCTGGTGCTCTAGCGGTAGATGCATTCGCCCAGAACTGGAGGGACCTCGACGCATATGCGTTTCCCCCATTTAATCTGGTCAGCCGCACCATAAAAAAAGCTCTCTCAGACCGAGTTGCTTTGCTATTACTCGTGGCGCCAGATTGGAAATCACAGGTTTATATGCCGCTTATTCCAGAACAGGCCCGGCAGAGCTCGAGAGTAACAGGTTTAGGGAGAAACCCGATATTGACGAACCCAATGGGCTTAGCTCACCCGTGCTGCTCACCACGTTTCCGCCTTCGCGCATGGAAGATCTTACCAGTAGGTGGATAAACAAAGGGATATCAGTAGTCGCTTCTGCTTACTAAATTCTTGGGCTTTTTCTACCCAAAAACAGTATGATGCGATGCTGAGAAACTGGGTTTCGTTTTGCCAGGAATCAGGGTACAAAATAGTTCCAGAAGAGAACACCCTGATAAATTATCTAGCTGACCTTAAGAATAAAGGTAGAGAATATACTACGATAGCAGTTCACAAGGCAGCCATCTTATCTCATCATTCTTGCCCTCATTCTTGCCCTCGTGCGGCTGCCTAATCTACAACTCTCTACTCTAAAATGAGAAAACTGCATTTCGCTCGAACAGCGAAAACTTCTCTTCGGAAAACATCGGACATCACAGCACTGACGCAGCAAGTCTCTCTACTCGTCAAAGCTGTCAACCGCATGATGACGACGGTAACGTCTCTCCTCCCTCTTCTTCAACATGCATCTTCAACTTCTCCTCCGCCGACTCCTATTCCTGAACCAGCAAAGCCTTCCGCGCAATTTCTGGCATTCTCTGCGGTTAGGAGTGCTCTGAAAGAAGATAGAGAGATGACCAATGAAAAGAGCAGGAATCTCGTGTGCGTAGGAATGCCAGAAAAGGACTCCTCGTCTGCGACTGATGAAGCTGATTCTACGTTCATCTCCAGCCTCTTCCAGGAACTCGATCTCCCGGAACTCTCTGCAGCCCTTGCTAACAACACTGTGTCTCACTTCCGTTTCGGCAACGCGGAAAAGAAGCGTCGAGTGCTCAAGATCCGCTTGCCGTCCCCTGAGCTGAGGACTGCCGCTCTCAAAAAGATTCGCCTCCGTCGTCCGAATGTTTTGAAGCCTTTTCCACGCTCTTACATTCGTGAAGATCTAACACCGACTGAACTGCAAATGGAGAGAGAAGCAAAGGACATTGCGAGGGAAAGAAACATCATCGCTGGCCGGATTGAATGGGGAGTTCGAGGCATCGATTTACACCGATACACCCATCCGAGACCCTTTTTACGCCAAAGTGAAGACGAGAATCAAGTAGTGAGCCCGCCTTCTTTTGCGAACGTAACGAGCCGTCATTCTCAAAGGAAATAGGTCAGTGGATGCGGTGGTAACTCTAATTTTTCTTTTCCTAAGGGTCACTTTTTGAACTGTTTTTCTTGTAATGCAAGATCTCTTAGAAACAAATTATATGATTTACATTTACTACTTAACTCTAAGCTTTATAATATCTTAGCCTTTTCTGAAACCTGGTTAACTGATGATGAAGTGAACGAAATGCTAACGGTAAAAACTTCCTATTCAGGTTTTCGGTCTGATAGAATAACTGATAAATGCTCTAGAGGTGGAGGGGTTCTTTTATTAGTCTCCTCTCATTTGTCTCCTGTTTTCATCTCTAAATTCTCTGGAGATCATTGTGAAGCAATTTGTGTAGATGTTTATTCTAATTTTAATTCTTCCAAAATACGTCTTATCAATATTTATAGATCTCCCTCTTGTCCCTTTTCAACTACCATTTCTCTTTTAGATTATTTGGAATCCAGCTCTAGTACTAATTTTCTGCATCCTACTGTAATTTTATGTGATCTCAACCTCCCAAATATTGATTGGAATAATCTTACTTCTAATGGCTCTAATTCCAATGCTCTATTTCTATCGTGGGTTTGCGACAATTCTTTCACCCAGTACGTTCTTGAACCTACGAGAGAAAATAATATTCTTGATCTAGTTCTCAGTAATCAACCAATAGTTAGCTCCTGTAATGTTACAACCCCTTTTTGCAGAAGTGACCACTCATCTCTCATTTTCACTCTAGACTTCTTCTACACTAGTCAGCCTCTCACAAAACCTATTTGCTTGTATTCAAAGGTTAACTGGCTATTATTACAATTCTACATTTCTTCTCATGATTGGACGATGGCTCTATCTATCTTAGATCCTAATCAAGCAAATAATTATTTAGTGTCTTTTCTCAATAATTTATTAGATAAATTAGTACCTTGTATTCATCCCGGGAATGAACTTCATCCCTACCCTCTCCATATGGGGGGATGAACTTCATCCCTACTCTCTCCATATGGGGGGATGAACTTCATCCCTACCCTCTCCATATGGGGGGATGAACTTCATCCCTACCCTCTCCATATCCGCAGACTATCAAAAAGAGTTCAAAGTGCATCTAAAAAAGCGCCTCATTCTGCATATTGTGCTCGTCTAGATGAAAGACTTTCACGAGAATTACATGAATTCGAAACTCTGAAAGAATCTCGCTTACTTTCTTCTAAAAATCCCCGTAAGTTTTATTCTTATTGTAATGATAGATTTAAACAGAAAATTCACTCAATCCCTGCTCTTGTAAGTCATCAAGGCGAAACAATTATAAACCCATTACAGAAAGCTATTGAATTCGCCACTCATTTTGAATCCGTTTTCTCATCTCCATCGGTTACCCCCCTTTCTGAATTGGAAATACCGCAGTGTTCTACATCATTCACTCTTGAAACAATTACGGATGAAATGATCTTAAAAGCTCTTAACTCTCTAAAAAATAAAGTCAATACCACTCCCGATAATATTCCCAACTTAGTTTTGAAGAAATGTAAATTCGCTCTCATTAAGCCACTCAAAATTCTATTTAACAACAGCCTTTTAACAGGAATTGTACCAAATACCTGGCGTACGGCGATCGTAAAACCAATTCATAAAAGCAAATCAACTTCATCGGTCTTAAACTATCGCCCTATTTCTTTAACTTCTTCCGTTTCGAAAGTTATGGAAAAAATACTTTATGATTCTCTTACATCCTATTTAGAACAAAATAATATTCTTTCACCATCTCAAACTGGTTTTCGCCGGGCCCGTTCTACTATAACTGCCCTTGCTGAATCTCATTCCTACATTTTCAATGCTCTTAGTAATGGTTTTTCGGTTGATGCTATTTTTCTGGACATTTCGAAAGCTTTCGACAGCTATGATCATAGATTACTAATTGTAAAATTAGAAGCAATTGGGATTACCGGTAAACTTTTAGCTTGGTTAATAAATTATTTAAAAGACAGATCTCAACAAGTTATCGTGGATGATGTTATGTCCCCCCCTGTTCCTATGGTAAGCGGGGTTCCTCAGGGATCTACACTAGGTCCCCTTTTGTTTCTTATTTTCATTGATGACATTAAGTTGATTATTCCTTCTACTATACGCTTCTGCATGTTTGCTGATGATATAAAACTATTTGCTGTAGTCCCTAACCTTTCGTCTGACCTTCAAGAGGCCTTAGTTGTAATATCTTCTTGGTGTGATAAATGGAACCTCAAGTTATATATTACCAAATCTACTGTAGTCCATTTTGGTAAACAACATTCTCCCACTAGCTACTTGTTAAACAATCAAATCCTTCCAGTTTCTGATGTTATCAAAGACCTAGGAGTTGTGACCGACAATAAACTTTCTTATCACGAGCATATTTCCCTAGAACAAAAAAATGCTGAGTCATTAGTCAATCGTTTCCTTAAAGCGTTCAAAACTACTTCTTTACCAGTTCTTACTCGCGCATTCACTGTTTATATTAGACCCATTGTAGAATATGGTAGTGAAATTTGGTCGCCTATTTTGATTGGCCAAATTAATGATATCGAGCATGTTCAAAGATATTTTTCAAGAAGAGTTTTACAAAGAAATGGTCAATCGGACCTGACTTATTCTCAACGTCTTTCAATTTTAGGATTAAAATCACTTGAATACAGGCGAATAGTACATGACGTTGTATTTTTACATAAATGTGTACATTCCAATATAAAAATAGATTACTTATCTCTTTTCAAAATATCTCCTCTTTCTATGAACTTGAAAAATACTCATTGTTTGAGATTATCACTTCCTAAAATCAAAAACATGTCTAATAAATCAACCTTTGCCTCTAGAGCCATTAATGTATGGAACAACCTACCCTATGAAACAGTTTCAATAACTAATAGTGATGCGTTTGCCGTTAGCATTAGTAAGCTTCCCTTCAGTTCACTTCTTCCGAAACCGATTGTGAAAGACTAAAAGTTTTTTATCTTGATATTGCAACGAAAACAGTTCCCAAATTGACTTTTAATTAAATATCTTAATGTAAAGTACCACTGCACCACTGCCCAACAGCCTTTCAGGTGCCGGCTTTTACCAGGCAGAACCAGTCCGTGCTTCGCTCCCTTTTATTCTTCTTTTCCATTTACCCCCAACCTTTTTCGTGCACGGAATAAAGAATAAAGAATAAAGAATAAAGAAAGCTAGAGAGGAGCTTGAAGAGATGCCGCTCTTAGAAAAACTTATGAAAGGTATTTTCCCCAACTCCCAAATATTCAAAAATCTGGGATGTTTCGAAGGTATTAGATCAGATACATAGATTCATGGGGATAGCCGAAAGAACTCACATTAAAGATGCTAACTTTGAAGCTCACTATGATTCTGGCGCTAGCTTCACCTAAGAGAGTCTCAGAGTTATCAAGATTGAATTTGAACCACCTTAAAAAGGGAGAAGAATCCTTCATTTTTTCTTGGGAATGACTAAGAACTGAAGAATAGGTCAAGAAGCACATACTGCCAAGTACTACAGATTCGTAGACATATTAGTCTGTCCTGTAGCATGCATCGAACAGTACCTGGATAAGACGCAGTTTGAAAGACGCGAAAACACCTTACTAGTTTCGTTTACAAGACCTCATAAGGCTGTAACGTCACAGACAGTAGCGAGATGGATCAGAGAGGTACTTAAATTAGCTGGAGTTGACTCTTATGGGGCTCATTCGACGAGAGCAACGTCGACAACCAAAACTAAAATGGCAGGGTTAACTTCTAAACAAATACTCGATGCAGCGAATTGGGCCCCCAATAGTTCTACATTCGAGCGTTTCTACTATAAGGGAGATAACGACAGAGAAGGCATCCAGTCCGCAGTTCTCGGCGTGAGGTCAATCTTTGAAAAAGCCATTTGATTGATAGGAGCAATGATATATAATTATATTTTTTGCTAGACAACACAGTTGTTGAAGTAAAATATTTATTATAAATTCATTGCGAATATCAATCAATGCCCGCCGCACCCATCCCTATTTATAATACCTCACTTCAGGCCCAAAAACGCGAGACCGGAGCAGCCAAACAAGCAGGTCGTGCCGCACGAATACAAGAAGCCGTTTCGAGGTAAGGGTAAGACGAAATAAATTGATCGTCACGGGCAAAATGCACCGATTGGTGTAGTATCTTTATAATGTCTCAAGACAAATAAAGTTAACTTTGTTGTGTTGCACGCCTAAGCACACTCAATATATACTGAAGGGGCACAAGAGCTTACAAACTCTTTTCGACTCGGAAGCGCGCGATAGGTTTCACCTTATCTACACCTCGCGCGAGCGATGCCGGTCGAAAGTGTGATGCAGCCGATCTACCATCGACAAAGCCATTTCATTGATATTCGCAATGAATTTATAATAAATATTTTACTTCAACAACTGTGTTGTCTAGCAAAATATATAAATTTTGATCATCCAACAGTTTTTTGCGTACTGCTGACTTGCTTTAAATTTCAAACGGAAATCAAAAAAGATAGATCTGCTCTTTTTTCTCAGGTTCCGTGTGTGTGAGCACGTGAAAGCTTTGCTATATGTAGAAAAGAGAGAGGGAAGGGCGGGGGGGGGGGGTTTGGGAAGATATAAGAAGTGGAGTTGGGTTGGCTGATGCAATATACAATGCTCCTTGGATGAGACGGAAGAGAGAGGCAGGGAACTCTCTATCGAGGAGGCTCTTCTCTCTCCGAACCGTGCACATGACATGATTTAATAGAACATACAGCAATCTTTTCTTTTTTAATGTCATGATGAGCTCAAACTTCAAACTAAATAATTCAATTAGCGTATTTGTGCATTGATTGATAAGTGCGAACACATTCCAGTTGTGCTCTGCTTGGTAGAGAGTTGTGCTCTTTTCATTCCAGTGGTGCTCTTTTTTACAGTTTGGTTCATTCGGCCTAAAAGCGTAAAGAATATTTCCTCGCCTTACATGGTCGATGCTTTTAAAATTTACTTTCTTGTATTTATCTTAAAAATAGCTACGCTCAATAGATAAGGTATTTCACCCATTTAAAATGAATAATAATTAACTCAGAATCTGCCCTATCAAAAAATGTTTTGTTTTATAAAATAGGGCGTCAAGTCCACCTCTAAATCATCCACAAACCGTTTTTGAACATTTGGTCCTAATGTGAATCATTTCATATTTTAAAAAACGACTTGATAATTTAATTGCGTATTAGTTACAAGCAATTGTAATTTTTCAGCTAGAGGATATAAAATCAGTTTTTTTTCAATCTTACTAGTTCCGAACTGCTTAGAAAACACATTTAAAAATGACTCAAAAGCCTGTGTTTTTTCCAGTAATATATTTTGAGCTTCAAAAAGCAACTAATTGTAAATTTTTTTTTTTGGAATTTCCGAGATGATTCGGAGACAGTCGATAAATCCGTCGCTCAGGAAAGAAGAGTTTATCTGGTGAAGCTAAAACGGCACTTTTTTACTTCTCTTGTCTGGAGAAAAATAAAAACGCGCACCAATGAACGGAGAGGGAGTATCTGTCATTTTCCTTTCTCATCCCTCTCCCTCTCTAGCCATATTACTGTATTACGATTAGAATCTCTCGCCACAGAGAGACTTATGTAGCTTCCTGCGTGATTGATGATTGATTTTTCTCTGCGAGGCTTAATTAGACCCTCTTCTTTTTACATTAAAAAATATTTTTACATTAAAAAACGCTTAGGCCTTGGTAAAAGTTCACGCTAACGAGGCCGTACGGCTTAGGCGAACGAGACTGCATAAGACAATTTCTCATATTTTTAATTTTCGTAAATTCAATGACTAAATTCGTCAAAAAATGAGAGAAAGAAAAAACGCCGCAGAGAAAGAGAGAAAAGGCTCTCTGTTTAAGTGATTGCTTATCTAGGTCAAATCTCTCTTTTTCTCTGCGACGATAAGGAGAACGCAGGCTCCACCCCCTCGCGCTTTTTTTTCTCCAGACAAGAGAAGTAAAAAAGTAAAACTTTAGTGGAACCGAGCTACGGTGTGTCTAAATTGGAACTCAATTCAACTTCGTCACAGCTTCAAATTGTCCCAGATCGTTCCATGTATGTGGTTAATCCTGTAGAATCTCAATTTGGTGAGAGATTATAGCAATAATAGGAGTGTTCATTGGAATCGGCACGTCGTACAGCCGGTCGCATGTACACAAACTGATCAAATTTTTTATTATTATTCATTCTCAGACTAAATTTACCAAACTGGGTTCATCGAAAAATTTATAGACGTGTCACATAAAGCCATACATGTAATAAAACTAAACAAATTATGCATCAAGCCCCTTCTGAAGGTAACTTTCGGAAAGAATCATACAGTGGACCCGTTATTGATTAAAAACCAAAATTTTTTAAAAGTCTCGAAAGACATTTTTAAAAAAACATGGAGAAGAGATTGAATTTTTCGAGGCAACACAACTTAATAATCATGAAAAGTGGCTAACAATTTACAAAATACATTAAAAAATGATCATGATATCTCTTTCAGGGAACTACAATAAATTGTATGGTGAATTTATGGATGTATTGCATATGGAAATATTAATCTAAGCAGCCAACCCTCTTTCATAGTTTTTCCTTCAGACAATTATGTAAATAGGTATGAGTGAGTGATTCAAACTGAACTACTTATTCTGGTATCATTTCTCGTTTCTACCTCGTGGCTTCAAAAAACACACACAAGATTTTCGCCATTAAAAATGGAGGATATTGCAGAAAAAAGTTAGAGAGAAACTAAATATAATAACATGGAACGAAAAATTGAGAGAACTAGGGTTTGGCATAGTGGGAACTAAAAGTCACTTGATTGGAAGATGCGAGGTTATCCGAGTAGAACTCTCTTCATCCTCTCACTCTCACTGCTCGTGGAGGGCGCGTCGTCCTCCGTATCAGACGAAGAAGAACTTCTCGACGACAGACTTCTCTTTGAGCAGCGGCTTGAGCTGAAACCCTAATCTTTTTTTTCGAACCATCTGAGTATCGTATGTGAGTTTTTGTAGCGGGAACAAGGGCAGACATGATCTGGGAATACCCTCGAAGGGCTCGCTTTTTTCTCTCGCTTTTTCAATGCTGTTTTCGTTAGAAAAAACAAATTAGACAAGACCGCATACTTCTTTGCCGACGGAGCTTTCGAGTTCTTCACTTTGTTTCGATGCTTAAACGTGTTGGCCTTCTTAGATAAAACATGAAAGCACATGAAGAAAGCGGAACTAAGAGTTCATTCTCTCTCCTCTCTCTCTCTCTTTATCTCTCTCTCTCTCTCTTTATCTCTCTCTCTCTCTATCTCTCTCTCTTTATCTCTATCTTCCTGTATGTTCTGGACAACTCGAAGGAACGAACAACGTAGAAAAGATTGATGATCGGCCCATGAGAGATCTATTGGAACACTGCAAAATTCTTCTTCCTTGATACAACGGCGGAAGATCACAATATGATTAACAACTGCTTGTTACAGAAATTGCAGTGTTTCATTCTCGGAGACAGAATAAGATATCAATTTCTTTCTCAGAACTGGGATCAAAAAGTTGTTTCTCTTTGAATGAATATTTACTGTTTATTTCATATGTTCACAAAATGTTTGAGGGATTTCTGTTCATTTCAAATAATTGAGAGATTTTTTTAAACTTTGAATCATGAGCCTCACCAGAGGAACTGCAGCAAAGGAACTCGGTATTTGCCGCAGAAATCGACGAATTTGACGTGCTCTACGCAGGCGTCGAAGTAAACTCCCTTGCAACGAGGATTGACACATTGGTTGGCAGACAGTAGATATCTCAAAACTTCATTTTTATGATCTTGTGTTTCCTTTTCTTGAAATTCCACTAAGAAAGCGAGGAACAAAAAGAGAAGAGAGAGAGAGAGAGAGAGAGAGAGAGAGAGAGAGAGAGAGAGAGAGAGAGAGAGAGAGAGAGAGAGAGAGAGAGAGAGAGAGAGAGAGGAAGAGAGATGAAAAAGGAGAGGTTACAGAGGAAGAGACAAGTATAGAGAGAGAGACAAAATATTTTAAAAAAAGAAAAAAAAGGTATAGAGAAAAACGGAGAGAGCGTAACTGGGAAGCTCACAGACTCACCTCAAGAGATCATGCGGCAGTAAGTCGACCATGCAGTCTAGAGGAATGCGTCGACTGCAAACTCTACCAGCCAGCTCTTTCAGAGTGGGCGGGTCGAATGACATGTTATGAATGAACGTGTGCACTGAAAAGCTTACTGTGTGAAAATGTGCTCTTACAAAGTGGTCGTACCAATGTTTTGTGGACAAAAAGCCGATTTCAATACAATGAAACGTTTTTAGTCCAGCAGGCTTAGCCGGTAAAGAGCCAGAAAATCAAACTATTACTAACTTACTCTGATTTTACTTTTGGCCTCAGAATCAGTGGTCAAAATCATCGTCTAGATCGTAGAATATATGTAGAGCGAGAAGTGTTTTACACTCGTATTTTATTGATTTATTAATTTAGAAGCTATATTAAAAACTGCGAAATGACACTTGATTACCAAAGAAGTTGGATATTCCTAGTGAACATGATTTCAGAAAAGTTGTCATCAATGCACTCCAGGGTGTTTCTTAGAACCCGTACAACTTTTTTCGAGCGCATAGATTTTTTAAATTTCAGATTTCAACATTCTTTTTTTTTCTCCAACGATTTGGACTTTACCTACAAAAAAACCCGAGAAAAAATTTTCAAGCGCATAGATTTAAATGTTTTTCGAGGTTTTTGAAGAGGGCATAGATTTTTTACCCGCAGTGCGGGTCAGAGAAACACCCTGGTACACTCTAATATTTTTTAATTAATGCGTGCTGAGTCAGCTTGTATTGAATAGTCCCCACAAGCACTTTGAATTTCAACTGTGACAAGATTTTATTTTATTTTAATATCATGTATTAATGTGTTTTCTGTACTAATCGAATGTTTGTTTTTGCACTGAAAAGTGTAGATAAAATATATATAAACCTAAATAACTCTAGAAAATTGCATTTGTGCAAATGATTATTAACTCGCACGGAAACAGCCCGCATTTGAGACTTTTTTAGTAGATGAATTCAAGCACATAGGTTTGAAATTCTTCTCCTCTCTTCAGAAACTTTTGAGTAAGGTTGAGTGTAAAGCTATTATGCTACAGCTTATGACTGCATTTTTGAGAGGGAGTGGGTGGGCTAGGTGAGAAGGCAATTTTAAGAGGAAATTTTGAGCGTGAGAATAAAAAAGTACTTAATTTTCTTTGTTCTTGCTCTATATTTATATGATAGAACTCTCTATATACCTCTCTTTCTGTCTATATCTCTTCCTTTTCTACTATCTCTCTCTTTCCGCGGCTCTCTCTTTTTATGCCTCTCTTTTACTCTGAACCGTTGCCTTTTCTGAAGAAAAATCTCATTTTTTTTCAAATATTTAATTTTTTTTGCCTCAAAGTCATTCGGCTTCTCTCTGAGAAGATTTTTTTCATAAACAGGCTAATCCGAAAAAGCTGTAATTGAAAAAGTCCTCTTAACTAACCCAAAGGGTTATGGCGAAGGCTGAGTTGTTGCAGATTCCGGAGTCGAACGATTTCAGTCGGGAGGGCCTCAAGGTTCATATTTGTTTGACTTGATCAGGAAAGTGCCCAGGTGCTTTAGCTAAGGCGACACTTGATACTCACAATATAGCGAACGAACTTTTTTCTCAGAAAGTGAATGAAATCATATTACACATTGCAGATGGAACGAGCCTAGGCTCACATATGTATAGTCGAAGGTTTTTCTACATAATACGTATAGAATTTCTAGAACATTTACTGCAATAACGGGTTCACTTCTTAAGCATGATAGCTACGTTTGTTAGCGTCCCCGAGTGTTTTACGTAATTAGTTGAACTTGGTTCGGAATTCTCATTCATCTGAGATTCCGAAAGGCCTACCTTAATACGATTGTTATGCAGCGAGAGTGATTCTAGATGCCGCAGGTCCGCGACCGTGGAAGGAATGGTTTCTAAAAGGTTGTCACAGAAGGTCAAGTTGACGAGCTTTGAGAGGTACCCAATGTTGGCAGGGACATCTCTCAATCGGTTGCCCCCGAGGTACAAGATCTCCAGGCTGAAACTTATTTCTCTTATTTTGCGATGTTTCAACAGGCCTTACTAGGTTTTCAGAAGGACTCACTTGTCTTCTTCAGAATCAATCTTTTCGTATTTGAAGTGTAACCATGGGTGTGAAAAGGTGATTATGGCTCGCGCGGGTAATTATATTCGAAAAGACAATTAATTAAAACTTAAGTTTGTTAGAAATGTCTGAAAAAGTTTTTTCCTTAACTTAAATCTACATCGATCGAGTTCAGTATTTTTTTGTTGCAAAATTGTGTTTTTTGTTCTTATTCTTCAATCAATCTTCACAAAACAAACGCACAAAGCAGAACGAACTTTTTGAGGGCTGAAATGGTGCTCGGGAGGGATTCAATGACGTTGGCGCCCATGTAGAGAGCGCGGAGAGCGGTCATCTCTAGCAGCACTTCGGGGAAAGCCTCCAGCCGGTTGCCAGAAAGATTCAGGCTCTCCAGATCGGTCAGAGCACTGAGCGCCTTCGGTAGCTGCTCAAGGAGATTGTTGCGGGCGACCAATGAGCGAAGACTTGTCAGCGATGCAAGGTCGTCCGGCAGTTGCGTCAAGGAGTTGTTGCTGACATCGAGGCTGCAACGCTTTTCTACTTTAAAGTTACTACAATAACTTTTGCTTTAAACAAAAGCTAGAAATTTAATTACTATACTTTGTTTTTATCAAACACTAAATTTTTTTATTCATGCATTGTCACACGAAAAGTTACACGAGATCGATTTAGTTGAGATTTGAATAAATAAGGCTATAGTGGCCCAATTCCTGCAACACTTCTAGAGTGCGTGGCAGATAGGAAAGAATAGACGTGCAAGCATTAACCAGCTTAATTATCATGTTTATCAGAGCATGAACCTCGTCCCATTTCCTAAAGTCGTTCATGTCACAACTTAAGTGTGGTGTATATCGACTTTTGTACTCTCGTGACTTCATTACTGTTTTTGTACTTTAAAAAATTCTTTGAAATTTGAACTGCTGTTATAAAAAAGTTTTTATTAAAATCGTATTGTAAATCATTTATTCACTTTATGCTCATTCGAATTGTAATGTGTGTTCTTTGCATCGAAAGATGATTTAAATATATTTCTAGATTTAAAAATATAGATTTAAAAATATATATTTCTCATCTGAAAAGTCTCAAGTAAAAGTTTTCGAGGTTTTACTTCAAATTGATAAACATATTCAAATAAACGAACTCTTGAAAATTAGAGCATAAGAACAAACTTTTTCGTGAAGCTAAGCTAAACCCTTTTTTTTGTGAAGCTAAGTACAAATTTGACTCAATTTGTAAAGGCGACCAACCTGACTAAATTGACAAAGATAGGAAGACCGGAGATGCTGATAAACTGGTTATGGGAGAGGTCCAAGCGTGTGACGGCCTCTGGAGTATACCGCCCAGGGCACGGAGCGAGATATCGGGACGGGATCTCTTGCAGATTTGCATCGCAAAGGTGCACATCGGTGTAGGATGAAGCACTCAAAGTGGACGATTACAATTACATTTTATAATAGTAAGCTACAGTGTGTGACCAGTCTCAATTTTTAAGGAAACAAAATTGGTTGAAAGAACTTGCTGTCAGCTGAGCTTCCTTGGAATCCTCCGGAACGAGGAAAGATTGTCATTTAATTATTTGATTAAATTTTTAATTAGTCCTAATAAAATTAGTCCGCATTGGAATAGTCCTAATTCCGGACTATTCACAAAACAACCGTGCCGCGTGACAACCAAAGTATCATGTTCGTGTTCTTCGTTTATAAGCAAAGTTAGGCGCTCAAAAACAAAGACAAAGAATAAGCGACTCTTTTTTTATAAATTAGAACACTTATAAAGTTTTATCTCTGCAAAAAGGTTAGAAGAACCAACTATGATTTGAAAAACTTAATCCCGAAGACGAAATCGAAAAACCTTGTAGAAGAAGACTCATCAGAAGATGTATGCTCATCGTATGACATTTGGAACAAAGGTGAAGGGAAGCCACGAGTTGTGTAGTGGGAAGCCTTTTTGCAGAAGAAAGGAAGGGAGACCGCGATGTTGGGGCTTTGGGTTGTGAGGAGTGAGAGTCGACTGCTGTGATCGTGAGAGGCATACATAATATAAAGGAGAACATGAAAGAAGATGCAATATTACACGTTTTCTGAGACGAAAAACATCATGAAATTGGAGAATTGTGTAGAGATGACGGCCTGCTGAGGAAGGAAAAGAGTGAGATGAGAGAAAAAAATATAGATAGGAAGAGAGAAAGAGGAGGGAGAGAGAAAACCTGCAAATCAGGGGAACCCCTCCCCTTCGCTCTTATCACACTGTGAAGGTAAAGAGAGAGGGGGATTATTTAAGAGGGAACTCTTCGCTTCTCTGTGTCACCCCTTCCATCAAAAATGTGATCTTGCACAGCTTCCATTTTTCGCTCGATAGAACATGTGATTTTCACAGGGAAATGCGCTTTTTTCTCGTCTTTAAGACGGAAATTGTGAAATACGAGTTTTCTTCAGTCAGGGGACTCAGAGAACATTAGTTGGGAAAGAACAAGACAATTTTATCGAGCCGGCTCCTATAAATCAAGACAAAAGAGGTTAAAATGAGAGAGGAAAAACGTAAAGTACAACTTAACTCTCTAGTTATATGAGCGTTCATGTGTAGTTCATTAGTTCTCAGTGGCTCCGATCTCGGATAACTCACTCATTAGAAAATTTGTGGTGGTCAAACATAACAGGCACGGTTGATTCTCTAACCCGCACTGCGAGTAGAAAATCTATGCGCTCTATAAAAACCCCGAAAAAACATTTAAATCTATGCGTTTGGAAAAAATTTTTCTCGGTTTTTTCGTAGGGAAATCCCAAATCATTGGGGAAATTGAATGCTGAACTCTGAATTTAAAAAAAACAAACTATGCACTCAAAAAAGGTGTGCGGGTGCTAAGAAACACCCTGATCACAGGCAACTCCCCTCCCTACTCCCTCAAGAAAAAAAAACCAATTATAAGGGAATGGTTACGATGAAGAAAGTTTTCTTAGTACAAGTAGTAAAGTAAGTGCCATGTGCTACACTATAACCGGAAAAGCGAGAAAAAAGACCATCTTGAGCGAGAAGAGTATGTAAAAATGAGCTCAGCTTTCTTCTAGAGTTCTAGAAAGCAGCGCTGTTTAAGAAAGCAGCTCTAACCCGAAAGAACTTTGAACTCCGTATCAGACGAATTTCTCTTTTTCTAATGCGGAATAAAATTCTATTGAAAGAAATGTTTCGAAGAAAACAGGAAGATGAACAGAACTTCTTATTATCACAAAATTGAAACTTGCTGAAAAAAACTGCTACTCAACAAGTCACGAACCCTGGAAAAGAAAATTAGAGATGTTATTAATTGAAGTGATAAATCCACAAATTGTCAATATGAAAGTTTAAAATCATCTAAATAAAATTTTATACTTATATGAATTAGTAAATTGAAGTTTCTAATGAGTACTACGAAACTCATTCTCCGATTTTTAAGCCTGAATTTATCCTTTAATTGATTTAAACTGAATCTTCAAATTTTTCCATAGAATTTAATTCGATCCAAAATAAACTAAAAGATTTATATGTACATATATTCGTGTTGAGTATATTGTGATACCTCAAAACTTGTAACGAAATTTTTGTTGCGAAGAAGATTACAGTAAGATAACCTTCAAGGTGTTATTGAATCTAGCCCTCTCTCCTGAAAGATACAAACGCGTTAGCATTGCGGTCAAAAAATGTTTAACAATCTTCCTCGCGCTTTTACCGCCTCGTTGCCGAATTTGTTTCCTGTTTTACCGCCTCGTTGCCGAGTTTGTTTCCTGTTTTACCGCCTCGTTGCCGAGTTTGTTTCCTGTTTTACCGCCTCGTTGCCGAGTTTGTTTCCTGTTTTACCGCCTCGTTGCCGAGTTTGTTTCCTGTGGCATAATACTAATGTGCGAAGAGAAATTCGCAAAAAGTGCAAAGTTTGACTCGAACACCGTGCAGATTCACTCAAAACCAGGAATTTGAAAAATATTCGTAGCGCTTGCGCAAAGCTGTTATGCAAATACAGAGTTAATTGGGAAGCAACTCCTGGTTATACCAGGTTATACATGTAGATCATTCCAGGGAAGCGCGTTCAATCAGAAGAAAAAGAAAATCGCTTTTCTATACAAATGTATCTTGAAACGCAGAAACCGCTATAAAACTTGAATTTTTCTGTTCAGATTCTATAAAGAACCTCAAAATATTATTGAAATTTTGTCGGGCTTGCTCATGGCTAAAATCTTAGTTGAGCCGAAAATAGGTCTAATGTTTTTTATCAAGTATGTATAGCAAATCGATTTTTTTCCACAGTTGCGGACAATCAAAAAATATTACTTTGAGTGTAAAAACTCTCATGAAAATTTTTTGTGATGCTCTTTTGAATTGTACTTTGGTAGAGTAAAACTTTTAATCTCTTCCGGGCCCGGAAGAGATTAATCTCATCACTTTCAGGTTCTTAGAATGGAAAGCTTGATTGAATCCTTCATCTACATATAATATCGGGGAAAACAATATTCTCAATCTTCAAATTTTATTCGAGTTTTTGTTTTGAAAACCGGGCTGACAAGCTAACAAGAACTTAGAACTTTAAAAAAGCACGCCCTTCGAGCAATTTCACATTGAGTCTCAGAAAGTATGTGTATAATTTGTTAGCTCCACGGTAGGCTAACATAATAGAAAGCATCTCTGAAGACGATTAAACGATAGTAGTTAGATGGGCAAGAAATTAATTCTGTGAAAACAGCTTGAACGTCGGTTAGCATTATAAGCGCAAGTCTTCTTGCGATGCGTTGGGTGAGTATGCTTCTCTATGTGTGATCTATACGATATATGTATATGTAGCTTCAAGTCACGTAATACAAAATACTCAAGGTGAATAAAAGATTCGGATATCTTGAGAATAAGTGATCTAGTCAGAGTTATTATGTGTATATATGTATGTGTAAATATATAAAAATCCAACAACAATAACAAAAAACATGAAGTTCAAATCAGTCGATCTACATATGTATATACTAAGCTGAAGCTCTTTTTTATTGTTTTTCTCAACAAGGGCTTGCCAAGTACAAACTGTAACTGCAAATCTTGTAACTGCAAATCTCAACTTGTTTGAATGAACTGTCTGAGGGACAAAAAATAGTTTTTATGGCGAGATTGAACCTCGCCGCCTGCCCGGAACGAGCGCCTTACCACATTATTTTGGAAAGTTCACTCAATCAATAGAGTTGGGTTATTTGAGTGATCTAGATATGATATCGTACACATAATACAGCGAGCAAAACAGAGTTCCAACAAAAACGAGAAGAAAGTTTTTATCTGATGTACCAAAATCAAAAATGTACCAAAACCTGATAGCTGAAACTCTGAAAGAACAACTTTAGTTCAATGTACAAAACAAATTCAATGGATTGCACCGAATCTGAGGCACCGTTTTCTCTGAAAGGTGGAATGATTGTTTGAGAAAGCAAAAAAAAACTCGAAAAAGTTTCATCTACATAAGCCTATATTTTAGATCAAAAATGCTTGAATTGATAGATGAGTAACCGAATTGTGGAATTCACAACAACAAGGTCATGAAAGAGGTCAGGATTTTTGTAGGAGTTAAAAAGCATATGAACCTCCTTGTATGATCGGAGCGGTGGAAGAGGCTCGCGGCAACTTGTTTTGTGGATTATTGGCAAGGGTCCTTCTAAATAGAATTTTTATAGGAGTCAAAAAACATAAGAGTCTCCTCTCACTGATCTCTTCCTAGTTGATACAGGGATAGAGATAATCTGATAGAGAGAGTGGAAGAGTATGAGCGGGAGGTTTCTACTCCGGTTCTCTTCGGTCACTGGTTTGGGTGTCCGACTGGGGTGCGCTTGCAGTCGCAGATCCATCAGCTTCTCTCCCAGCAGTGAGTACATCCCGGATCTTCTGCTCCAACTCCAGATTCTCTGCTTCTATTGCCGCCAGACGTGTCTGCAGTTCGTGTATCATGAAATAAACCTCAGGAAAAAAGTCCATTAGCATTTCGGTTAAAGCTTTTTTTGCCTGCTTTTTGAGCCATTAACCTAAGCCTTTCATCACCTTCTACTAAACAGCTAGATAAGTTCTTATTTTATCTGCATCAACTCTTATGTCATTATTGTGAATTGATATTTGTCACTACTCGTGTTGCGGTCATCTGAAACGAAGAATAAATAGAAGGATGAAAAACTCTTGTAAATTATCTATTGATAAAGAAATCAAGAAGTAATATAAAACCTTTTTTTGCATGAGCAGCGACTGTTTCTCTTCGATAACTTCAATTGCTTTTCGAAGAATCATCGCTCGCGAAGCCTGTGTTAAATAAAGTCATTGATGTAGTTCGCAAAGTCATTGATGTAGTTCGCAAAGTCATTGATGTAGTTCGCAAAGTCATTGATGTAGTTCGCAAAGTCATTGATGTAGTTCGCAAAGTCATTGATGTAGTTCGCAAAGGATCTCTCCGCTTTTAGTATGTAGCAATGAAAACTTGAAACCGAGCGATTTGAGTTAAAGTTTTTGTTAACATTACATTTATTATTGTTTCATCACGATGATGTGACAATTAATTAACATAAAATGGAGTGAACTGGTATCAAAATTTAAAAAAATTTTACAAAATTAATATGTGACAATTGATAATTTGTAATGTCTCTGGCTTTTTTTGTTTGTTTTATTAAACTTCGACTGCGCTTCCTCCCAACTTTTACTTTTTTTTCCCAAGCACAGTCATTGGTTATAATAATTCAGAAACCGATTCGTTTCGCTAAAATCCACCGATGGAAAAGCTCGAAACCCAGTAAAGTAGATATGTTCATTCGAGTTTGACCGCCAAACAATCAATTACGTTCCAATATAGTTTGAATCTGTGGCTTAAATGACGTCGATCGATAAATGAAATGATTACTTTATTCGTAACAGGTGAGCGTAAGCGCTGTCTTAAACATAGCTCGTGTTGAGAAAATTTTTTTGGGTGGGTGACCGGGCGACTTTTGACCAACGGAGATGGGGGTGTGGAAGCTTTTTCGGGTGGGTGACCGGGCGACTTTTGACCAACGGAGATGGGGGTGTGGAAGCTTTTTCGGGTGGGTGACCGGGCGACTTTTGACCAACGGAGATGGGGGTGTGGAAGCTTTTTCGGGTGGGTGACCGGGCGACTTTTGACCAACGGAGATGGGGGTGTGGAAGCTTTTTCGGGTGGGTGACCGGGCGACTTTTGACCAACGGAGATGGGGGTGTGGAAGCTTTTTCGGGTGGGTGACCGGGCGACTTTTGACCAACGGAGATGGGGGTGTGGAAGCGGGAAAATCAACAAATTTCTAATCTGTTTTCCGGTGTCAATTAATGTTTTATTTCGCGTAGAACGGGCTGGAGTTTAACAATCGACATTTTGCTCACATACATACGTTTAGTTTTTTTAAAAAACAAACCATTTTCTTTTATATTTTCTTCAACTATAAAATTTTTCTATGGGAGACTGGGCGGGCGACCGGGAGAAAATTTGCAAGTTTGGTGAGCTATGGGCTTTTTAGCTGTACAAACCCGAATTGAGGTTTTTTAAAAGAATAGTGCAATACGGAATAGTTTTTTTTTGCGTTCGAAACAACTAAGTGATAGTAGCTCATTGTGAATTGATCTCTATCATTAATCATCGAACATATGAATATGAACTCAGGATGTTTTTTTTAAACCAACACCAAGTTCTCGGGACGCATTTTTTTCAATTGACCTAATTATTACCGCGGGAAATTTCAATTTTCAAGGATTCATGATTTCAAAGGTTAATTTTTGTTCAAAACACATGCTTTCACGCACCTAAATTTTGAATTTTGGGAGAGCGCATAGACTTAATTTTATTCGCGGTGTGGTTTCGATTAGAGTTCTTTCATGTGAAACCGGAAAATGAGTTGATTAGTGAAAAAGGCTACCCGCTCGTTCTGAATATCCGGCACGGTCTCCCTCAGGTAGGAGTACATATCCTTGATGGAGTCCCGCCGTCTTCTCTCCAGTGCATTGTGCTGTGCCCTCGCGTGGCGCTTTGGATCGTGCAGTTTTGGCTCCTGACAATCACCTGCTGAGTATTCACTGAGCACTCTCTCTCTCTCCCTCTGTCTCTGTTTTGATAATAGATTGGAAAGGTTCTGGAAGCTGTTCATAATACGAAAGATAGGGAACTTCTTGCGTTTAACCACCCCCTACCACAGGTTCAATGGGTCATACGTCTGACTTATTTACATTTACAAAAACTTATTTTACATTAAAAACATTTTTACCTTAAAAAACGCTTAAGCTTAGAAGAAGTTTTCGCTAACGAGGCCGTACGGGTTAGGCTAACGAGACCGTATCAAAAAATGCCACTCCCATCTGACCCCCACAAAGATAGATTTTCCGCTTTCAAAGTTTTCCATCACAACGAGTTTTCGAGAAGACGTGCACCCGCTTCATTTCGCAACCGGTTGACAATCTCTAGACTTCCTATTCTCATTAGAAAATTCGGGTGCTTGATTTCAAGGTAGAAATAACTCCTGTTTAAAACATTTCTGACAACTGGCCTTTTTTTTCTTGCTAAAATTTCATAAAAATAATTTTGTGTGCGTTTTTAATGTCATCACAAAAATGGGCACAAGTTTACTTGGGGGGGGGCTCCGCTTCACTTGGGGGGCTTTTTCGGTGCGTTCAAAAAATGTTTTTAAAAAATTACAAAAAAAGTTATTTTCTTATGCGGTCTCGTTCGCCTAAGCCGCACGGCCTCGTTAGCGTAAACTTTTTCCTAAACCTAAGCGTTTTTTTTTTCAAATTAAAAAAATCTTTAAACAAGTTATATTTTAAAAGCCCCCCCCCAAGTGAAGCGGAGCCACCTTCAAGTGAAGCGCGGCCTCCCAAGTAAAAAAGAACCCTAAAATGAAAGCACGCGTTTCTGTGGCTCATTCTTAACATATTATAATCAAGAATTTATGGAACAACAATACTCAAAAACTGAAAGATTTCTGCATAAACGAGATGTCACGGCTTCTAGATGTAACTGAGCTTATCTTAATAATAAATGAATTATTGAATGTTCAGTTATTGAACATAAAATGGAGGCGATTGCCTAGAAGAGGAGAAAGCACACTCGAAATTTTGTTTCCGACTTCTCTAGTTTGGCTTTATGCATCTTTTTCTTTGAATAATTGATTGAGTGACTGGTTGTTTCTGAAGGGTGGGGTGAGGCTATGTCCGGGGAAGGGGGAAGGGAAACGGTTTGCTCCTAGGTCGTACGACCTTTTTTACGTGAACTTAGCAGCCAAAATAATAGTTCTATTGAAATTTTTTGGTGACAAAGAAGCATGATTTTTTTTCTTCATTGTTTGGTTTTTTTTAACTTGGGAGCGGGCGCTTTACTTTGGGGGCTTTTTAAAAACAACTTTTTAAAAGATTATTTTTACATTAAAAAAGGTTTAGGCTAAGGAAAAAGTTTACGCTAACGAGGCCGTACGGCTTAGGCGAACGAGACCGCATAAAAAATTTACATTTTTTAAAAATACATTTTTTGAACGCACCGAAAGCCCCCCCCCCCAAGTAAAGCGCGCCTCCCCAAGTTAAATTGTGCCCATAGTTTCAATATTTTATATCGTTACTAACTTGAATACAAAAAAACTAAGAATGATGAAAAAGAGGAAAAACTATTTATAGAGTTGAAACGAGATAATATTCCTAGCTTTCCTGAAAAGTTGCCAAAAATTTTAAACTGCATCGAACCTCCGAGGCGAATTCCATGTCGTCGTCTGAATCGTTCATCTGAATCACTCAACAATGATTTCTGTCAAGGTTAAAAAAGCGCTTTGACAAAAGGATGATAAGCGTCGTAAACACAAAACCACAAAGCATTTCAACACCTAAAAACAGTATCATTCATTCACATGACATGGAATTGCAATGAAAATTTACATTTCTTGCATTCTGTTGCATAAAAAGGTACGGTAACACGACGCACTAAAAAGAGCAGCTAAAGAGATTCCTGTCGTGTTATGGCTGTCTGATTAGCTGATTGTGTGCTTTTAACTGCTATTATCATTAAAGCTCTAAAATTTGTGTTGTCTTAATTCTTATTTGGCCGCTTCTTTAACTGGTGAGCATTTACGGCGAAACTACGATTATAAACTTGTATTTTTCGTGTTTTTAGAACTTTACGTGACCTCAGTAAGTAACGTAGGCTTTCAGTTTTTCTTCTACAAAAAGTTTTAATACTACTTTTACAGAACAATAACTCTAGAAAAATACTCTATCCGACAGCGAAGACTTGAAAATTCCAAGTAATATGTAGAAGATCCTGGAATTCAAACAAAACTGTCTCCACCGAAACCACCGAAGCCGTAACGTTCTAGTTAGTGTGAACGTTTACCTAAGCCTGAAATTTTTTTTGATAAATGTGGCACTTTGTTACTTGGCGAGGGGCCACACATTACTTGGGGCGGTGCGATTTACTTAGAGGGGGGTTTTTTCACTGATTTTACTTTTCACTGATTTTTTCACTTCACTGATTTTTTCGCTTAGGCTTAGGTAAAATGTGTGCTAGCGAGACCGTACGGCTTAGGAACGAGGCCGTATAGAACAAGGGGGAGGGGGACCCTAAAGGGGGGAAGGGGGCCTTAAGGAGAAAGGGGGGGAAGGGAGTTTTAATTGTGAATATCTGATAGGTATTTGTAGCAAATCGCCCTTCTCTATTATTACTCAGCTATGGGACCTTGCTCCGTGTTCCTATCTCTGCATCACATCTTATAAGCCAGAGAATGCTTTCGCATAAATACGCACCTTCGATCGTCATAGAGGAGAGGGGAGACCGGGCCCGGTCGCTCACCCCCACCCCATATTATCTGTGCTCCTGTTTCGTAGTATTGATGCTAAGTAATTCACTTGAATAATGTGTAACGTGATCATCGCCCTCACCGCAATTGTTCTATAGTAATGTAAATTCTATCGTCCAATCGTAGTCGCTTCTGATGCTCTATAATGTTATCGCCATGTATAATTTCTTAACCCAATAAACTAGTCAACCTTCATGTTCGTGTTTGGGGTCGCAAGACAGGGGACACCACACCAAAACACGCGGACTCTCACTGGTAGCAGCGAGTGGTTCTTATTTAGAGAGCCGCGGGGGAAGGTTTGCTTCCCCGTCTTGAAGCCTTTCTTACTCTCTCGTATTTCCTCCATTATAGTAAGTTAAGGGGTGGGCAATAGTGAAATGTGAGCGCCGTCGTTTTTTGTGTGGGTGTGTGTGTGTGTTGTTGCTGTGAATCAGTGTTGTCCGCGATGTGTAATGCCCTAGGGAAAACGTACTAGGAAGGCCGGTGATTTGTGATGCCCTAGGGAAAACGTACTAGGAAGACCGGTGATTTGTGATGCCCTAGGGAAAACGTACTAGGAAGACCGGTGATTTGTGATGCCCTAGGGAAAACGTACTAGGAAGACCGGTGATTTGTGATGCCCTAGGGAAAACGTACTAGGAAGACCGGTGATTTGTGATGCCCTAGGGAAAACGTACTAGGAAGACCGGTGATTTGTGATGCCCTAGGGAAAACGTACTAGGAAGACCGGTGATTTGTGATGCCCTAGGGAAAACGTACTAGGAAGACCGGTGATTTGTGATGCCCTAGGGAAAACGTACTAGGAAGACCGGTGATTTGTGATGCCCTAGGGAAAACGTACTAGGAAGACCGGTGATTTGTGATGCCCTAGGGAAAACGTACTAAGAAAACCGGTGATTTGTGTAGTGCCCTAGGGAAAACGTACTAGGAAGACCGGTGAGTTTGAAGTAAAATCCTGGGATTACGTACTAGGTTGGCCAGTTAACGCGTCATAGGACGTTATATATTTGGAGAAGCAGAGCGAAAAGAGAGGGTCTTCGTGTTCATCGCAGGAGGTGACGTGTGATGACCCACTTCGGGAGGCGCCCCCTCTCCGAGGGCGCCACCCCGAGTTTATAATAACCAAAGCTTAAGGTTTAGAAAAAAAGGGAGAGAGAAGAAGTGATAAACGAGAAACAAAAGGAAGTTTGCAACAAACAATGAGCAAGAAGTGATGGTCCTCGTGTTGATCGCAGGAGGCGACGAGTTACGCCGCTCTACGGGAGGCGCCTCCGTTTCGGAGGCGTCAACCCCGAAATTATTAGTGGAAAAAAAAGTTTTAAAAAAAAGAGAGAAGAAGAAGAAAGAAATTAGAGAGGGAAGAGATATGGGGAAAATAGAGAGAACGAAGATGATACCGTGTTCTTTGGAGGATCAAGTAGCAGGAAGCAGCGTACACAATCTACTCCAAATGGTAAGTCCAGTTTATTCTATCGTGTTTGTGGCGCAAATCTGTTTATGTCTCAGAGAGACCGTATCAATTTCAGAGGTCATAAGCATATGGTTGCGCGGCTGTTAACACTGTTGTCTGGGCTGTTTGGCCAATTAAGACAAGAAGAGAAAAGAGAGAGGTGCCTCGCTCGAGTCAGAGGAACTTATATTTGCAAACGTCTTTTTTAAAAAGTTAAAGCGCGTATATTAAGTAAAGTATTCAAAAGGTTATCTCATTCCTGATTATCGTAAGATCTCTTTTTGTGTCCATGTGATGCTACTTTCGATTCATGTCATGATTTTCCTTCTTATTCAAGATTGAGAGAAAATTATTCCACGTCTGGTTGAGTCATATGAACTTATTGGTGCTAAAACGTCTTCAGCAATTAATGTGGAGCTATTACGAAAATGCTAAGTAAGCTCTTCGAGTCCTCATTATTTTCGCTCTTTTCATGTGACGCGATTATTGATTCATTTTCATTATACCCAGTTAGAAAAAAAAAGAGAAGAAATATTTCATTTTGCATTTTTCTGTTTGTGTTTTCATGTCGCTGAACCAGAAGAATTATATTTCCCTCTCTTTACTTTTCATCTTACATTTGCCAAACCGTTAGCAGTGGAGAGCCAGAGTACAGAGATGACTCTCCCAGGCAATAACATTAGTAGCGTCTGTGAATTTTCACCTGTTATGACATAGCTTTTGCCGGCCTGATTTCTAGACCGTAGATAAGTGATCGTCCGAGAAGCCCCTTTGTCCCCAACGCTCACATTTCCCCCGATTAATGGCACATCTCTTTCGTGAGAAGAGCGAGTTTTATACATACATCTATTCCTCTCGCTCAGACCTATCTGTAGCCACCTACTCTCCGTGCTATTTACCTACAGTAGACCTCGTGCTATTTCAGCCACGCTTTGCTCTTTCAATCTCACCATACAATGTCTCTTCGCCTAAAACACTCTCCTGGCGTAGCGGTGCACGCTCTTTGCGAGATGACGAATAGAATGTGCCTATGTGTCTCCTTCTCTCTCTCTCTCTCTCTCTCTCTCTCTCTCTCTCTCTCTCTCTCTCTCTCTCTCTCTCTCTCTCTCTCTCTCTCTTTCTCTCTCCTTCTGTGAGCCCGAGTAGTCAAAGGAAGGCATTTTTTCTTCTCTCTTCTTCCTTTGCATTAAAATTTTCTTCAGATTGGTTCAGATCCGCGATCAGACGAAGGAAGCGACATTCCAGTCTAAAGGCTTTTGTTTTGGGAATCATCTCTGTGTCTTTTCACCATGTTATTTTTAAAGGAGTCGCTCTGAAATGCCATTTCTACCATTAAACCTGTAGTAAGTTAGATAGATTCTAGAAAAAAAGGCTTTTGCGGTCTGGGAATGATTCAGCTGTGAGATTAGTTCAAAAAGTCCCCCGCAAATGCCACATTCCAACCAGTAGTTTTCAAAAGTACTGAACACATCCCAGACTAAAAGGCATTCTAAAGGTTAGAGGAAACGGGAGACAAAGAAGAATTTTATCAGCGCAGAAAATCTTAAGTGAGCCACAGACAGTTCACCCAATACATCCATCTCATCTCATCGGCAGGCATAACGCTCTCACCCCTTTTTTCTCTCTCTCTCTCCCACTCTCTCTCACTCTCGAGCATGGAGAGGCAGCAGGCCCCTCCCACATCCCTGGATGACTGATCGTCACTTTCCCCTTTGATCAGGCTCAAAGTAAGCAGCTTCCGCTTTCAGGAAGTGATGAAGCTGCGAAGTGGCAGAAGCCTCGAGGATGACCGGCGGACACGAACGCGACGCCGACGGAAAGCCCCCAGTCAGGGGAGGGTTCATTCGGGCCCTCCTTCGGACGATCATTAAATAATAGGTTTAGTATGCAAATCTCTCCAACTTCACCAATCACCGCAGCGATCCAGAAGACGATCGACTCCGGAGAGAGGGCTACAGGCGTGAGTAGCGGTCGGTCGCAATCGTTAGAGACACCATGTCGCAGAAATCAAGGCAGTGAGGAGGCCCAACTAGAGGACGCGGGAAGCAAAAGCCCAGGTAGCTTAGTTTCAAATATGTCACGAATAAGACTTCAGGAGAATATAGATCCAATAGAAGCGGTATTGTCAATGATTGAGGAGAGGAACTAGCCATAAGAAGGGACATATCTAGCCAAGTGAACCAGTGTGTGCTTCAAGTGTCAAAAAGGCTGGACGACCAACTACCCGTGGTCAAAGCATTAGACGCGTTCGGGAAAAATGACGGGTCAAGGTCGTTACCCTTTTTCACTGGGAAAGATGAGCTAGACTAGACAGCGTGGATTCGGAGGTTCGAGGATTTGATAAGAATGTCTCCATCAACCCTAAACGACGCGCAAAAAGCAGCCCAGCTAATAGGTCACTTGGACGGTAGGGCTAGAGACGCCATTTCGACCCTATCCATAGAACAGATCAAAGACTACACGGCAGTTGTTGAGGCGGTAAAAGCGGTAGTAACTTCCCCAGACCTGCTAAATCTAGCACGACAGAGGTTGGCGGGTTGCACTCAGGAGTTGAGTGAATCGGTGCAGAATTTCTCTGTTAGATTGATGAAGCTAGTCCGGGGCTTTTGCATTGGTAAGTCAGAAGAAGTAGTGAACCAAAGGTTCCTTGAGGAGTTCCAACATCGCTTAAAACCGGCGTTGCGTTTTTATGTTCAGGCAGCTTCGCCGGCGTCGGCCACCGAAGCAATCACAAAAGCAAGGACCTACGAGAGCCTATTACAATTCGCAACCTCAGCCATGACAATCTTCTAGAGTTACCGAACCTGACGTGATGGCTGCCCAAACCCTACAAAACTCGGTCCTGCCTAATAGAAAAGGCCCCACCCTTACCGTGATCTGTTACAGGTGTGGGCAGAGAGGTCACATGTCCAGAGATTGTACAGTGAGCATAACAAGGGTAGCAGCAGAGAACCTGAGGAACGGTGGCGGAGGATGGAACTCTTCGTACAACAGGAACGACCGTTATAACAGGGTAAGATAAAACAACGAACCCCAGTTTCAGTACTCGCAACAACGATACGGACAAAGGCAGTTGGGCGGATATGACAGGTCAAACGCCAGAAACGCATACGAGGGTCCCCGGAATGACAGGTATGAAAGAAGCAACGAAGGGCCTAGGACGATTAGGTTCGACAGAGAAAACGTAGGATATCAGAGAGACAAGTACTCAAGACAGCCTAGATCCCAAGCACTTATGGTAGAAAACAACGAAGTTGGAGCAAAAAGTTTACAAGAAGCGGTCGCGAAAGCCTATGAGACATTGGAAATAGTAAGGGGTCAGTTGCAGCACCAGAGTATTGCCTTAGAGCAAGAAAAGGCGAGGACTGCAGCCTTGATAGCCAGGAACAACCAATTATCACAGAGCAGAAGATCACCGGGCACATCATTGAGCACAGCGTTAATGCTCACAATTGCAGCAACTGTGCTTTGCTGTCCGGGAGCAGAGGCAAGCACGAGTGAAACAGCGTTCCCAGCCATGAGAGCGCATCAACCAATCAGGACTTTCCGTTCTGTTCACGGTTGGATTATTTTCAAAACTAGGATTATCTTCAGGAATATCAAGAGGTTTTCCTCTTGATAATCCTGAAGAAAGCAACTAGGCACGAACACTTAATTAAAGGCCTGGCAATGACCGTTATATTACCTGCTTCCGGACTCGCGGAAGGTGTACCTATCCCCATATGGATGTGCCCTCGAGGCACACCTCAGTCTTTCTGGGCCCTGCCGACCGCCTTCAACTGCAGCTCACTATCAACGGTGTCAAACGCGACACCGGTCGCACTCAGTTTTTCAGTATGGCTACCAAAAACGGTAAGATACGAATCGCAAGCGCATGTGTGCCAGATATCACGGCACGAGATTAAATATGCTGTGTCGTTTTTGGGTATAGGTCTAAAGAGGAAAGTCGTAAACTAGTCACGGTCTCCGCTGAAGAGTGTAGGCAAATGATAAGGTTCAACAAATGCACTCACGGCGTGCTTAGGGTTCAAGGAAAACTAGCTAAAACGGAAAACGCGAGAGACGTAGACTGGGAACGGGGCCCAATAGGATGTTGGGCCGGGGAACGAACCATCTCGTTTCAGGAATGTCTAACTCGAAACACACTGGCAACAGTGGCCATTCGTGACTCTACAGCCTTAAGAGCCTGTCACGGATGGAGCCGGATCATCCTGTCCAGAATCGAGCGCGACCTCAGGTGGCGGATAGAGGGATGCCTCCCTACGAATTATTCGTGCTGGGAGGTAGCGGGAGAAATCCCGCCGCGGACCAAAACTGGGTAGTATAGCTCGTCAAAGGAGGGTGATGCCGGACCGGCCTGGGCATGCCACCGGACAAAACATCAGCCGATACTCCGCTATACTTTTCAATGGCGAGTCGAGGCGCCAGTCAAATAGCCTCTTGCCTATCTCCGGTCAACGACAGGCGAGACGTCTCTACTCCCACCCAAAACGATGCTAGGCCGGCTTGACCACCCACTCACAAGGCCTATAGCATGAACAGGTTGCTACAACGATGTCCGCCTTCACAAGGTGCAGCATGACAGTCTCAGGACTGCAAAGGACATCAAAACCCTTCTCTGGACGCATCTTGTCCGAAGAACACGAGAACTTCTCTCATTAAAGAGAGTGTTCATAACCAAGTCTTCGATGCGGGATGCTTGCCGGCAACAACAACAACAACAGGAATGTCTAACCTTTCAGACAACGGTATACGCCAGACCCGGCGATACGAAGCCAGATAGTCCGGCTGGCGACATAAGCGGATGTAACTACGCCGACGGAGAATGTACACTTGAAGACGGCCGAGTCATGCTTTGGAAAGCAGAAGCAAAACAGAAATGTCAGTTTACATTTTTGGGAGACATTAAAGGGTCTAGAGCGGGTAACGTGTGGCTAAGCGAAAATCATGAGTTTGCGCTATCGTTGTCTCAACGCAGCCCAGCAATATCAGACTGCGGCCTAGCCTTCACGTTAACTGACCAAGAATACGGCATACTGGTAACTTACCCTAGACTTAAAAGAGACGTAGTAGCAGGAGTTCCCACCACGAACCAATTGGCAGCCCAGTTGGAAGCAGTAGAAATTAGCGTAAGAACGTACATGAGTATCATGTTTGAACATGCTACACGCCGCCTATGCAGCTCTCTAAACTCACTGACTGCCACCCTTATCCCGTCTGTGGCTGCTAACCCGACTTTAGCAATGCGACTCCTGCTAAACCAGTCGGATATTAAGGCGGCCTACGTGGGTAAGAACATAGTAAAAACTACTTCATGTAATCCTATTCAAGAATTTTCTTACAAGCTGCTCAAAGCAAACAAGACCTGCTACTCACGACCCCAAGTGGCGGTGTCAGTGCCAAATGAGAAACCATGGATCACTTTTGTCGAACCCAAATAGCTAATAATAACGAGTCACGCAGACAAGGTTCCTTGCGCAGAAGTAACACCATTTCAGTTCGCAGTAGGGAACGGAATCTGGCAATGGGACAGCGTCACGGGTACAGTAGTCGTCTTTCAAACCAGAGAATTACGTCGTTAAACACATTTATACCTTCATATTTTAAAACCACAACCAGTAGCATTACTCTATTCCACAACCTAGTCCTAACAAACCTTACGGAATTATTACAGGAGCAACGTAGTAGTGAAAAGTGGCAGGCGTTCTCAACCAGAGCAGCCATGCTCGAAGCGAACACTGACCACTCTGAAGAAGGAACAGAACACTACGGGTCAGGAACGACGGCTACAAATCCATTGTCAGTATTCTTCAATTTTTCTAGGGAAAACTCATGGATAAGGGTATGTTGCCTCTACTCCTCCTTAACATTGGCAGCAGCAATAATGAAATGGGCCATAGCCATCAGATATCCAGCCGCTTGGGGTGTATTTCAAAGGCACAGCACAACACGAAGCCAAAGCCCAAACCAAGAAGATATGGGGAAAACAACGTTTCCACGGAACCACGGACAACCATTTACGTCTATTACCATCGAAAACGTCCCAAGGGTAGAAGGCAATATACCAGAACAATTCGAGGCCCTGAAAACACCTAATAGAAGAACTTGGCGAAATATGTCGTTTTATGATAGTAGCTTCGAAAGATTTAAGGAAAATACTGACGGATTCACAATGCATAGTTCACAAGACCAGGCAAGTTGGCCACCGAGCGTGAATATACTATTACAAGGTAAGAGAAAATACTTCACAGCCCATATCCCAATAAAAATCAACGGTGTGCACATGAACGCTCTGGTAGATACGGGAAGTAAAATAACCATAGCTGACACATCTATTTGTCCAGCCCTGGGCGTTTTCAACGTTTTCGAAAGATTTTCAACGTTTTTCCAGAAACAACGTCAGCGGTAGGAATGGCAGTTATCCCAGTAGACTTTGCAGGAAGCTCCGTGGCTGTATTCGAAATCGCAGGTCACGAGGTAAGTGAAGTTCTTCACTTCACAAAAACACGGTGTACGCCCAGCAGCAGCAGTCAGTACGAAATAATAATAGGAAACGACGTATTGGCCAGGTTTTGGCCAGGTTACTACCACTTACCTTCGATTATACCAATAAAACACTCACAATAGGGCAAAACGTGGTGACGTTTGGGGCGCAACCTGAGGTGAACTCGCTAAAACCAGAGGATAGGATAATGGTACGAGTGGCAACTCAAGTAGAATTGGAGGCGAACTCAGAAACATTTGTGAAATGCAAGATAAGCCCGCCGACTAGAGAGGATGTTACGTTGTGTTCAGTAGCTCGCAAAATCGCCGAAAGGGGATTAATCATAGCCCCTGCCCTTATTTCATCTCAATCAGCGTACATATTGGTGACAAACCCGACTAACATGAGGGTGAAGCTTTACCAAGGAATGGGTTTGTCAACAGCAGAACCAGCATTCGCAGATGACGAAGTGACTCCAAGGGTGAAGATAACGGAAACCAAGTGGGAAGCGGCAGAAGAAGTGCAGATATCAGCCGCGACATTAATCTCTAAACGATGAGATCATCGGCCCAATTATTATGAGCGCTCACATGACCCATTCCTTGGTAAAGCTTTACCCTCATGTTAGTCGGGTTTGTCACGAATATGTACGCTGATTGAGATGAAATAAGGACAGGGGCTATGATTAATCCCCTTTCGGCGATTTTGCGAGCTACTGAACACAACGTTAATCTCTAAACGATGAGATCATCGCGCCGATGATCTCATCGTTTAGAGAGTAATGTCGCGGCAGACCTCACGGAGTCAGAACTGAGCGGAGAGGAACGCTCCCAGCTGGAAGAATTGTTAGTGGAATACACAGATTGTTTCTCTCAGTTCCAATACGATTTGGGAAGTTGCACAGCGGGGCAGGTACACATTAAAACATCATCAGAGGTCCTGGTAAAAACCCGCGCCACTCGAACCCCCGTTAAGTTCCAAGAGGAGCACATACAGATGCTGGTTGAGGCTGGGGTGATGAAAGAGTCAAACACACCATGGGTTAACAACATTGTACTGGTCAAGAAAAAAGACGGCTCTTTGAGAGTTTGCCTGGATTTTAGACGCTTGAACCATATAACCGTCCCGGACCACTTCCCTCTACCTAGAATAGAAACCATCTTGGAGAAAATAGGGGGCAATATGTTATATTCATCACTGGATCTGGCAAGCGGCTACCTTCAACTCCCCTTAGATGAGGAAAGTAGCTTCAAATCTGGCATTATTACCAAGACCAACGTCTATCAGATGACTCGTATGCCATTCGGCCTAAAGTCAAGTTACTTTGCAAGAACCTTTACGGTGGTGGTCGCGGGGTTAGAGCAAAACGTTTTGTCCTAGGTAGACGATATCATAGTGTTCTCAAAAGACTTCCAATCCCATATAAGCTCAATGAGAAGAGTGCTAGAACGCCTCCGGCAATTTAATCTCAAGGCCTCCCCGAAATAAATGCGAGATAGCGAGAAAAAGTATACACTTTCTGGGCCACGAAATCACAGGGAACACATACTCACCAGCGGAACGGAACGTACGGGACATCACAAACTACCCGGTTCCGACATCGGTCGCGGAGGTAAGACGTTACGTAGGAATGGCAGGATTCTTCAGAAAATTCATTCAGAACTTTTCGCAATTAGCAGAGCCTTTGCATAGACTATGTAAGAAGGCTTCGAAATTTGAATGGGGAAAAGAGCAGAAAAAAGCATTTTACCGCCTGAAAGACAGCCTGACATCTAGCCCAGTATTGAGTTTTACGGAATACTTTAAATGCTTCCACATATTCACTGACGCGAGCACGGGGGCGCAAGCAGCAAACAGGCGAAGACACGAAGATGTTCAATGCAATCGCATACTATTCCAGAACACTCACAGAGAGCGAACGGAGATGGTCAACGATCCAGATCGAGATGGGAGCAAAAATCATAGCGCTCCGTCAATTCAAACCATACATATACTCCTCCACCACTGTATTGCACTGCGATCACAAGCCACTATCTTTCCTATTAGCTAAAAGCAAAACGCACGATAACCTGGCGCGGTGGCTCGTAGAACTACAATCTCGTAGAACAGGATATTCAAATTGAGCACGTTTCAGGAATGGCAAACACGGTAGCGGACGCCTTGTCTAGGGTGCAGGAACAACTAGACGGAGAGGCAGCAGAGAAGAAAGGCGAACTGCAAGACATCATCGAGTTCCTTGTCTTCATAAATTGCGCCGTGTCAAAAGGAACGGAGGTGTCAGTCTATCCAAAAAATATAGAAATGAAAAGAGGTGACGTGATAGACATACTCGCAGAACAACAGAAAGATTCAGAAATAAAGGTTATGAAAGACTTCCTGAGCGAAGGAAAATTGCCGGCGAACCTCACAAGTGCTGAGAAGATCAGGACCTTGAGAGAAACGAAAATTACAAAGTGAACTCAATGGGATGCCTTTACTATGTAAAGCCGGAGGTCGGTAGAACTAGTGAGCAAGCGGAGGTACTAGTGGTCCCTACCCAATTTCGAGAATTACTGTTTAAAGCCCATCACGCATCCTGCCTATCAGGGGGGCACATGCAGTGGAGAAAGACACTCGCCAAAAATATTTTCCAAATACTATTGGGAGACCATTCACGCCGATATTGATCATTGGGCAAAAGCTTGCGAGGAGTGCCAGAAACGCAGAAACCCGCGTCCTCAATTCAGGGAACCTCTTAATGTAGTGCCCAATAGCGTGGTGTTCGCCAAAGTAGGCATAGATCTGTCAGGACCATTTTATAAATCTGATAGAGAGAACAAGTACATTTTGAACATGATTTGCTGGTTTTCAAAGTATGTCGTGTCGGTACCATTGAAAAATGCGAGAGCGGACACCATCGCGCAATGTTTACTGACCGAGTGCATACTGAAGTATGGAGCCATGGACGAATTAGTCAGCGATAATGCCTCAAGCTTTACTTCAGATTTCTTCCAGGAATTATCCCAGGTCTTACAGATCGACCGGAGGTTCACCACTCCGTACCATTCAATAGGCAACGGAGCTACGGAGCGAACGTTTTCTACCTTTCAAGACATACTAGCAAAATACGTAAGCAGTAGCCAAGAAGATTGAGATCTCTTTATCCCATGTGCGGCGTTTGCATATAACACATCAATTCACGCCACAACTAACGAAACGCCCTACTTTTTGATGTTTGGTAGGAACCCGGTGTTTTGTATAGACAAAATACTTAACCCCACAGAAAGAGCTCGCATTCCAGGGGACAGCGAGGCAGCTGAATATAAAGCGCAACTCTTGTCGGCCATACAGACGGCATGGAAAGCAGCAGCAGAGGTATCGGTCACGCAACAGCAGAAATACAAGAGTCAGTATGATAAACAGGTCAGAGAAAATGAGATTCAGGTAGGATCTAGGGTTTTCCTCAGTAACTATACTTCAAAAATAGGCTTGTCCAAAAAGCTATGTTTTCCATGGACCGGGCAGTATAGGGTCATCGACATAGCAAAACCTCATGCCGTTATAGTAAATCTGAAATCACCCTCGTCGATGCCGAAAAGGGTGCATTTGAATCAACTGAAACCATCATTTTCGAACGACGGTCCCATATGTACGCACAAGGCTCTAGAGCCGCAGGACCAGGCAGATTTGGAAGAAGTGGGCGCCACAGACGCTCCTACGCAAAGATATAACAACAAGGAGGCCACCAACAACCGTCAAGACAAACCAAGTAAGCAGGAAACCAAGGCGACAACTCATCAATATAACTTGAGGAAGAAAAAGTAGATTATAAAATAACAGGAATCGGTAACTTCATCGGTAGGCAGGGGCAGAAGGCTTCTAAGTTAATTTCAGGTTTCAGATTATCAAATCAAAAAAAAACATATAGAAACGCCCAGGAATAGGTACTTAATAATCAGAACATAAGATTTGTTTTTGTGTTTTCTTTTCTTTTCTTTCTTTTTGCTTCCGCGCTCCATGAATTAATTTACCTTTGATGAATTACATCATATCATGTGGTGCTCGCAATTTATTTGGTGTATGCATTCTTATACTCATTATGCTCATGTTCTTCCGTAAACTTCTCTGATTTTTGTCTATCTTTGAACTTCAATGATCATAAGAGCGCCCTCTTGCTTCTGCGCTCGATGAATTACATCATATCATGTGGTGCTCGCAATTTATTTCGTGTATGCATTCTTATACTCATTATGCTCATGTTCTTCCGTAAACTTCTCTAATTTTTCACTATCTTTGAACTTCAATGATCATAAGAGCGCCCTCTTGCTTCTGCGCTCCATGAATTACATCATATCATGTGGTGCTCGCAATTTATTTCGTGTATGCATTCTTATACTCATTATGCTCATGTTCTTCCGTAAACTTCTCTGATTTTTGTCTATCTTTGAACTTCAATTATCATAAGAGCGCCCTCTTGCTTCTGCGCTCCATGAATTACATCATATCATGTGGTGCTCGCAATTTATTTCGTGTATGCATTCTTATACTCATTAAGCTCATGTTCTTCCGTAAACTTCTCTGATTTTGTCTATCTTTGAACTTCAATGATCATAAGAGCGCCCTCTTGCTTCTGCGCTCCATGAATTACATCATATCATGTCGTGCTCGCAATTTATTTCGTGTATGCATTCTTATACTCATTAAGCTCATGTTCTTCCGTAAACTTCTCTGATTTTTGTCTATCTTTGAACTTCAATGATCATAAGAGTGCCCTCTTGCTTCTGCGCTCCATGAATTACATCATATCATGTAGCGCTCGCAATGCATTTCAAGTGCGCATTCTCATGCTCATTACGCTCATGCTTTTCTGAACAACTTCTCTGGAAAATATATATGTATATGAGTGTATATACAAATATACATGTGTATGTATATGGGTAAGTGTTTATGTATATGTGTATATGTATATTATATTTGTATGTATATGTATGTATACATTTTTTTTGAACTGTAATATATCCTGTTTTGCCAATTATCCCATATGAACCTTCGTTTATATCATGGTGTATGGTTTCCCCGGCCTTGCTTTTCTGTTCCCCTTATATATATATATTTTATCTACACTTGTCAGTGCAAAAACAAACATTCAAAAACCACAGATAACAATGGTGTCTTTAAGAAGCAAAGAAAAAAAAAGAAAAGAAAGAAAAAAAAAAGAAAAGAAAGTCCCTTAGTCTCTTTCTCTTCTTTATCCTATAAGATCAACGATTCACACCACACTCTCATCATTTTTTGCTTCGGAATCGCCTCTCAATTGCACCAGCGCTAAATATCAAATCATATCAATCGTTACAAACGCGCGAAAGGCAATCAATTAAGCGATTAATCATACAATGTTATTCTCTCATTTACACGTCTCATTAGAAGGACCAGTTCTCACAATCTCAGAGATTGAGGTAAGAGAAGCCCTTCAGAAAATGAAGCATGGAAAGACATGTGGGCCAGATGATCTCGCCGCCTCTGCATGGAGACTCGCAGGTGATTGTGGACTTTTCCATCTTACGACCCTCTTTCAAAAAGCCACTGCTCGCCTGGAGTATCCCGAAGACTGGAGTAGATCATCTACAATACCCATCTACAAAGGAAAAGGAGATGTCACAATATGCTCCAACTACCGGCCCATAAAAATCATTCCTCATACCACAATGATCTTGGAAAAGATCATCGAAGCACGGCTCCTCAAAATTGTAAGCACAACCGTCAATCAGTGTGGCTTCGTCAAAGGAAGTGGAACAACGGATGCTATTTTGCCATTCGTCTTTATCTAGAGAAACACAGGGAAAAGGCGAAATCAGTACATTGCGCTTTCCTTGACTTGGAGAAAGCTTTCGATCGTGTGCCTCATGAGCTGATATGGTTCTCTCTTCGAGACCACCTAGTCCCAGAAGAGTACATAAGATGGATTCAAATGATGTATACTGACTCTAGAAGTACCGTAAGAAGTCCAGCGGGTACTTCGGAGTCATTCAAGGTTGCTGTAGGAGTTCATCAAGGTTCCGCGCTTTCCCCTCTACTCTTTATACTTATAATGGATACGATCACCAGAGATCTACAAACAAGTCCTCCGAAAACTCTACTGTATGCTGACGACGTTGTGTTATGTTCCAACACATCAGAGGACTTGGAGAGACAGTTAGGAGAGTGAAACGAACGCTTCAATGACTGTGGTCTACGACTAAACCTCCAGAAGACCGAGTACTTGGAATTGGGAAAGAGTACTTCGAATACCTCGAATACCATCAAAGTCAAGAACACCGAACTCCGGAAAAAGGATGGCTTCAAGTACCTCGGATCCTACATCACCTCAGACCTAGACCCCAAGGCTACAGTTTATGCGAGAGTCAATGCTGCCTGGCTCAAATGGAGAGAATCAAACGGTGTACTATGCGACAAGCGAATGCCTGACAGACTGAAAAGTAAAATTTACCGATCAGTTGTCAGACCAGTCGCGTTGTACGGCCTCGAATGTGCTTCATGCACAGCAAAGACTCTACAGATGCTGCATGTTATGGAGATGAAAATGCTGAGATGGAGCCTCGGACTCACTCGTCTAGACATGGTGCGAAATGAAACCATCCGAGATCGTCTTGGCGAGACTGCATCGAAGTAGACATGAAGACGACCGGGCTGAAGACTGAAGACGCAGCTGATCGGGTGAAATGGCGTGGTGCAGTCTACAAAGCGGACCCTGCCCGGCGGCGGGATAAACGCTAGGAAGAAGAAGAAGAAGACACGTCGTCATATTTTTGTAAATGCATATCCCGCCATTTAATATGCATATGCGAATCGTGATTCCTATGACAGTTTCTCGAAAAGTAGTTGCTTCTAAACGTGATCGATACCTACGTATTCCGTTCCAAAGGGCTTGCTCATCAACTCTCTCAATGTCTCTTTCAAAATGGCATCAAACACTTGATCAGTCTGCTTTTCCTTATATTTCTACTATTTTTCGTTGATTACAGTAAGTCTGTTGATACTGTTCCTATTAATCTACATACTTCTTCATGAATCATCCTCACTCGTTCTCACATTATGTTTGACCAAGTTCTCGTCCGCCTTTCTCACTCAACGAACGTAAGTTGTACTTATTAATGAATCCCTCTCACGTTCTTATTCAGTCCTCTCGGAGTCCTCAGGGATTCGTTCTGGTCGTTATTTTTTCCTATTTTTATCAATGATTTTCCTCGGTTTCTAGCTAGAAACGTACATTGCACTTCCCAGAATTATACGCTTACAATGCCCACGTTCTACACCCCTAAATGTTTCTAGCCGCGATGGTGGAGGTCTAAGGAAATTTTAAGAATTAAACGTGACCGGAAATTCTTCTATCCTCATGCTTCCCAACACGGGAAATCAGTATTCTTACATTATGTTTGCTTCTTAACAAAATGTGTCTGGTCTTCTCATAAAGGATAGTCGCTTCCCTCTCTTTCGATTGCCAACTCCCATCCTATTGTTGCGTAAGGCCTCCGACAATCGAGCATTGATCTGTTTTGAGCTCCGAGTAACGGACATGCCGTCTTAACAGCGTGGTAGAATATCAGTCACAAGTTTATTATCTCGTTGATGTTCGTATTAGTGTGTTATTAATCGGTTTCGCAAATCTATATGTTCGCGCGCGCGGCGAGAATTTTGTCGGGTGTGCTCGCGTCATAAAAAAACCGCCAACATTGATTAAGTGAGCAAGCATGCCAAGACAAGCGATAAGAGGGAAACCACCGCCGGCAAAAAGATCCAGAAGGTCGATCCCGCCCGACCACGAACGACCGGCGTTAGACAGTGCCGAAGTCGACAGATTCCCCACCCCAGCTGGTGCCCCAATTCCGGGGACACCGTTGTTGGAACAGTTTAACTCTCTCCCCCCAAACGTAGAAGTTGCCGAAGTCGACAGATTCCCCACCCCAGCTGGTGCCCCCATTCCGGGGACACCGTTGTTGGAACAGTTTAACTCTCTCCCCCCAAACGTAAAAGTTGCCGAAGTCGACAGATTCCCCACCCCAGCTGGTGCCCCCATTCCGGGGACACCGTTGTTGGAACAGTTTAACCCTCTCGCCCCAAACGTAGAAGTTGCCGAAGTCGACAGATTCCCCACCCCAGCTGGTGCCCCCATTCCGGGGACACCGTTGTTGGAACAGTTTAACCCTCTCGCCCCAAACACAGACGACGACTTCTCGGGCCTCAGCACCGCTCCGCCAGTTGCTTCTCTCACACCGGTTGGTGACCTCATTCTGAGGTCACCATTATCGGAAGAAATAAATCACCAAAACCCCCAGGACGAGCCCATCAATGAGAACATTCTCCAGATGGCCGAGATGTCCTTATCTGAAGAAAAAAAATCGCTGCTACAGACACACCCCTTTCGTCACATGCTAGACGAGAGAACTGAGCCACAGCCAGCCATCTACACGATGCCGCACGTAGATCCGGAAGTGGAAAAGGCTTACTGGGAAAACGCGAGAGCAAATAACCCCTACATCGACGCGGATAGGAAAAAGATTCAGGCGCCTAGAAAAGAGCACGGGACGTCACGAAATGACAAAGCCCCGAGTGCTTCCTTGATCACGCTCAAGACGGTCGAACTCTTCCGTAACACGACGAAAGAATTGATGGAGTCGCGAACGCCAAGGCCTCAAGGAAAGAAACAGGGTGAGAAGGACAGTCGAACAATGCTCACGCCCGAAGTAATCGAGGGTTTAAGCCCAGTATTGTATAGACATTGCGGAGACGCTTTGAACGGGAAGCCGGTTCTGGAAGCGGCCCACTACGAAGTGTTCGCACCGGATCGACCAGACTTGAGATATATATACATAGACGCCCTGACCATATCGGGAATCACGGGCAGACCAAACATCGACTTGTCAAAAATGGCTTACGATGACCTATTTTATGTATACAAAGTCGCGCTTAGAAACCCGGGTAAAATGAACAAATACGTACCGGAGCTAAACCCAGACATCCTCGCGGAACAAACGATGTTGCCCTGGGTGGCAGAACTAGCAGTGTCCGTCACCATGGGATCCTTTTCAAAAAAGATGGCGTACATCATGGAAGTGGTAATGGGCAACAGAGCTTCAAAAAGAATTACTATGTTGCGAAGCGGGAGCAGGAACATAGCTAACATCAGACCGAGGGACTTCGTGGACAGAAATGGAGAAGAGGCCAAACCTCCTCATCAAGGCGAGATTGTTTGGGCATACGGCAGGCCACCAAAATCCTCCAGCTTCTGCACGATCGAACCACCGAGAGCAGGGAAAGAAAAAGAGTACCGGGAGGCAGTACAGGGCTACACACGGCCCCCACCGGTCAAACCGATAACGTTTGCTCAACCGTTGAGCAAAGAAGAGCAAGACGACATCGACGATAGATTCGGAGAGGCTAAGGGATACGATCGTAATGTAGTAAGAACCACCACGTGCATGGAGGACTCCATGGCCTTGGGAGTAACCTACCGGGCTTACACCGATGCCTCTAAAAAGGGAGATATCGTGGCGGAAATACTGCTCTTCTCGGTCGTGAAGGAGACAGACGCAAATGCCACGGCAGACATCGAGATAGATTCTGCGCTCCCGGAATTCGAAGACGCTCAGCGCTTGAGCCTTCAAGTGAACGAAGCCGAGCCATTTGAAGTGCGAATCGACATCTGGATACCTGATCCAGAAAGGAACAAAGCGCGAGCAAAGGTATCCATACCCTTGATGCAAATGACGCTCGTCGCCATGGCGCTGAAAGGAAGCAATGGTTTACTGGTCACGGGTACGTTGAGAGCACTTCTCACGGACCCTCTCGATAGCGCGTTATTCCGGATAATAACAACCGGTGAGGGTGTAATAATCAAAGAAAGTAGAACAAAAATGCTGAATATGATATACTCTAGAAAAGAAAAAAGGGCCCGCCCGGTAGAGTTTCCAGATCACCCAGTCCAAGTGAAGAAGAGTGACGGCACTATCATGACCATGAACCGGGAACAATCAGCGGCAGTAGTGAAATGGGCCGGTTGCAGGGATTCAATGATCGTAGATTCCTCCTTCGGATGCGGAAAATCAGCAACCCAGGCGGCCATGCTGGTTCAAACAGACCTGGAGAAAGAGGAAGTCATCATCGCCACTGCGGTACAGCATGCGGCTGTCGTTGCCTCCACACAGGCATTCGCGGCCATAAAACACGGGGAGAAAAGACCCCTCAGGTTCATCACCTTGGCGAGATGGGAGACTACTTCTGAACAAGAAAAGACCCCGTTCGACCTCCCGAGTATGGTGCTGGACGTAAACTGGCCAAAAGAACTTCGGGCAACACCAGCCCTCGAGGAGAAAGCCCATAAGCTACACCTAGCGGCAGCGGTGAGGAACAGTTTCAGATACGGTAGTAAGACGGCGCCCTCGCAAGCTCAACTGGCTGAATTCGAAAAAGCATCCGCCACCTTCCAACTGGTCTATCAGCAAATCTTCGAAGACTTTATCAAGCTATACCGTCCTAACATCCTGTTTGCAACAACCGACAGCATTCTTACAGCGACCTTGAAGATGGGATGGCTGAGGGAGTACATGAATAGAGCAACATCAGTCTTCGTAGATGAGGCAAGTCAGATGACAGAAGCAGGACTCCTCGCGCTTCATTCGGCTGTACCAAGGGCGGAATTCGTATTGATAGGCGACGAAAACCAGCTCCCGCCCTACAAGTTTGACGGAAAGAAAATAGGCCAGCTCCTGGCGGGAAGACCGGCGCTGACGGTTGCCCTGGCGAAGGGAAATCTGCCGAGAGTGCGTCTGGTACAAGTCTACAGAATGCCACAGTCGTTGGTCACGCTCCCATCTAGACTGTTCTACAATGGACGAATCTTCTCGAACGTTCCGGAGGCGGACATGAGTGCATTCACCCTCATGGGAATAGGAAGCAGAGGCCCCGCTCCATTCATCTTCGTCAACGTGGAGAAGGGGAAAGTAGTCCCAGGCCTCGCAAGCTCTCTAGCAAACGAAGAGGAAGCGGAGGTAATCTCGCGAATCGCGGCCGCCATTGCTGTAGGGGTTGAACCGGCACAGATCGCAGTGGCCGCATTCTACAGGCAGCAGATGAAAACGATCCATCAAAAGCTGTTAGGCCGAGGTCTTCATGAGATCAACGTCCGGACAGTCGACGGGTTCCAAGGAAAAGAGAGAAGGATTGTCATCGTCGCGACCACCAAAGTCGGAGCAGGTGCGTCGAAATTCATAAGTGAGGAAGCCAGGGTCTACATGGCATTGACAAGAGCACGGGACACCCTCATAGTGGTCGGCCACCAGAAGACGCTCCTCGATCTTGCGATCTGGTATGAGGTCGTGAGGTACGCAGCAAAGCATGGAACGGTTGTAGAATCCCAGCAGCTGAACCTATGAGATCAGGTGAGTATTTGTCGGGTTTCATAGATGTCAACCTTTAAAAAAAATTTTTAATTAAATAAATAAATTAATTAATAAAAATATTTTAAAAATTAAAAAAGAGTAAGTTTAACCTTTTCAAATCGCAACTGGTCATATTATACAGGCAGTAAATAAAGTCGGCATACTAAAGGCTACTTGTTCAGAGACCCGATGCCAGATCAACGTCAGGGCAGTTGATGAACTCTACGCCAGAATGAGGTGGCGATCGGGAAAAGTCAGCTATATTAAAATGAGACGTTTTTCATATCTAACCCAAAAAAAAGAAGATTTTTTGTTGAGAAGTTGTTTCACATACATTTCGTTTCATTTAAAGACACTTCTTGGTTTAATTACACGACAGTTCTTCAAGCGTCGAGGACTCCAGACTTGAAAACGAAAGGCGAAAGTGCGTGATCGAGGACTTCAAAAAAAAAGAAGCGTCGAAAAAGGGGGAAGAAAAGATTGGTATTATTCAACAAAAAAAATTTGTGAAAAAACTTAACTTTTCTTACCTGAAAAAAAAAATTGATTCTTTAGAAGAAAAAAACGAAAAGGGGGGAACATATACATACTTCTCGGTCTTAATTGCAGGGAGCAGTCGTAAGAGCGGCGGACTCGTTAGGGACAAATTTCGGGAAGGGATTGAAGAAGGAGCGAGGCCTAATTCGGAAAAAGGATACAAAGCAGAAAAAAACGGACACAGCAAGTGAAGGCCGGCAGAAGAAGAGAGTCTTTCTTTTGTTGCATATATATGTTTATATTTCATTGTCCACTGTTTACATGATGTTCATCATGTCACGCTTTATGAGTTGTTTATTAATTCTCTGGAAACTGTTTTTTGCATCGAAAAAATTTAGATAAAATATAATATATCCATGGTTTAACCAATTTACTCGATTTATGCATTCGGTTCGATTGTTTTTTCCAAGACTTCAATTAGATTCATGCCGTTTTAATACTCGGCTTTAACACTTTGTAACAAGAACATTTACGGTAGAACTAAACTATTCTTAATTTTTCGGTCCGAGGACGGACCTGGGGTAAAGGTTGGAGGTGTGAATATCTGATAGGTCTTTGTAGCAAATCGCCCTTCTCTATTATTACTCAGCTATGGGACCTTGCTCCGTGTTCCTATCTCTGCATCACATCTTATAAGCCAGAGAATGCTTTCGCATGGGGAACTCCTTCGATCGTCATAGAGGAGAGGAGAGACCGGGCCTGGTCGCTCACCCCCACCCCATATTATCTGTGCTCCTGTTTCGTAGTATTGAAGCTAAGTAATTCACTTGAATAATGTGTAACGTGATCATCGCCCTCACCGCAATTGTTCTATAGTAATGTAACTTCTATCGTCCAATCGTAGTCGCTTCTGATGTTCTATAATGTTATCGTACTTGGTGTCCATGTATAACGTCTTAACCCAATAAACTAGTCAACCTTCATGTTCGTGTTTGGGGTCGCAAGACAGGGGACACCACACCAAAAACCGCGGACTCTCACTTAATGAATAAAATCTCTTTCTGAGAAAAAATCTTTGGAAGGCTAAAGTAGATTAAAGCCAACTTTTTCCTAAGACTAAGCGTTTTTTTATATTTAAAAATAATTTTCTGATGTAAAAATAAAATTGGCAATTATTATCATCAGAGCGAGTCTGAACTCTCAATGAGCTACTCACAGTCTAGCACACTCACCCCTACACTAAAGTGCCTCATAGTTGAGATAGACGAAGTAGTAGTCATGAACTGAACGTAACAGCCAAGCCAGCGGAGGCAGTGTTTTAGGGCAGCTAAGCCGCTCGGCAGAGGCCGGAGAGCGTACTGCAAAATTTCACAAGTCTTTTTTCTCTCTCTTAGGTTTAGGCAAAGGTTACGTTAACGAAGCCGTACGGCTTAGGAAAGAGATCGCATGAAAAAATTTATCATATTATTATTTTTTGTCAATTCAATGACTAAATTTGTCGAAAAACTAGAAAAGGGTTTTTTTAAATACAGTAGTTTGAATACACTAAAAACAAAAGCCTTTCCAAGTAAAGTTCGGCTCCCCCTAAGTAAAATTGTGCGGTAAAAGTAATCTTCTGACTCTCATTCACTAACCGTATCACGACACTTTGTACCCGACACTTTGTGCCGCAACATGTTGTTCTTTTTCAGTTGTTTTTCATTGTTTCTTTTCGCTCAGGCTCAGTCAAGATTACGCTAAAGAGGCCGGCTTAGGAACGAGACCGCATCAAAGAACTTCTCACCATACAAATTTTTTGCCAATTTAATTACAAAAAAGTCACTGGTACAAAGTGTCAGTATTCCTTCACTCATCGCACTAAAACCCAATTACCTTTTTTCGATCCAAAAATTGTTTTTGAAGTCGAACTCGAAGAGATTTGCTAAGCCGTGAGCGTTGGTTAGTGTTTTTTCATGAGCTCTTGTTGTTTTCAAATAGTAATAAAACCCAACAAAAGTTTTTGAAGAAAAAAAGAAATCCTAAATCACTTCCTTAGGTCAAGTTTTGTCCCAAAAACTGAGGAGAAAAAACTTTGAAACTTAAAGCGTAGTTTGGCCGTAAATGCTAACCAATTGAAGTGCAGTAGCGCCGTTATTCGCAATATATCATGGGATGCACAAGAAAAGAGCCTCAGTTTTAAAACTTTTTTATAAATTGTTTATTATGTCGAACAAAAATCTCATTCAACTAAGTATGATCCACCAAGGTTGAGTATCTCCTGTCATCTCGTGGGCAGATCGTGGATGCCCTTGTAGTGGAGCGACGGAGAGAGCGATTCGAAGAAGCATTGCAACCATGATTTTTCTTCACCTTCGTTCTCAATTTTTTTTTTCTCCGCGTGGTGGTTCTGCATGGTTCGGAATAGGTGTTAATCAGAAGGAGCCATGTCGGGCAATTACGGTGGGTGAGGCATCAACTCCCATCCCAGATCCAGCAGCTTCTGAACCGTTTTTTTCGCAATGTATGGTCGCACGTTGTAATGTAGGAATGTTGTTGTTTTTTGCCCATAGGTCCTGTCGAGGGGGGTCCTTTGGGATAAGTTGGTGAGGATCCTTTTGAGTCCGGAGAAATTTTCTCCGTCTACACTCGTACCGCAGTCGGCGATCCTCTTCGCGAGACCCATTCGTTAACCGAAGAAGGGCAAGAGGTTAGTTTAATGGCGCCTCAACTCGCCATTACAAAGTATAGGGAAGTATCGGCTGATGTTTTTTCCGGTGGCATGCCCAGGCCGGTCCTTTGACGAACTATACTATCCAATTTTGGTCCACGACGGGCAAGCCCGCTACCTGAGGACGCGCTCGATACCGGTGAGGATGAACCGGTCCCTTGCGATGGTGTGAACTTGTGGGCTGTAGCACCATCGAAGGCGAGTAATGTAGGAATCGAATCTTGGGGCTCTCTTCGCCTTGAGCCAGCACTGCACCCTGTCGAGTTGTGCACAGTAGAAATCTGCTGTAACAGTCATGCCGTTAGGTAGTAGCTCACCACGTGATACGACACCACGTGAGTTCGACCAAACACGCAGCATCTTATTCATCGGGTGCAGTCCGGGTTTCGGAATCGCTTCTGGCTGCTCGCCCTTGCTAAGCCACTGGCGCTTGCGCGTAACATTGCAGTAGGTCACCCACTTCTCGTCTCCAGTAAGCAATGTGTCCGTCCAGCCACTCGTCTTTTCTTTTGTAGGAGAGAAGTTGTGAGGCGGCCGCGACTCGTCGGTTCCTGTCGACTTGCCTTAGGTCGTGTGGCACCCATTGCCCGAGCTTGTGTACTTTACCGAGCTCGTGAAGCCCGTTCTCGATGGTGGTTTGAGAGACCTCGAAGTGCTCTGCAATCTCGTAGAAAGTTCGTTTGGGATCGGCTTCGACGAAGGATCGAAGATTTTTTTTTCCAGTGTGTGGTCACCTTGCTTTTATCGACTGAACCAAGTCTGGCACTGACGTTAACTGAGGCATTTTTGCCCGTATGCCTGACATAATTTTCGATTTGCTGCGGCAGAGCTCTCGCCCAGCTTGAAGCAGAAGAGAAGAGACGCCCGTAGTATCAGTATGTCGAGCTCGCACCGTTCAGTTATTTGAAAAGCAAATAGAATGAGATGAGTGAGAAAAAAAACTAAAAAGTGGGAACTTCATTTACCTTCAATGAAGATAGTTCTAGAAAACTCCGGAAAAATTAATTGACTTTTTTTTAAACCGAGACAATTTTTTTGCGCACCCATTATAATGAATACTTATTTCAAAAACCTCTTTTATGTGCTAAATATGGAAAAATTTGGAAGTAAACTATTTTTAATTTTATAAAAATCGGATGGAAAATTTAAGGATTTTCTTATTGGTTCGAGCATTCAGTGAAAGTACAATGTTATGGGTGAATTTTTTTTCAACGTTCGATAAAGCAATCGTTTAATGTCCATCAAAATCTTTTCTCATTTAAAACTTTCCTTCATGTTGTTTCTGTTATGCTATCAAGCTATTATTTCAAGAAGACTTTCTCGAAATCATTAACTTGATTCATTATTGCAATAATATTATAATTCAATAATAATTACATTAATTAAATAATAATTACATTAATTAAATAATAATTACATTAATTAAATAATAATTACATTCTTCTATCTTAGTAACGGTTTTCTCTTGTTGCAATTAATTTTCATTTGGTGAGCTGCTGTAAAGTAGAACCAAACTTATAAAAAGAAGTTCAGAAGAAACTCATTTCAAAAAACCCAAGATAATTAAGCAAGAAGAAAGGGAAAAAAGTAGTCAACACTTGAGGGGTAGGCTTTGGGTTTTGTTATACTACTTTTTCAAAGCATTAGTTTGTTTGTAGAAATTTTATTAACTGTGCTTTGGGAACCTTTCTCTAACTTTTATATCGTGGACATTACCTTGAAATTTCGATTGAGGACGTTGTCTGGGCCATTATAACACTTTTCAGACTTTTTTCATTTTGGTTTGTCTGAAATCAGGGGCCGTATTCAGAGATCTAAGATGAACTCAGGGGTAAATTCTACCCTAGTATATTGTAGACCTAAGTTCAACTCAGTTCTTTATTCAAACAAGACGGGTGATAGCGTCTCAGCTTTAATACTAAACTTTAGTATAAAGTTTACCCTAAAGTCCACTCTCTGAACTCCATTTTGGCGAAACTACAACTTAGTATAAAGTTTACCATAAATTTTAGTATAAATTTTTGTCTCTGAATACGGCCCTAGAGCTGATGTCACCACGTAGACTATTAATCGTTGGAAGTGTGAAGATTTCGAAGAGCAGCGTTCCGAAAAATCTAGCAGTGTCTGTGTGAAAAGGGAGTCGGACTCAAAACACCACAAGAAAAGCCTTTAGTAATATTTCGAAGGAGAATTCATCACTTCCTGAATTACATATGAACGAGAAATAAGATATTAAGCGGAAAAAGAAAACATTGATAACTGAGCTAGATTGAAGATAGAAAGAAATTAAGATAAAGTAGAAAAGGCTAACAGTTTTTCTTTTAAAAATTCGACGGCAAAACTAATTGGACAAAGAACTAGATAGGCTGAGGAAAATCACATAAGTTAAATTCCAATATGCGTTCATATTGAAAACAACCGCGAATCCCCTCTAAAAACTTAAATTATCACAATTGGTTACATATCTGTTATATATCACTCATTTGCATGAAAGAGACTTTGGAAAATAACGGGAAACTAAGGGTGAACGATCTAACAAATTGTTCAAGAAATAGCAAGACTCGATCACAGACTGACTGTTATCCAGAGATTGAGACAAGAGACAACTTCGTACAGAGGAGTACCACGCCTTCGTTTTTCATGTGAAAATTTGAAGCGTACCATTAATACAAAAAAATCATGGCAAACTGTAGCGATAGAGTTAGAATTCAGGGCACCAACAGCAATAACGAAATCTGAAATGAAAGTCTTTTCTGTCAATGGCTAATGTTTGAAGGCTTCCCTTGTAGCTAACATAGCTGGGATACTACTAGATTGAGTATTCTAATAACATGAGCTTGGATCTGAGAGATTTCGAAGAAAAAGCACTTTTCAAAAAAAAAGCCCGGAAATACAAAATTTGGGAATGGAATAAGTCGTATAATAACTTGGAAACCAATCAATCGACTAAAAACGTATTTGAAAAAAGGAAATGTTCTAGCTGGAAATCACGTGAAACAATGAAAATATTCACACAACATTTGGTGAATTTGAATCATTTCATACATAGAAGCAAATTATTCGATAGCCATCAATCTTCTTCCTGTTCCAACACAACTTCTTTGATGAGAAGACGGAACGGCTTCTTTTTTCGAGGATCCTGAAATAGCGCTTTCGAACCAGCACTCAAAACTCTTCCATGATTTGCCAAATGAATAAATTTGATGAACAACAGGAAGGTGAAACAATACTGCAGTTTTTTGTGGTTGGAAATGAAGATATGAGTACCTACATATGTCTTCAGAAAAGGCTTCCATGGATAAAGTAAATAGTTCAGCAATGAAAATTCATATACATAAATGTACATAAATGTTATTCTTAAGTAAGTGTTCCAAGCTTCTCAAAATATTTTTTCTCGAAAAATTAAATTGATTTACCGCAGAGACAAACCAATTCATCTAGTACAAATCAATTTGTTTTAAATAATGATAATGATAAAAAAATTATCAGTCAGTTTGTATTTGAAACAGTAGTGCCACAACAAATAATAGATCTATAATAAATATACTCCTTTTTTTCTTTGATTATCTACTAATTGTACTCAGCAAGACTAAATGAATGAGCTTAATTTGTCAAAAAATTACAACTGGTTCTCTCTCTTCAAAGAAAACCGCAGTCTTATTAAGTAATTCAAAAACTTGAATTCTTAAAAAAGAGGGCTGAGCCGGGGATTGAACCCGGGACCTCTCGCACCCTAAGCGAGAATCATACCACTAGACCACTCAGCCGTGCTGTGCAAGTTCAATTCTTTGTTTAAGACCTCGCACTCTCTTCTCGTTCTTTTCTTGACCACAGCTTCTCCCTGCACACCTTGATTTGAACTTTGCTGTCCGTGACAGTCAGCTGGAATCTTAGATGGTTTTCGACGACAATATCGTCGTCTATGAAGGGCGAAAGATGCGCCACGACCTCATCATGCAGTTCCACATTGAGATTCCGCGCGCTCGCCTGATATGCTAACGTTTTCGAAGGAGAGCATGAGTTTAGAACTTGCTATTTTTGTCTACGCTACATAAAAACGGCAACTAAGATGAGCTTGAACAGTCACGGTATAAATTACAATTTTAAAAGTCACAATCTCCTTAATTTTTACTCTCACTTTAATCACAAAAAAGAAGCGCTCAAGCTGGTAGTTCCGACCTCAGCCAATCATAATTTTGTTTGAAACTATTCCCATGCTTTGAAGAAAAAGCTATCTCATAAAGAATACTTTCTGTTATTTGGGGAACACCTTTTTTATGAGCTAAAAAAAAGTACCTAAACTTTCCAGAAGACTATTTGAGGTAAATTTAATGTATGATAGGTTCGTTAAGGCATTCGTAAGAATTGCAAGTCAGCTCATCAGCCTTGAAAATTATGTTCGTGTTTTAAGTAAAGTCAGAAAAAAGTCAGCGGAATTCACCTAAAAAACCTGAAAAGTGCTTCAGAGAGTTAGAGTGAGGAAAATAGAGGCGAGAGCTAAATGTGTATTCATCAAAAAGGTCTTTGGAAAAGAAATCTTCTTGTTTTTGATGAGCCAATAGCAATAGATCAAAACTTTACAGAGAGAAAAAAGCATAGACGGTTAGAAAAATAGATTGAAAGGGAGAAGAAGAAGAGATGAAGACAAAAGAAAAGAGAGGAATAGAGAGAGAGAGAGAGAGAGAGAGAGAGAGAGAGAGAGAGAGAGAGAGAGAGAGAGAGGCAGAGATGGAAAGCGAAAAGGAGAGCGACAGAGAACTAGAGAAAGAGTGATAGAAAGTAATAAAGAGAAAGAAAAAGATAGAGAGCTAAAAGAAGAGGGGCAGTGCTATAACGGAGAAGATGGAATACCGTGAGAGTGGCGTACGATGCACTATCTAGAGCCGCCAAATGGAAGACAATCTGCAACGTAAAAAGCACTGTCTTTTTTCTTTAGTTTGTTCATAATATTTATCATTGCGTTTAAGTTCTCACTTGAGACAAGTCAAATTATTTCTTCGGTTTTATTGAATACTAACAGTCCTAGAGACCTTATCAGTGATTTTTTTGAAAATACTCTTTCATCTCGAAAACTTTTTCATTCTTTTTTTATTATTTGAAAAGTGTAATATCAACAATCATTTGAAAAGTGTACCATCAACAAATCCCAGGAGTTTTGAGATGTGAGCGAGTTTTCGGCTCCGGTTATTATTTTTGAGGTGCACATCTTATTGTTAATTTCATATCATCTTTCAAATATTCGCTACCGTCCTCATCTGTTTTCTGCTCTTAACCGTCAGCTTACTATTAACTCTATTGAAAGGTGTTAAATTCATTCAATGATTGAATATATCATTTAACTTTAGTCGGAGATCGAATGAATCACTGAGTTCGAGTTTTTTTCTGTGAAAATGCTCGGTCCGAGCCACCCTTGGAAGTTCGTATGAATACTTTCCCTTATTCGTACCTGGGGCGGATCGGAACTCTCCTCACACGTGAGACTGGCCAGCGTCGACTGAATACCAGTATAGATGTCGCTGCGCAACTTGTTCAGCTCCTCCGAAAGGACGAGGCTTCAAGTTACCCTTTCAGCTTGGCCTATGTTGCTTCTCTATCTCTCTCTCTCTTCAGTGAATATTTATATCAGTATAACTATAATATCTTCTTTATAAATGCATTTAAGACCCAACTTATACCGTGATCTTATTTCCCTTGATTTCAAGATCCTACATGCTTTTAAAACTTTTGATTATTGTCTTATTTACTGTATGAATCAAGTGAGGGATAGGGACTTTTCGAAATGAAACCAAATATGAAACCATACACATTGAATGTTTTTACCCCCAGATACATAGCCTTTTCTGTAATTCGGGTCACTCCGATTTCGATCAACTCATAGAAAAAGTGGGAAGAGAAAAATTGATGAGAACATTGATAGAGAAGCAAGTGAATTCACTCTGGAAGGTATTCTCGGGTAACCGCGTCCTTCGTCCCCTCCCCCCTCAACCCGCGCCCTCAACCCTAGAAGTAACCTCTGGGCCTGGCCATTGACGCTCAGGTCGTTCCGGTTAACAAACACAAGTGTTGTGATGGCCGTTGCCCTGGCTCGAAGTACATTCACCTAAGCAAACACAAACTTTAATAAACAAGTTGAGAATGGACAGAAAGGGGTATGAGGGAAGGAAAGCGAGGAGCAAAAGAAGGAGAGTTAGAGAGAACGAAAAGTGAGAAAGAGAGGATGAACATGACAAATATATGAGTAGAATCAGCGCTGAAGTTCTTTGTTTCTTCTGCAAAAAGTTTTCATACTCTGAAGCATAGACTTGATGCAATACCTTAAGAGGTGTTACATGTAATATACAAAACATTCCTTTCAGAACTATTATAATATAATGAAGACCTTTCAGAAGAAACCTCTGAAGTTTCTCTGATACTGGGCTCATGGAAATCGTGAAGAACACGTTGAGGATTCTCTTACCTCTCGAATCAAAAACTATTTTTATAATTTTTGGTCGTTCCTCTATCTTCGCAGCGCTGACAATGCAAGGTTCCAATATTTCATTATCTACTCATCATGTTGAACAATCCCACTTATCAACTTGAACAATCAAAAACGGATAGGAAAAAGATATTTTGGAAAACCATAAAATATTCTGACATTCTTGGCCATCATACTCTTGTAAATTCGATCGTTCTCGATCATCTCATCCACAATCACGGCTTCTTCTGCCAATTCTGCAACCAAATCAAAGTTTTATTGCTTTTGGGCCATTAAATTAGATGTTTTGCTCCATTCTTTTGCTGAGCAACATCACTTGAATCTTCTTTTCTACTTAACATAGGCAAGATGGAACTGAATATAATAACATTGTTACAAATTTATACTTTTGTATGTATCATATTAATGATTATATGTTTTTCTCACTATTTGTAATTTTTTATCACTAGGTACATACATATATGTATTTTGATCGCTTTCTCTACCTCAAAATCGGTCTCCATGCTTTTTCTGCTTTCAATCACTTCATTTCCTCTATCTATCTTTTCCTATTTTTATTTATCTCCTCTATCTATCTATCTATCTATCTATCTATCTATCTATCTATCTATCTATCTATCTATCTATCTATCTATCTATCTATCTATCTATCTATCTATCTATCTATCTATCTATCTATCTATCTATCTATCTATCTATCTATCTATCTATCTATCTATCTATCTATCTATCTATCTATCTATCTATCTATCTATCTATCTATCTATCTATCTATCTATCTATCTATCTATCTATCTATCTATCTATCTATCTATCTATCTATCTATCTATCTATCTATCTATCTATCTATCTATCTATCTATCTATCTATCTATCTATCTATCTATCTATCTATCTATCTATCTATCTATCTATCTATCTATCTATCTATCTATCTATCTATCTATCTATCTATCTATCTCAATCACTTCCCCCCCGACTTCTCTCTCCAGTTCTTTCCTTCTTCAATTTCTCCTGTTTCCAATCTTTATCTCACTATATTCTATTTCCTCCGGAGTGTGTTACTTATTGCGGAAAACAATGGTCAGTGTTTTTCGCTCTGAAACCTCTCGAAGACTATGGCTGATTTATATAATCTCGCTTTGTTCTACTGCTCATCTTTTCCCAGTCTTAATCTATTGTATTAGTCGCTCATAGAACTCCTTACCCTCTCACCTTTTCTTCTTGGCCTTCTCCTCTCTTGAGTTCTCCTTTTTCCTTGTTTCTGTAATTTCTTTCCCTCCTACTTTTTCTGATGTTTTTCTTCCCCATCTCTCTTGTATCTCTCGTTCTCTCTTTTTCTGTTTTTTCTCTTTCTTTTTTTTAAACTATACGTCTTTTTCGACTACTCTTACATTCCTCTTACATTCCAGTTTAAGAGACCTACCTCTCCAAAACTTCTTTGAATTTGCTCAGTAATCATCTGACTATTCTGAGAACTGTCGTTTCCTTCCTAGTTTCGCACTTTATTTGCGTTGGGTTAGGACAGTGTGTGTTAGGTTTCTGGAGTAGCAAGATGAACCAGATAGGAGTAAGAACTATGTACATATTAGATCGGATTGGGTTAATCGCGAGCTATATTCTGTGGAAAAAATTTCAAATGAGACTCTTTACAAATTTCTCAAATTTTTTTCAACTCGAATAATTCCATTGTTATTTACTTCGATCGTAACAAATGTCAGAGCTCAGGATTCATGACTTTTCTCACTGACTGAAGCGATTTAGTCAGATGCATATCTTTCCAAATTGACATATTAACGTTCTTATTCGTACCAACAACATTTGATGAAATTTATATTACGAGGAAGAGGCCCTGTTGCTCTCACGACTGGGCCAAAATTTTGAATCCATCGTCGCTAGAGAGTGAATAATATTCTCATGTAGAAATCAGTTGGAGCTACTTGAATAGTCCATGTACTCGCCTGATGATATTTAGACGCCTTCCCTTACTATCTCACTCCCTAATACAAACACTGTACTCTACCCCCTCCCCACACTTGTCCTATCCTTCTGTATCTCACCCTCTCTTTTTTTATCTCATCATTCCAACTCTTTCTCTTCTCTCTCTTTATCCAATCTCCTCAAATGGAATCCTATCTCCCCACTTTCGCGTGCGACGATCTAAGATAGAAGGTTGCAATAGAGAAAAGTAGATTGATGAAAGCGGCCAAAGCTACGACGACATTTGAGGGAGAAGCAGATGAGAGAAAGAGAGAGAGAGAGAGAGAGAGAGAGAGAGAGAGAGAGAGAGAGAGAGAGAGAGAGAGAGAGAGAGAGAGAGCTAAAGCGCTTTTAAGGTGTGGAAAGGTGAGTGGAGAAGAAGAGATTTCAAGTCCCATTGGATCTCTATCTTCTGAGTATCCCTCAGTTTCTCCATGGGATCAGTTAACCACCCCCCTTCCCCTCTTCCTCTCCAGCCTTACCTCTCAACCTCCCTTGTCTCCTTGCTCCTTGTCTTCTCATCAAATTCCCACACTGCTTTAAACTTTTGCTTTGTTGAGAAAAAAAGTATTATTACCTGATCAAGTTCTGCCGCGACATTAATCTCTAAACGATGAGATCATCGGCGCGGTGATCTCATCGTTTAGAGATTAATGTCGCCGCAGATAAGTTCAGATTCTTCAAGCGCGTGGTTGAAATAGTCTTAAAACAAAAATTCAGCCGAGCTCGTACCCAGGAAGCTCTTATCTTAGACCTCAAAGTCATGTGAGCGCTCATAATCATCGCGCCGATGATCTCATCGTTTAGAGATTAATGTCGCGGCTGATGTTCAAAAAATACTAAAAGTGCTGCCGCAAAACATCCCAAGATAAGTTTTTTGTGAAGGTTGTTTCAAATAAAGTTATTAGCTACATATGTACATGCGCGCTAAACGAAATGTGCGCCAACAGGCTGTCATATGGCGCGGTTTCGGTGTTGCAATAATTGTGTGTCACCCTATATATAACCTATCATACTGTCAAAGCAACAAAAAAAAAAAAACAACTGAGGTTGAAGAAAATTTTCCAGATAATTTCCGATGTCTTATTTAGTGAGCTCTGACATGTGTTTTAGATTATAAGCTAAAAGCTAGACTAGCCTAAAGTTCTTGCATCAGAAGTCGAATCAGAAAAAAAGTCTTCGTTTAGATTGCGACATTATCCAAAAAAAAGCTCCTTTTTTATCTGAAAAAGTATCCCGGAAAAAAACATACTCTTTAGAAGTGATGCGTTTATTGAATAGAGCTGCGTTTATGGAACTATTCAGCCGATTATTTTATGTTGTTTTAAAAAGTAATTTATGTCTTGTTCTCATTTTGCCGTTGTTTTGATAGGCCAATCGTCTGTTCTATATTCTACCTTTCTGATATGAAAAAAAATCAAACCTTTTTTGGTAAGAAAAAATTCAAACTTAGTGATGTCAGCAGTTGGAACATTCCGATGTTGCTATAGTAATACTTGCGATACATAATATTCAAGCAACTGCATTCAGAATGGAATTCTATCAGATTCTCAGAATTTCTATTACCATCCGTACTTGCTTTACGCTTGAACGACTCTCTTGTTTTAGTTGCTTACTCCACCCATTATTTCCTTCTCACATCCCTCTGCTACAGATAAGCTGCTCTAAACCTTCCCAATTCTTCTGTTTTATTTTTCCCAAACCCTTTGTAACCGACCTTGTTACGCTTAATCAGAACTTTAAACAAATTTTTTTCGGAAAAAACAAGCTGAAGAATATAGATCTTGGTTGAAGTTTTTCAAAATGAGAAGGAAGTTTTTTAATTCCGGGAGTTAAACAAAATTATTGTATGGGCCTTGAAATGTGCATTATATTATGTGCGTTTGTAGCTCAATGGGTAAGAGCATTCGCCCGAGATGCGGTCCCATCACACCACACGATTTTTGCACAAGTTTCTGTAAACAATCCGCTCTAAGTCCAATTTGGACTTCAGAAGTTACTCCACACAAAAGCTGTAGTTGATGCGACATCCAGCTACAGTCCGAATCAAGTACTTGGAAGAGCCTCTCCAGCTATCGATGAAACAGAGACTTCTCTCTCCCGGTCTGAACGTACACGCTTCGCTCAGGCTACAGCAGTCTCCTCAATAGCTAACGCCATCGAATCTCACCAGCGATCGCCGACGCATGCTCTAGCTGTCAAGCCACGCCTCACAACACGCAGCACTTGCTCAACTTCCCAGCCCTATCGTAGCACTGCACCCCAGAGAAGCTATGGAGCAACCCAGTCAGGGTCGTGAGACTCCTCCACCCTTTACTTCAACAGATTTCCTGCGAAGAAATCAAGAAAGACGATCCGAGTCCGAGCGATCGCACAACAACAAAAATCCGCTCCTCTGTTCGGTATAAAAATTCATTGCTTGAAATCAACGAGGTGTAGGGATAATCTTATTTACAAAATGCTCCAATCGTTAAGCAAATTTACATATGTGCATTTATATGTATTTCACACAATGTTTGAAAAATAATCCATGATGAATAAATTTTTTCTGCTGCTCTTAATTTCATGAACTTATTCCTCTATCAAATTTTCTTTTTTAAAAATTCCCTTTCACATAGTATTAACAATGTGTGTGTGCTGTGTAGTGGAGATTGAACGCGCCCACCTATCGTAAGAAAGACGGTTTCGATCCCATCGTCTACTAATTTTTTTCATTCGACAATTCAATCATATAATTTCTAGTACTGTGTCTCTTTTTTGTTTAAACTTTTTAGCTTTTGTTTGAGAAAAAGGAATAAGAGTTTTGCGAATCAACATTTTGTTGCACTACTTGGAACAAGCAATGCCTTCCTTCTATGATTGTTGTAAAACTCACGAGACTTATTGGCTTGAAGTTCAAGGGGGGGGCTTGAAGTTCAAGGGGGGGGTCTTGAAGGGCTCAGTAGCTCAGTAGTTTGGAACAGGTTTGCCAGAATATTTAGCTTCCCCTCACTTTGATTCAAGTTATGCTAAAGAAGTCGAGAAGCATCAACTAGAAGCAACGGAAACCTGCAGCCTCATATACGAGGTCATCGGTTGGGACGTCGAGAGGAGCGAAGTTTGCATCTTCATCCGACACGTCGGTTGTGATGGACAGAGTCTCGTCCAGAGTGCTAGCGACATCTTTAACACCATTAGTTTTCTCCAACTCTCTCTCTCTTCCCCTATATTTTACTTTCTCTGTTCAAGTTGATGGTTTTCTTTTTCATATCAGTGCTTTCTTCTCAATGATTATTCACATTCTACAGTATCTCCTAAAAGACTGTCAGATACTCAAAATTGAGTGATTCGTTAAGCGGAGTACATGAGAAATTGAGTGGAACAATGAAAAAGACCGCTCGAGAGGCAGAGATTCAAAAAGAGGAGCCTTTACTCGATGAGAAGAGCAATCATCCCAGAATGGGCTTTTTCTACAATCTTCGGTTTCTCTGGCGGTCTTCCTTTCTTCCTCTCTGATGTTTTTGTCCAGACTCTCCACCTCTAACAAAGAGAGCAGGACATCTCCTTTTCCTCACCTCCATCTTTTTCCCATAATCACATCAAACAGAGAGGGAGAAAGAAAGAAATAAAGAGGAAAAAAGAGAGAAAGAAAGAGGAAAAGAGAGAGAAAGAAAGAGGAAAAGAGAGAGAGATAGAGAGAGTCAGCTGATCCAAGAGTTCAGTCTTTTCAGTTCAACTGAATGATAAGCTTCCTTTCATCCTCACTGACCTATCTCGATGTAAGAGGGGAACTCGGGAAAGTCCTCCGCTGGCGCAAGTGGCAGATCGGGCGACTGCGTCTTTTTAATGCTCATGCCGGCGGTGGTCAAAGAAGCGGACAGCGGAGTCTCTTCTCGAGCTGTGCCACTCTCTGAGCCTGAAAACCATTATTCGATGAATATTTGAATGATCGACTCTCTCTTTCAGATAAAATACGGATTCTGTTAGGTTTACACCGTGAAGCCGTATCGTCTAAACAAACCAAGCTTGAAAAATCTTGATCATGTCGTTTTATGGCCTTGACATTTAAATGAAGATTTTTAAAGGTGTATGTATCGTATAATTTCTTAAATTGATAATTTTTTTCTTAATACAGAAATTTAAGCATCAAAACGGTAGTTTTTCTATATTTTATATAACGGTCCACTCAATAATACATACAAATAATGATGTTCTGTGCTATGAAAACTGCATCTGTGCCTAACCTGATATGTATTTAAAATAAAAATACGTGTTTTGTCTATTTCGCCATCTTATTTTTGAAATGTATACATACAGAGCTCTAAGCAGTGTGCAGCATAAGATTTTCAACGCATCTATTATGACACTTCACATTTGTAGGCATGTTCCGATCGACTAAATTACTTCTTCAGTTTCTTCCTGCTGACCTCAATTGTCAGATTGTCATTGTCATTGTCAGAACATTGTCAGATTCACCGCATTTGAGCGCTTTCGATACTCCCTTTTCACAAACGTCTTTTGCTTCCTAAACAAACAGTCTCTGTTTCCCTTCATGTCCCCTGCTAATACCATGACAGATGAAGCCGTTCCAAAATCAGCCGGAAAAATTGAAAGGGTTTTATAACAGCTAGACGCGAAGTTATTTTCGATAAAAATGAATTAATCGCTCAAACTCTTATTTCGCCCGATTTTGTGTGTTCCCATCGGCTTAATTCCTGCGTTGCACGATGGCTTCTTCATTGAAGTATTAAAGAATCAAGATAGAGTCACGTCATTCTTCTGCTTTTCTCGAGCATGTGTCCGAAACTAGCAGAATCCTGTTTCCATCAAGTGTACTAAATAGTGAAGACTTGGGACAAGCCAGCAACTTTTTCCATGACTCTGATCTCTCTCCTCTCTTTCTTTTTTCTTCGTCTCCCCGCACATTCTGAATTGTTTGCTTCAAGGATTTAAACGCCTTGAAGGAGTTTATAACTATTTTCCCGCCTATCAATCATTTTTAAACGCCCATTCTTTACTTTGCCACATTATATGAACGGCGCGAAAAATTCTAAAGAGCATATGGTCATCGGAAGCGATTTAGTGAGAAGTTTCCCAAGCAGCGGTTCACAAAAAAATTTGAATGGAAAAGCTCCTTGAGATACTGTCATTACTGAGCACCCTTCGGAGTTCTGCTCAACTTGAATACTTGGCTTGCTTGAGTTTCGAGCGAATTTTTCCAGATTCCGAAATTTAACAACACTTCGAGACTTCTTATAGCCTCACAGTCTTAAGAGTAGTCCTACTTACAACACAGCTTTTTAAAAAAAGCATATCTGGCTTTCTCTCTTCCTGTCACACTTTTCACTTCCTATTTCAGTTTCCTGATTGTGCTGTTCTTATTCGTTCCATTTTATTCTCTCTCAGTTATGATTTGCAGCTCTTGATCACTGTTCCCATTCACATTCTTTTATTGTTTACTTTCTCTCTGAATTTCTATTTCTCTCCTTCCATTTCATCGTACACTTCTCATATTGGTATAATGCACTCATCGTACACTTCTCATATTGGTATAATGCACTTGTGAACCTTTCTCCAACGACAATAAACTACTAGTACGTGTTTATCGTTTCTGTCATTGAAGCTCTATATTCTCAATCGCCCTTCTCTCTTCTCTCTCAAACGCGAACTCTTTCTAGAAACCACAACAATATCTGCGCGATAATGTTTGGTGATGAAGGAGAAGTCAATGAAACGGGCCGTTTTGCTTGTTGAGGCACTGGCTAGTCATCGAGTAACTGTACGGTCTCGATCTCCCATTCCTCTCTTTCTTTCTCTCTCTACCTCTCATTCTCTCTTTTTCTGCCTTCCCTCTCAAACACTCTTTTCTCTATCACTCTTCCACTCTTTCTCGTATCTGTGGATCTCAATCTCTGTTTATCCGCCAAGGAGGAACCGCGCTGCTACTCCTTGAACTATAATGTATGAACCCAGAAGATTTTCTTTGTCCAGTGGAACGAAATTATCAATTTTCCGTCCAGCCTTAAGATCGTCTCCTTCTTAATCATTTTATATGTCTATCTTTTTCCCCCTCCCTTGCCTTATCCTTCGTGTCATTACTTTTGTCGGCGTTCTTTATCGCTTCGAACTTTGGGATACTTCTTTTTATAGGAAAACTTTAGTACTTTAGTAGATAGATAGATCTACTAAAGATTTGAGAACAACAAATAAAAAGACACAGAAAGGTACCGCAATCACTGATCTTCAGTGATTGTATTCTCTTTGGATTCTCCGCCTGGTTCAAATGAGATTCAAATGAGTCCCAGGCAATGAAGGAATCAACTTACAGACATATGTACATATGCATATCACAACGACCCTAAGATAACCAACTTTGATTTTAGAAGTACTAAACTGTTTTTGTCTAATTAGTCTGTCTTCTGTAGAATTCATTGTCATGGATATGTGTGATGATTTGCTTGTATTTCTGCATGTTAAATTCTTCATTTGAAGCGAAGTTCTTTGTTTACACGCGATAAATACAGCTTACGCTTCGGAAATGACATTTTGTATGCTTAGTTTTTAGATGAGATGACAGGAGTATCGAATACAGTTCAAATTTTGCTGCTAGCTGCTACTACTTTGACAGCTTACGCTTCTGAATGCCCGATCGTCCTTCAAGTTAGTAGTTATTTTTCGCGCAAGACATTTGTTCGAAGGCAGAGGACCTCATGAACGCATCGAATATGAGACAAATAAATCACTAAGAGACTTAAAAGTTTTATTGAAGAAGTCACTGAAATCATTATTTTAGAAGAACGGTTGAGTTTAGCAGATATAGGTAGAGAGAAACGATTTACCAATTTGGAAAAAAAGAGAGTGTAGAAGTTGGTAGAAAAACTTGGTGAAGGATTTGGTCAAAGAGTTGGTACAATAGTAAATAGTACAGTAATGAAATAATTTTAATGAAAGAGTTAGCTAACAAGATCAATTGTTAATCATAAGAAGTAACCTCACCTCAAAAGTTTGAGAGTGTTCGAAACATTAGAAATGATAAAGTTTTCTTAGGTCAGCATTGAAAAAAAGAAATATATCAACTGCTGAATAGAAAAAGTTGAAAACTTTTGATTAATTCTCGAGCAGGTACTACATATATCTCTTAGGTTGACAGTGCTCTCCGTTCGTCAAATGACGTATTGACATTTCGTCAAATGACAATTAAATTTTTTTCTTCAGTCAATGAACGAAATTCCTTCAATGATCAACCAATGGCGTCGCTTGCAGGAGCCCTGCAGTTGCATCTCCTCCAGATTTGAGTCGGTCTCAATCGTATGCGACAAGGGAGACTCGCTGGATGACATCCTCCTATCCCTCGCTCGCCCGCCCTCTCTCATTGACAGCCTCGTCATAAGCAACACTCCCATAGAAGAGGTTACCAGGGGAAAAATACAGTACAAAAAACCCAAGAGTAGATTAGTAACTATTGTGCGAATGGTCCCATGTTTGGCCACAAATCCACCCAAACTAAGGAATTTAAGGAATACTGGTAGTGCTGCACGAATCTGACTATTTTTCTTGCTGCTCAAACACTAAAAGTGACCCAGGGATCGGCCACTTTTTCTACGAGGATAGCTCTGTATCTGATCTCAAAAGTGCGCGTACTGTAAAGGACGGGAACAAGAGCGCGAAACTTAATCATTATCACAAGACGCAAAACATTGGCGGAGCATTACTGAAAAAGTCCAATTCCCAATTGCAGCTGCCGCCTTACGCATTCCGGTCTCTTCATATCAAGAAGCTTGTGCTTCGAAACAACGGTCTCGTCCAGATAGCTGCGGGCGCCTTCAACGGGCCTCTGCTGAACTCCCTCGAGGAACTCGAAGTCCGCTCAAATCAACTCGGATCGATTCCGCAGACGGGAGTCAACGAGATCCGGGCTCTCCGTGCACTCTCCTTCTCGGACAATCTCATCACATCCGTGGAGAATAATGACTTCCTCTCCTACCATTCACGCGCCACCATCAAGCGATTGGATTTGACAGCGAACAACATAAGTATCATCAATCCGCAAGGCTTTCTCGGATTAGAGGTGAGCAGTCATTTTAATAAGGTTTCTCATTGGCGGGTGGTTGCTTGGGGACCTTGGCGTTCTATGATCCCATAGTTATATTTATCCAAACTACAATATAATTTTAAAAATTATTTCTAGAAAATTTATATGTTAAATAACGAGTGACATTTATTCGTACTCATTCCTTGTACAATATAACTGCTCACATTTGTTGCATGAAAAATCGCAATTGCGGTTCGAATTGCTTATTGTTCACAATATCTGAGCGGTCGTCTTACTATTTTTTCTCTGCCTCCTTCAATACCAGAGATCGAAAAAAGTAATTCGACATCAAAAAATGAAAAATTTTAGTCTTTAGAATTAACTCCAACACCTTTCAATTTTTCAATATGATTAGCTGATTAAAGAATGATTAAACTTTCGAACTTCATGTTTTCGACATAAAGATGTAACGTTTGAAAAAAAAATGAAAGAAGTAGTGGTGGCCAACGTCGAGGAATGATCTATCGAAGTTGTTTTCAAATAAGCAACTTCACAGGCTATCGAGCAGTTATCACTGGACAAGAACCGTCTAAAATGGATACCTGAAGAAGCATTGGTCAATCTGCCGACTCTTGAAGAACTTAGCATCGGAGTGAATGAAATCGCCACTATCGGAGTGGGAGCTTTGCAGCTGCCAAACTTGAAGTCACTCAGCTTAGAAGTTAACCAGGTCAGTTATCCAATTTGAAAAAAATTATTTCTTCAATTGCAACCAAAGAATCTTTTTGTGCTTAAAAAAGATTTCAGGATCTTCAGAATGTTCTGCGACATATTTTCAGGTTTCAACATGAGATAAACATTTGCTGAGTGGTTCATTGAAGTGATAAATTGTTGTATGGGCCTTAAAATTGGCATTATACTGTTTGCGGGTGTAGCTCAGTAGGTAAGAGCTTCGCCCGGAAAGCGAAGGTCGTGGGTTCGGTTCCCGTCACACCAGAAGATTTCTGCAAAAGTTTCTGCGAACAATCCTCTCCTCTGCTCGGTATAAAAATCCGTTGCTTGAGATCAACGAGAAGTAGGGTATACTCTTATTTACAAAATCTTCGAAACCTTGATTACAAGACATTTGAGCCTTTCAAATAGAACCATCGCACGGAATAACTATGTATATGTCTTAGTGGTTTAATCGTACTCACTCCCGGATAGTCATATGGGATATGGGATATGGCTGGGTTCAATCCCTCCCGGATAGTCATATGGGATATGGGATATGGCTGGGTTCAATCCCTCCCGGATAGTCATATGGGATATGGGATATGGCTGGGTTCAATCCCTCCCGGATAGTCATATGGGATATGGGATATGGCTGGGTTCAATCCCTCCCGGATAGTCATATGGGATATGGGATATGGCTGGGTTCAATCCCTCCCGGATAGTCATATGGGATATGGGATATGGCTGGGTTCAATCCCTCCCGGTGTTTTAGCTCTGTTCCGTGAGATAGTTTGATGAATTGTCATTTCCTTCAGGCGTAACAACCTTCAAACTATGTAACTGAAAATTCGAAGATTTACCATTCAATTTCCATCTCACTTCTGTCTTAATCGTTAAATTTGGAGTTAGCTACATTCATGAAGCAATCGCTTCATGAGCATGCGAAGATAGAAGAGAAAGTCTTGTTCATTTAGATTCGCAGCATCCCGCCAGACGCGCTGCAGACCCTTCCCAATCTGGCGTATCTTTACCTCGGGAGTAATCTCTTTAGCACCATTGACAGCACCATGTTCTTCTACGTGAACCAGCTGAAAGTTTTGTCTATGAACAACAATCATCAGATACGAATCATTCCCTCTAGTGGTCAGTGGATTTATTCCTTCTTTTGCTAGTAGAAATTGCTCCGTTACACAATTAGAAAGCAGTGAATCAGTGGTTCCATTCTCAATCAATCGTATGTTGTTAATTTTTTATCGTGAATTGTGAATTTATGCGTCATTGACGACGCATGCGCTGCATAATCGAGATGAGAAAGCTAAAGTGCCTTCGTCTAAATACTGTTCTATGGAATAGCATTTTTCCTGAGTCTGCATTAGCTCCTGTTGATAGAGAGCGGCGGTTGGTTTTGATCTCGCCCCAAATCTTATTTCGTCATTTGTCAACACATTTGTCAACAACGTTACACTCCACCATTCAATTCAATCTCTTACAGCTTTCCAATACGTACCGAATCTGATCCGTCTCGAACTGGTTGAGTGCTCCATCTCCGTCATTGAGCCTACTGCTCTCCACAAAATACCCAAGGTGCAGGTGATCAATCTCGCGAGGAACCACCTCACGCAGTCAGTTTGACCACTCCTCGCACATCACTCTCACAACCGTTTGACAGAGAAGATTCAGTTATGAATGATGATTAATCCAACTTAACGTACTAAGTATTGACTTATCCGCTTCCTTCTTCTCTTAAAGTTTCTCCGTGTTGTGCAATCATTTCAAAAAAGGAGCGCCCTGTGAGAAGTGAACTGATCGAGAGAAGGAGAAGACATTGGAAAAGAAATGGAAAAGACAAGGGAGAGTCCGAGAGAGAGAAGAACTTCGAGAAAAAATCAGTGACTATGAGAGAACAGAAAAGAAAGAGAGTAAATTGTTGGACTTGTGAGCAAATATTTTCCTATCCACTTGAAGAAAACTCGGAGAATAGCCGCAAAAAGAACCAAATATAGCACCTTTCGCATCTGTTAGAAATCAACAATCACTGAGAAACTTTCTTTGTTTCACAATACAAAAAAAAACTCTTAGAAGGATTCTGTTGCTAAAAATCTAAATATCAATAATTCTGCCGAAGTCTTCCAATGCTCGGTTACACAGTTCAAAGTGACGCTTGATACAATTGATTAAAACAAGCTCGATTAAGGCATCCATTCTACAACCTTCTTCTGTCTTTATTGTGATTTCTGGAGTTATCCTCTAATAACGACGCTCTCGCTTCATAAGCATGCGTGACTAAAACAGCAAGGCAATTGAGCCTTTCAGAAATCACTATCGCACGGAATAGCAGAGATTCACCGTTGTGTAATGGTAATGCGCTTGCTCCCGGTTATAGGAGAGATTTGGCTATTACTAAACCACGCCCCTCATGCCCCCCACGCCTTTCACGCCCGTTCATAACTGATCCACGCCACTGCGCGGCAAAATTATTAACTTCGCCCCATACGCTTTATTTAGTTTTTCAAGTTTTTCCTGCTTAGGCTTAGGAAAAAGTTTACGCTAACGAGGCCGTGCGGCTTAGGCTAACGAGACCGTATCAAAAAATATACATAATATTGCGTCAAACACTCTTTCCCCTCTTTCCCGCGCAATGGCGTGGATTAGTAATAAACGGGCGTGGAGGGCGTGAGGGGTGTGGTTTATGGCCAGAGATTTCTGGGTTCAATCCCACCCGGTGAACTAGCTTTTTTCCGTGCGATGGTTTAATCAATTTTTAATCACGTTTAATCAATTGTAATTTTCCAAATGAAATCACGAAAAAAGGTTTAATTTTTCATCCGAAGCTTTTTATCCTAATTTTTTTCGACAATCATTGTCTTTTACTTTTTTTCTCACTGTACTTCCCGCTCAAAACACAAAAGCAAAATTTTAGATGGTTGCTTTTGTTCAGTCTTCTAGTCAACCTCAAATAAAGATGGTTGCTTTTGTTCAGTCTTCTAGTCAACCTCAAATAAAAGAAGTCAATAATAAAAGTTACAACAAGAGAACATGAATCTAAAAGTGAACACCTTATAGTTGATTTTTTTCAAATTGATAGTTTTTTCAAACAGAGATTTAGGTTTGAAGTTTCAAAACTTCACAGAAATTAGCGAAATGAAAATTGTTTTTTTCAAGTATTTCTCACGACACTTTCACCGCTTTGCCGAATCTGGTCACCATCGATCTAAGTGGTAACAAAGTGAGTTTTGTTCTCGTTAATAATCATTTTTTTGAGTTCCATACTCGGAAAGGACATATATTTGATGACCTTGATCTTACTCACCGGTCGTCTCATGAGTTCTATACTGAACAGTCATATCATTTATCTTGTAACCTATTCCGGAACTTTTCTGAAGTTGAATTCTTCATTTGTTTTATATGAACCGTTGCCATGAGAAGAAAATTAATTAGAATTTTATCGAATTTTGTTAACCTATTTTGATAAAACAAGACTTGCGTATATGAAATAGAACTTACTAGCTTTCTATGGAAGAAAAATGATTTTTAAAAAGTTAGTGCCTTCTCGGGTTGTGTAGAATTGAAAGAAAAACTGAAGAAAAACTGTGAATTGTTCCTATGGACAGGAAGTAGGCATGGATCCCAAGTTTGACTTACTGGGTAAACAAAGGAATTTGATAGAAAATTTTTAGTGATGTAGTTGCAAAGACGCTTAAACTATTTGAGCACCAGAACAGCGCATTCAAATCTCAATCTTATAAGCTTTTAATGGATCCTCAGTAGCCTTACGAGCTTTCAAAAAATTCTCAGTAGTTTAGTAGAGCTTTGTAAAGGCTCTTATTAGTCATCTACTCAACAGGAATGTTCTCCTGCATGGTTATTGACTAGAGCAAAAGCATTTCAACAAGACAGACTTTTCATTTGGCCTCAAAATTTGGCCAAAAAATAAGAACGAATTTCAGATTAGCACAATCGACGACTTTGCTCTTAGCCAGTTGCCCTCCTTATCTCAACTGGATATCAACACAAACCGACTCGAGAGTCTGCCCTCCAACGTCTTCTACCACTCTTTCATGGGGCAGAGTGGAAAAGCCCGTGTTGTGCACCTTTACAGTTTGTTTCATATCCTAAACTCACTTAACAACCTCTAAATTAGTAGTTTGAGGTTCGAACTTTACAAATAAATTACCCAAGTCATTTAACTTACATTTCTTGGAGATTCAAAAAAGATATCTATCATTTTTTGCGTCAAAACGGGAACAGAGCCTGAAAGAGCTTTGAGTGAACCTCATGTATTAGAACCTGTGATATTTCGTCGATGAATGTCCCAATCTTCTCTACATAACCAGACAACCCATGGCTGTGTGACAAACGTCTGAATTGGCTGCGCCACTGGCTGCGCGAGAATCCCGACATTGAAATAGCACGAAGCTTCGACCAGCTCGCCAAGTCAGATTGTCACCCTTCGAATTACTTTAGTATGAGCTCTTGTTCATTCTCCTTGAGATTTTCGTAAAAGAATAATATTACTCTTATTGGTCTCATTATAACTAATCAGGCTAAAGTTTTCTTGAAACAAGTTAAACTAAACTGATTCTTAAACAAATGGGGTCCATTTGGTCCCTGGAACACTTTGGCTAAACTTAGCCTTAAATCAGTAAAACCTATTATGGTAGAGAGAATATCTTCTCTCTACCATCATCTTTCTGTCTTTATCATGGATTGTGGAGTTACACTCATTTCATGACGCAATTGCTTCATGAGCATGCGTGACTAGAAAGAACGGTCATTGTGCTTTAGACATTTGTAGGAAGAAAGGCAATGTGTGTTGGAGTATTTGTAACGCTCTACAAGCCCCGGTTAGGCAACGGAGGTTCGGTCCCGGCCGAGTGCCATTTTTGCCCGTGCGATGGAATTCTTTCATTCAGTGAAACCTACTTAACGTTAGACCAGCCAGCAAAACTATTGGACCAATGAAACCAAACTTTGTCTTTCGCCGTTGGGCCTAAAATTATCTCGAACTATTGGTACTAAATCAATTACGGACAAAGAAGATTAAACTCATCTCCGCAGAGCAAATTTGTCTTTGGAATAATGGGGTACAAAATTGACTTCGAAAGAATGCGACCAAGAACATATTCTTGTTCCAATAAGAATGAGCTTGTCCTTGAATCAGCGAGGCCCAAAAATTTTCAGATCAGTGAAGAAAAAAACTTTCAAACGAAGCTGTATAAATTTTGTTGACCAAGTCAAATTGAATGTGAGTTATGCTTGTGAAGCAAATTATTTTGGTTCGTTGTTAAAATCAATCATTTGTCTGATTATTTCTACGAAATCTCAAGAATTCCTCTAAATCAATCTTAATCTAATCTTCGTCCTTTTATCCCAGATGTTGGACACCGTCACAAGTGAGCGGAGAAGATCTGCGGGAGTCAGAGGCAATCCCCACAGAGACGGCGTCTTCCGTGACGTCACCTCCGACAGCCGTTGTGCCAGGCGACCGGATGAGAAAGCTCATAAAGGTGCTCTCTCTCTCGTTCTCTCTCTCCTCACTATATTTCTACCTCTCTTCTTCTTCTCTTTCTCTTTACTCCTCTATTTTAATCTCTCTTACTCTTTCTTTCTCTTTACTCCTCTATTTTAATCTCTCTTACTCTTTCTATCTCTTTCTTCTTTTTTATAAATCTAAATCTGTGTCCTTCTCTCAATTTTGTCCTTTTTTCTCAATTGTTTGACAGAAGTTGTCTTATTTGCAATCTTATACCTTTGAAAAATATATTGTTATCTCGACCAAAATTGGTATTTCTAAGTATAATTAATGAATAACTTATGGGAGAACGAAACAGCGCTCTCATTTTTTTGTGTTCTAGAGTGAGTCAACATATATATAAATAGATGCATGAAATGAGATATAAAACAAAAATTTAGGATGTCATCTTAATACATATTTACCGCCAAAAAATCTCTTTAGTCGTCTCCATGGGTCATGTGTGCAGACAAGTTTTTTGTTGATGTTCATTCTTGTCAGAAAATTTTTGGGATTTCAGACGCCAGCAGTGACCGCAACAAGCATCGTCGAGTTTCCACCCGTGATTCTCGGGACTGAAGAAGCAAAAGTGTCAACAATCAGCTTCGCTGCTATCATTCTTGGTGAGCGCTTTGTGCCTTCTCTCCTTTCAATTTCCTCTAGCGTAGACGGTAAGAAGTGATGGTAAATTTCGTTGGAGAGACGTTCTCATACCGAAAAACTCTCAAATACACACGGACACATAAAAAGCTGCTCTTTAGTCACACACGTATAACACCCTTATAATCGCCGCGTTTCACGCGCAGCACGTAAAAAAAGCAGTGCAGAAGATTTCAAGAGAGAGAAACAGGGAAACGGCTTTGCTACAATACTTCTTGCATCTATGTACGTGGAAATGGAGCGTGAATTTACTTGTTGCAGAAGGATTTAGGGGTGTTTAGTGATAGGATTTCATATCGTAGAAATATTGCTGCAATATAGGATTGTGTGCATAGCAGCAGGGATCAGTGAGTTTAATGGGAGCAGAGTGTGACTTAATTCAGGTAGAGAATATGTGAAAACCTTAGCGATTATTAGAAAAAAGCAATGATGCGGGATATCTGAGTTTGAGAAATGTTTTCACGACAGCTCGACCACTCATAGTAAGAGTAAACGTAGAATCTCAAGTTGTTCTAAGAAAAGCACGGCTGCAGGAGTCGTTTTTGGCCTGATCGCCCTGTGCATCACGCTGCTCGTCATCATCCGCTGCATCATAAAGGCACGCGAGGAGAAGTCGCGGGAGGGTAGTCGCTACGGGAGCGACTCTGTCACTTCCTCTGGCTTCAATGGCTCCGCCTACTCGACGACGGGCATCTACCCCGAGCACCCCCATCACAGCCACCAAAGTCAGCATAGCTGGTCAGTCTTCCATAGGCATAGTCCAAAAACAGCACTGCACACACTCCCTCTCACCTTCACTGCTCTCACTCCTGTTATCTACTGAGCATTAAGCAAGAAATATATGTAAATTGCAGCTCTCCGACGGGTGGGGGGAATTCTCACATCCAGCCCCAAGTGCCCTACCTCAACCGACCACGCTATTGGTGGTTTTGAACCGCGGCCATACTGTCCCCTCCACTCCAACGATTGACCGAAGGGGCTCATCGAAAGAAGATGCGGACGATGAAAATTTTAGGGAAGAAGCTCCATGGAAGAAGCTCCGAAGGGGGTTTCTCTAAGTTTCTAATCCTCTCCACAGATCACTTTACCGGGTTGTGAATCGATCAATGTTAATATGATGTTTCAAAATTCTCTGTTCAGTGGCCTCATTCTCGATCGTAACAGTTCTAAGATGGTCGTGTGTAATTAATGTTTTCCTTTCTCAGAGCGAATAGTCGATTACGGAGTCAACAGAGAATGAGAATAGAAAAACGAATCTCGTATCTGTCGCATAGTCTTGTTGATAGTTTGACTTTCGATTCTTTTTTTTATTTGATGGTATTAAGGCACTTACTAAATGCAATGCAACTTCAACGCTGTGAGACCGTCCCCCCTCCCCCTGCATAGATAGATTGACCTCAATTGTTAGCTTCATGAATTCGATTTGTCTCTATTGCTGTGGTTTCTTTTTTATTGGTGTGTACGTTCTAACTGTTTTCTCTCCATATCTTCCTTTTCGGCCATTTTTTCTCAACTCTCTCCCTCTCGTTCTCGCTACCATCTTCCCCGTCTTTCATCTAAAGCCTCTTATAAGTTCAATGTTTCTTTCTAACACTCCTCCTACTTCTTCTCTCTTCCCCTCACATTCTTTCAACTTTCCCTTTTGTACTCGAAAACACTCTACACTTTCCTCATCCACGAAAATCAATGAGTTTTTATATAAATTTCAAGTTTCATTATTTTAAAAGAAACCAAAACTCGCTAAATATACTCTTTTCCTCGGCAGTATTGAAGTCCCTCAAAGGTTGTGAATGAACAATGAACTGCACTTGCAAATTTAAATACCAACTAGTGAAAGGGAGAGACTCCTGGATATGAATTATATACTTTTATTTTGTCCCTATCCATCGGAGAGAAAATCTAGAGAAGCCAGCGCTCTGTCTATACAAACTTGTTCAAAACACTTTCTACCCAATTTCTACTTTCCATACAGTTCATGTGATAACCAACAAATGAGGATACTTTTATTGGGTATGCGTCCCTTCCGCATGTGGGAGCTACTTTGATTGAAGCCATCTCCTCAAATGTCATTCGACCCTCACTGGCCCTGCTTATCACCATGTAATACCAAATCAGATTCGAAACCTTCCACTTCCTCTTTTGTATTTACTTAAATTTCTCTTATGTAGTTGAGCACAAGTTATGTGTTGGCAGCTTCATGATCTTGTGACATTTTTTACACGCGAATTCATCTCCTTTAACCTATGTTTTTCAGCACTGTATCAGATTTACTCACTGAGCCTTCATCCTTCAACCACTCATTGACAACTCTTATCCCGAGTTGTTCTCCCGATATTAAAAGGTCTACATCGCGTATCTCTTTACTTGTTCAACTCTCACCCAGTGATAGTCTCTAAAATGTCTCACAGTGCTTTCAAATGACTGGAGTTTCTTTTAAGTCTTTCGAATGTTTTCCTGTGATATCCTGTGAGAGTAACTCATAATGCTGAAATAATCTCAAAGCGCTGAAAAGAACTCCTATTTTGTCATAGTCATCTTTAATCATGTTTTCAATGTGACACTATAGCCCAGTAGAATCTTACTATCCACCAACCAAGCTGGAACTTTGTTTCAATTCGTTGATTCTCAAATTCAATGTTCGATCTTGGCTCAGAATAATACTTGAAGTAATTTGTTTGAATTCAATTTTTATATTTTTTTACCTATCAAATCTTCATTTGCGTTAAGAAAACGTTCTCTCCATTGAGAAATTCAATGGTGATTCATCCAATTATTTATTTAGGACTGACGGTCACGAAGACTGTCTTCGTACACTCAGCTTGTGGACAATAAAATACTTGAATTCTAAACATGCGATGGTGTTTGGTGGCCGAATATTACCGGGGAAAAAGCGTAAGATATGAAAATGATTTGTATGAGGAATGTGCAGCTCTACTCGGTACTCTACAATGACACTGATGTTGGGATTGAGGTGGATAACTAGCCCGGGAGAACACTCGGAGAGAAAGAGAGAGAGAGAGAGAGAGAGAGAGAGAGAGAGAGAGAGAGAGAGAGAGAGAGAGAGAAAGAAAGAGGGAGAAGTAGAAAGGAAGAGAAGTAGTGGAGAAAGAGCTTGAGAGAGAGAAAGAGAGGGATGGAGAGGGAGAGAGAGAGAAAGAGGGAGAAGTAGAAAGGAAGAGAAGTAGTGGAGAAAGAGCTTGAGAGAGAGAAAGAGAGGGATGGAGAGGGAGAGAGAGAGATAGAGAAGCAAGAGGACGTACAGTTTTGTTGACGAAAGACTTTAGTTAGGAAGATAACACAAAGTTTAGAGACACAGAAAGTGAGAGTGTGATATCTAGGTCATCCCCCGAGGGATCCCAATCATCCCACACATTATATCGGCATCTGCAAACTGATTGCTCTCATTTTGCACGGCGTTCAGCAGAAGCAGCATTTCTCTCGCTTTTCACGCCATCTCATGTTACCAACAGGATCATCTGTGATAATACATACCATCGCACGGAAAAAAGCTGGTCCACCGGGCGGAATCAAACCCAGCGGGAATCACCGCCATTCCGTGCGATATTTATGAAATTGAGCCAATTGCCTTACTCTCCCAGTCACGCTTGCTCATAAAGCGAAAGGTAGATAGATATATATTCAGTGTAAATGGCTGTGAGACCAACGTCTAGCAAAAAAAACAAAACAACTTGAAGCTTTATAAAACATTCCATGATTGTTTCGAGGGTTTCTTCACCACACTCGGGAATGTTTGCAGAAGGTGTATCCATGTCAGCAAAGCTTTTCTTTCCAGAAAACATTTGAGGCTCATTGTTCATTTTGGCTTATCTTGCTGCCTATGGTATAAGCTGCATCGGGCGCCGTGCGGGTGCAAGAAAAGGCAGCGATGACTCAGGAATTTCCTGGCCACTTCCGCACTTACTACAGACTCTTTTCTGACTGACTATTTCTCCATCTCTCTCACTTTCCCATTCTCTCTCTTCTTTATTGCGTTTTTCTCTCTTCTCTGTCTTACTTTTATTCTACCTTTGTTTTCACTCTTTTTTTAACTGTCACTCTTTCTGTACCTGTGTCTGCGTTTCTTTGCAAATATTTCTAGAACTTCATCTCTCATCATTCTCTCTTTCTCAAGTAAATCTCATTGAACATCCATGCCTCTTTTCTCTTTCGTTCGCGCACTTTTTTATCCCTTTCTTTCTCTTGCTTTCTCTGACTCTCTGTCTTTCTCTCTTTCTCACTTTTTATCCCTTTCTTTCTCTTGCTTTCTCTGACTCTCTGTCTTTCTCTCTTTCTCACTTTTTATCCCTTTCTTTCTCTTGCTTTCTCTGACTCTCTGTCTTTCTCTCTTTCTCACTTTTTATCCCTTTCTTTCTCTTGCTTTCTCTGACTCTCTGTCTTTCTCTCTTTCTCAATCTAGCTCTGCTAGATCTGGTCAGACCAAGTCAAACGAGATAGAAAGATTTTCTTTTTTCGGATCACAAAGATAAAGAGAAAGACCGAGAAAAAGAGAAAGAGAGATGAGTTGAGAAATAGAAGGAGAGAATGAGAGAGAAAAAGAAATCATAAGAAATAGAAAGAAAGTAAGAAAAAGAGAGAGAGAGGGGCGGTTTTCCAACGCAGTCGGCGGTTTTCTTACTAAGGAGGAAAAGGGTTATTGACACGCTGGATGCCCCACTTTCTCATTCCTAGGAATCACCTTCTCTTTTTCTTTTCCACTGTATTTCATTAAATGTACAGCGGGATGGTTGCTTGCTCCCTTTTACTTCTTCGATTCAAAATCTCGGAATGGAAAAGAGAAAGTGAGTAAGAAGAAAGTGAAATCAGGGACTCCTGGAGGAGGGAGAAAGAGAGAGAGAAATTGGGACTCCAGTAAGAGTAAAGCAGAAAGTATGGGAGCATAACCTTCACTTTCTGCTCGCCTCCATTACATTTACTCGTAGACAATAGGATCTACTCTGGAAAAAGAACTTCTCATTTCTGAACTGTTCGCAGAAAAAAGGTTGAAGGTTCAAACGTTTGAAAGCGAAGATAGTTAATGAGAATTATTTTCTAGTGATAATGACAAAAAATAATCTAGTAACGATTCCGAATTTATCCCACCGAAATCAATTTTCAATCCAAGCCCTGTGGTCTGAGGAAACTGAACTGGAAATGGATAAGACCTCCTAAGGAGTGATTAATACCCTCTGAAGACTCTATGTTAGGAATTAGGGTCAAAAAAGGCGAAAGTGGCTGATCTGATATCACATATCATATGATGAGGCAACATTCTTCGGTCGAGGATTGACTCGTATTCTCTAGCTAAAGCAAGTGTCGCTCCAATTGTGTCACTTAAAAGATCTCGGCAAGCTCGATAACAGGAGAGAAGAGTCCTGTCTTCAAACCATCCGGTTGTTCCATGCTTTGTCTCCACTCATATCACACCTTTATGAATTTATATATTCGAAAAGAGCTGATCTATGCTTTTTTTGGCTTTCTCTTACTCGCTTTTTTTCCATCAACAACAACTTGTGCTCTTTCCTACAGGCTCTGTGTCTCTGCCTCTTTGTAACTCGTCTGCATCCTCTCGTGCTCTTCGTTCTTTTGCAGCCTCCAAACCTCTCTCTATCTCTATCTCTCTATTTCTCTCTTTGTCTTTCTCTCTGGCTTTTTATCTCCTTTCTCTCTCGCTCTTTCTCTTTTTCCTCTGCATACTCCTCCCATTATGTGACTTTTACTCTCTCTCTCTTTAGACAATTCGTCTCTTTTCACGCGCGCTCTTTGCAGTTTCAATCGTGCTCATCCGCAGTCTTCAAGTATCCAAAGTGTTTCCGTTCAAACTCCCACGATGTTCCTTTCTCGTCATTTTCGATCGCTTTTTTGTAAAATAAAAGGATAAGAAATTCATTATTGTATAAAATTTTCTGCTACAATGACCCCCTAGATTATTTTTCTACATAATGTACTGATATCTGTCAGAAAAAACTATTAATGGCACGCTTTTCTTCTGATAAACTGCAACTTTATCGTCTGCTTCTATACCCATTCAGACAATGCCCTCACCAATGATAGAAATCTATGTATATTGGCTTATACTTAGTATGAAGGGTTAGCTGCTTAGTGGTTATCTCATCTCGTATGCCAGGTTCTTCTGTTACGCCTCTCTTTTGAAACACGATCTCGATACTCAGTAATGAAAGCGAGAAGCAAAAAAAGTTTGCGAACAGCTTTTTCCTGACTCTGAGATGAGAATCATGCGTCTTTCTTAACATCCTTTACTAGAGACTGTAACTTAACATTTATTTTTTCTGCCCTTCTCACCGCTGGAGTAGTTTTAAAAATGAATAAGTCCTTCTACGTTCAGCATGTCCAAATATTCAGTTATGTATGTGACCATTAAGAGAAGAGAAACAGGATGAGCTAAAGAGAACGAGAGAGAGAGAGAGAGAGAGAGAGAGAGAGAGAGAGAGAGAGAGAGAGAAAGAGATAAAGCACTATGTGAGAAGACAGAAAGTTTGAGATAGGATTGTACAATTCGGCGAAGCTGGCTACTTGTTTGAAGAAGTTGTGGGAAAAGCCGAGGAAAACGGATACTCCGTGGGGTGATAATAAAGATATTCTCGTCTTGTTTGTCAACTCGCAGCCCCTTTCAACTATTTTTTGTGGAGTGCCCATACAAACTCACTCACTTGCTCCTCGAGTATATCGCATGGCAGAAGAGTCATCCGTTTCCTTGTCCACTATAGAACAAACGGCTCTTTACTAGCCTACAACTTTTTTCTTTGTGTCCAAGTATTGTAGATAAACTCGTAATTCAAATTTTACAATTCGCAGAAGGCATACTTTCACAATTCGTAATAAGTCAATCGAGTATTGATAACGCTATTCCTGTGTACAATTGGGACATTTACTCTGATTGACCTTTAGAGCCTTAATATTTTTTTCTCACAAGCGCTAGATAGAGGAAGTAAGCCTGAAGATCATTCTCAGCAAGCAGGGAGAGGTGAGCGAGAGCTTTTGGCGGGAGAAACATGTGGCTGGAGGAGGAGGAGGAGGAACGTCAGTGTGCAGACATCTCGTCCGATTGGCTAACTCAAATGAGGCTGCCCACCTTCTCGTCTCCGGGTCCTCCGGTCTCGGTCTCCTTGATGCTTTTGCTTCCCTTGCTGCTGCTATCAGAAGCAGCGGCCCCAACGCCCAAGTGTCCGCCTTCTCTTCATGCCAAATGCACTTGTAATGTCAGTAAAAGTAATGATTCTTAAAAGCATCATGTTCATGATATCGATATTTTGGGAAAGTTCAAAAGAAAAATGGCCTTCAAGACTCTGTCCGCATAGATGAAACCTAGTTTTCAACAAATGTACACCATAAAAGCAATTCATTTACTATTTACTTGAGCGCAAGTAAATCTCACATTTTTTGAGTCATCAATCAAATTGTTGCAGATTGACATGGAGACTCGAGTGACAGTCTTCTGCAGTGACATACCAGCTGCGGCCGCCTTTGCCACGTTCTCCAATGCCGCTTTAGACTCGCTGAGATTGGAAAACTGCACTATGAATACATTGACTAAAGCTCTGCCACTGTCAAGCTTACGCTCTTTGGAGATCGTCAACTGTGGAACGACGATGATTTCTGACGCGGTTGGTGACTGATTGGTTATTTTTTGATAAGTAGAAATTGTATTTATTCGAAACTTTTCTCTTGTTATAGAAAGGAAAATTGTAGTAATTTAAGTAATTTACAATATCAAAGTGCAATACTTGATACTTGAAGAAAAAAACTGACTCATGTTTTTTCTGCATCACTCTTGTTGCCAATTACATTGAAACTGTATTTTTCATTGTAAAAATTCAATTAGAATACAACAAAGACCAATCGTCAGTCAATGTTTCATCATCATTTGTACCTTTCTTTTCTCCTGAATGGCTGCCGGAGAAACACTACTCGACATTCTCTCTTACTTTTCTCTTTTCTGATCTTCCTCGTTGATTCCTCGTGATGTATTCTTCTACTTCAAAAAAAAGGTTGAAAATGTGTTCAAAAAGGTCATAGAATCCTCATGGTTAAGGCTTTGATGCCAGTGGCCTTTTCTCTCGAAGAGCTTCTCATCATACGCAACAACCTAACAGTCTTCCCTCTTATGCGATCTCTACCTAAACTAGTCAACTTTAACTTGAAATCTAATCAAGTTAGTTCAGCAAATCTTTTTTTTCTCCAACTAATCAGAAATTCACACTCTGAGAAATGATACGATTCGAGTAGTCGAACAGAAAAGTCATGTGAAAATTCCTAGAGGAAAAGCAATATTTTTGAAGCAATATTTTATTGAAATGAAATGAAAGCATTATTTTTACCATCCTCATATCCTGTTTGAGGAATGTATAGAGTAGGAACAGTGGGTTACGCAGAGCTGTCCCTCTCCCTCCCGCGGGAACTGTCACTTTCTTCCATTCAATCGCATCCCTCTCTATCTTGGCTTTTGAATCTCTACATTCTCTTTCTCTCTATTTCGATTCCCTTTCTAATTTTTCTGCTGTTGTTTTTCTCTGACTAACTTCTTCTTACGATCATCTGTGGCAGTCTCTCACGGTCTAACTTAACATTTTCAACTCACTCTCTTTATTTCTGTGTCCATCTCTATCTCTCTAGCGGTCTTTCTTCTCTATGTACTTCATACAGATCATAGGTCCTATTCTCTGTTTTCCTTAGTATTATTACACGCGACTTTCTATTTCGTTTCGCTGTAATTCGATTAGTGACCTCTCTAAAAGAACTGGTCATTTCGATAGTTCTCAGCAAGACATGAGCGGGAAAAGAAGATGATTGATAGTTGAGTGAGCAGGTTATGTGAGAGCAGTGAGGGCTAACAGATCTAATCTTAGAACACTTCTTCAACCCGATTTATCGGTCTAATAAGAGAAAACAACATAGAAGCTCGTATATGAAAAGACTGAACCCCTCATAAGAAAAAACATTCGCAGGCCAACGGCAAAAAGCAAGTTAATGAAGAAGGTTGTGGACATTGTATTATTTGGAGAGCTCAAGAGCTGGAAAATTAAAAAAAAATCGTTATGAACGTCTTCCTTCAATCAAGACTCGGGAGATCCTTAAAGACTAGAGAGAGCCTTAAAGACTCGAGCAATTATTCCATGATCATGCTATCGTACTGGTAGAGCTTGTGAATGAGACGGACCGACATCTAATTTATTAGCAGGAAGACGTATTTCAAGAAACTGAAAGACTTGCGATGAATTTTCAAGGTTTCCTCTCTCGCTAGGTCTTCCATTCGATAAACTGCTCCAAAAACTGAAGAGAACATGGGTGTTAAAAACGGAAACGAATGAAAATACTTCCACCACTCGAAAAATTGTTCACTGTAACCAAACGTAAAATCTCCACAAAAAACTCGAACAAGGCAATGATTGCAGTTGCGAGACATACCAGATGGTTCACTGATCGGACTGCCTTCTTTGAGGCAGCTCCGAGTGGAAGACAACAATATATGCCAACTCTCAAGGTTCACTTACGATTGCTTGAACGCCTTTGTTGTTGTTCTGCTTTTAAGCCGTTTGAATTTCACAGTCAATGATCTTTCCGAACGTTGTAAAGGTAAACGAAGGATGAATAAGTCCTTAGTTTTCGTTGTTGATGGAACTTAGATCGCTTCAATAATAGAGCTCAGAGAAGTACAAGCTATTAGCTTCGGAAAGTTAAAAGATAGCGATAAACTGCTTTCCTATCACTGAATCACTTCACCAGTATAACACCAGAAGATTGTTGGAATCATGAGGACAAATAGAAGTTTTCTTCATCAGCAACGCGTTGAACGAAAGCAAGGCGACTTTGGAATTGCTGGACGTTTCTGGAAACTGCTTCAGCGTCATTCCCGCACAGACACTACGTAACAGTCTGAAGCTGATGTACTTGGATCTGTCCAGCAACAAGATAACTGAGGTCGGTTCTCCCCTTTTTCTCTCTTTTATGTAAATCACACATTTTCGAAGCTTCTGAGCGAGTCAGAAATTGTCCAAGTTGTTCATTCTCACAAGCACGCGTAACATAGAAGAGAGCACTTGTGTAGCAAAGCAGTGATTGATTCTTGGAATTCTTGAATCAGCAATATGAGAGAGTAAACGATGCAATCAGATCATTAATTCATTTTTTTGAAGATCAGCAACTTCAACTTGATGAATCTGCCGGTACTACGTGAGCTCCGCTTGAACGACAACCTACTGAACAAGATTCAGCCGATGGCTTTCATGAACGTCCCTGAGCTACAGTACCTTTACATGCGCAACAATCTCATCGCAGATCTAGACGGAAATCGACTACAGGCCTTTAAGCAACTGGAGATTCTCGACGTCACCAACAATATGCTTAGCAAAGTACGTTGCCTCAAGCACCCTTATGTACCGTTGAAGATGACCACTCTTTTTTCTGCTTGTACAAATAACCTACATCTGAATTTTTCGCAGCCACCAGCTTTAGCTGACTCTGCGAAAGGACTTTTCTTCTTTTTTCTACTCAACCAGTTTACATGAAGCTTTTTTAAAAAATAATTGTTTTAGAGCCACTTTTTTCATCAACACTCGTTTAGAAAATGCGTTTCAATTATGATAACAATGAATACTCGATTTCAAACTAAAATTTTATTTAATTCAAAATGTCATCTCGATGCAAATTAATGATTAATTTCAAAAATGCCTACCGTTCGAGCCCCGCAAGTTTCAATCAAAAACAAAATTTTCCTTGATTTGAGGGGATTCATCTAACCTTAAAAAACTGTTTATAAATGGGCATTGACACCCTGCACTCCAATTGCACGATAAACTACAGAATTGAAGCGCTCTTAGAAAACAAAGCTTAGAAGAAAATAATAATTCCTCTCTTCTGATATTCACAAATGAATGAGCTTATAAATGATTCCGCCTGTTTCAAGAAAGAATTGATGAAAAGAACTAATATGTGCAATACAATGCAGATTTTGAAATGGGATATTCCAGTTGCCTTCGTTCAAAGACCTTTCTAATCTGAAGCAGATTCGTCTCGACGGCAATCTCATCACACAAGTCAGTATTCCAGGAAAATTGGCATGAATACGTGTCAAAGTCATTACAAATGCAAAAGCCGAAAACTAAGGTGGTCCAAGACTGGATTTAAGAAGAGCTCCTTGAGGTTGACACTCTGGCATTTACGTCGAACCCAAAGCTGCAATTGATTTCCATGCAGAACAATGCCATATCCGTGGTTGCTCGGAACAGTTTTGACTCGCTCGATCAGCTTGTCATTCTTCTGCTGTCGAACAACTCTATCAAGTCCATTGGTTAAAATTTCGTCCAGTTACACAATGAATCGGGTGTTTGAAGCAAGCCCAGCAAGAATGCGAGTTAGATAAGGATATGAAATCTTACTTATCTTCTTCACCTTACTGCTGCTTCAAGTTGAGCATTCACCTTTTTCTTTTCTTTTCCAACGCACGCACTGTCTTTATTCTTCAAAAAGCTTGGAAAAGTCGTCTTTTCTCTCTCTTTTTGTCTCTTCATCTCTTTCTCTCTCTATTTCTCGATATTTCTTTCTGTCTCTCTCACCTTTTCGTCTTCTCTCTCTCTCTCTCTCACCTTTTCGTCTTCTCTCTCTCTCTCTCACCTTTTCGTCTTCTCTCTCTCTCTCTCTCTCGTTAAGAATAAGGATAGCCATTAGAAAACTAGCATGAACCATTACAGAGCGCGGCATGCTGGATGGAATGCGGAATCTGCAGCAGCTCAACTTGCGGAACAACTCTCTCACTGAGATCGACAAAGAGTCTCTTTCCGCCCTGCGGCAATTGACTACTCTGGATCTCTCCCACAACCAGATCAAGAAAATTGCCAAGGTTTGTTTGGAGTGCCGTTCGGAGAAGCCAGCAGCTGCTCAAATCATGAATTTTTACTTTTTTTCCTTCCTTTTTGTCTCTTTTTCTATCTCTTATTCTTTCCCTCTTTTTCTCTATTTTTTCCCTATCTTCCTCTCTCTTTTTATCTTTCTATTTACATCTTTCTATCTTTACCTCTTTCTCTCTCTCCTCTTTACCTCTTTTTCTTTACCTATTTCTCTTTACATTTTCCTCCTTCCCCCTTTATCTTCTCCTCTTTCTCTCTCTTTATTTTTACCACTTTATCTTTCTCGTTTTTGAGACTTCAAGAACTAATATTTCTTGCTACAGGGTGCATTCGAGAAACAGGCGAAGCTTTTCTGGCTCGATCTCAGTAACAACCGTCTCAGGACATTTGAGAAAGGCTCTTTCGAGAAAAGAATCTCCAACGTACTGCTTTCTGGTAAGAAATTAGTTACTGTTAGCGACCCTTGTTTCTAACTGTAACTACAATGTTCAAAAGTAAGGCAAATTTTAATTTTCCTAGTAAAACTGTGATGTCAGTTCTAATCATTTCTCGGTTCGAATCACAGTTCGAATCGATCAAATGAAAAGTTCAAAAATATTTTATTTATTTATTTTATCGACATTTTGCAATGCAAAGTTATGGTGAGAGACATTGTAAATAATGTTCAAGTGTGGCGACAAGTAAGGCAAACATGGAATAAATTTTGAGAATAACAGAAAAAAAATAACGGAATAAATTTTGAGAATAACAGAAAAAGTGTAGATCAAAAACGGGCCATGAGAGGAAAATATTGGTTTAGGTTTAAAATTTAGGTTTCTAGGTTTAGGTTTACCATAGGTTTAAAAATCCAGGCCTTCTATTACTTGCTTCTTCGGAGCGTCGTAAATTTATTCCGCAATGTGTTGAAGAAAAACATCATCCAATACTTAGGGAATCCCCTGGAATGCGACGAAGCGCTCGGTTGGTTTGTGCAGTGGCTGGTGCTGAACCGCGTGCGCACCTTCCTGCCCGCCCAGCAGGACATTACATGTGCTGGCCCGCCAAAGTTTGCCGGCGTCCGTCTCAAGGAGCTCATGATGAAGAAAGCCAACGAGACCATCGCCAGCGCGACTAAGAACCTCGGCCTGCAGGCAGCCGCCGGAGGCCAGCGATCCATCCTCTCCAACTTCCTGCCTTCTCTGAGTGGCCAAGGCCTCGCGAATGGTCTGAACGGGCTGCCCGTGCTCAATTCTCTAACGAACGCTATACCTTCGCTGAGAAACGTGCCCGGACTAGGCGGAAACCAAGCAGGCAGCCTGGAAACGCGTCAGATGAACAGTGCGATTGACCAGGTACATTTTCGCTTACCCAGAGTTGTTGTAACTTGGATAAGTTTGAACTGCTCATTAATTAGAGAGAAATAGTCGGGATAGAGTTTACACCTTGAGTTGAGATTCAGAAAAAAAATTCAAAAACGCACATGAACTTTCAATCAATAAAAATTCTGAAGTGTAATGAGTCCGACGTTAATAACGTTCAAAAACCTCGCTTAAAAAAGTCACTAAATCTTTTAAGGGTTCATTTTTGCTGCTTGAAATCTAGGACTAAGCGCTTTTTCACAGTTTGCCGGTCCACTGGTTCGCTTTGCAACGGGTGGTCAGCCAGTTGCGGCAGACTTGGAGCAGCTCATTCAATCCATTCCCAATCTCTTCGTCGATGTTCCGGGCTACGGAAACATCGATGTCGCCAAGGTCTTGACAATTCACATCCAACTTTGACATTTAAAACATAAAAAATTACAATTTTTTGCAATAGCGTTCATCATCTCGACTAAAAATATTTCAGTACAGTATAATATGTAGTACCATTAGTCAAGCATTTCGAGAGGCTGGGATATGATTAGATATTATTCAATTGACTATTCAATTCCTAATCAAATTCCTATTTTATACTTGTCGATCAGAAATTACGAGGAAAGCATATAAAAAATAGTAGAAAGCTATCCCGTCAAGACTTTTCAAAAGCATAAAATAACCATTTTATTGTTGTAAAGGTTTTTTTTGTGGCAAGAAGCCAGAGGCTCTCAATTTGAGATTCATCATAAAATCCAAATCTGAATTTTCTTAGCTGCCACCTTCACTAACAGCCCACGTGCTGCGCGGAGGTCAAGTGCCAGGGATACCGAAAGAAACGCTCGACCGCATTATGCAGACCTACATGGCGAAAATGAGTGAGATGGCTAATGCAGCGCAACGAGGAGAGCGGCCAGCGGACTTCGAGAAGGTTCGCTCTAAAGACATTCGGCGCTTTTACACACATGTAGGAAGAAAAAAAAAGAGAGATTCGGGTCAATCTTTTATTGAAAACTGTATGGTAAGAACTAACAGAAATACAGGTATGTATTCCCTTGAGTTTAGAAATTGTGATGAGGAAGACTGCATGTAACAACTTTCCTTTAGAAACAAATACTGTCTTACAGTACCTGCCACCCCTGGAAAAGCTGCCACCAAACATGGTGTCTACAGTACTGCAGGGACGCATGCTGCCCACTTTGAACGAGTCCCAAACTCGAGTGATCAAGGAGTACTACACGGCTCAGATTCCCATTGGCATACCCACCCTGAATCAGGGATCCGCCAGTGGTGCACCGCCAGTCTTCCCCTTCTCACCTCAGGCGGTTGAGATGATGCGCCTCCTCCCTCCGGGCTATAACATGAGCCGGATACCCGTACCGGTATGTTTTTGAGTTTGTTTGTTCAAATTGTTGAGTTGTTCAAATATTCTAGTGCTTAAAGTCTCTCAACCCTCTGTTCTTTCATACATAAACAATTTCACTTGAAAGGGCGTCTTGAAAGATCTTTCTTTTACCCTTATTCCGAGTAAAATCAAGTCGAGGCGGTTTTGTTTCTATAAATTCACTTATAAGAAAATTATTTTTCGCAGTCTCTTTTATGGGTGCTTCCTTCTTTACAAACTTTTTTCTACTCATTGGTTTGCGAGAAACGATCTAAAGAATTCCTTGGTATGTGGGTAAAATGAGTTGTATCTTGATATACAAAAAAAACCAGTTTCTCAAGAAACATTCTTAAAAATGCCTTGAGTTTAAGGTAATGGAGGCAATCACCCGAGGCGAAGTGCCTGACTTGAACTTGCTTCCTGAAGACCTGCAAGAGCATCTCAAGCTGCACAGTAACAAGATGCTCTCCATGTTCTCAGATCAAAATGTTGGTCATTAAACTCGTGATAGCTTTTTAGTCGTGATAGCTTTTTTTGCGCAAGTCAGTCGGTCAATAAGACTCAGTAAAAGTATCACACAGAAATTCCGTAATTGAACTTTACTGTTAGTTAATTTTGCTCCAAAAACCTTTTTCGCAGAGGGTTTCTTGAAATTATTCAATGGTTCAGAGCAACGTCACCATCGAGGACCTGCTGGCAAAGCTGCCCCGCTGGGAGCGGCCTGTCCTTCCGACCTACTCGCCCTATGACATCAATCAACTCAACAATGATCTAGTCCATGAGGAGGTTCTTGTTTATCCATAATTCAATTATCTTCGTTTCCAACAATCAGCTCGAAGTGCAAGACAATTATTCAACGGAGCGGTTTATTACACCATGCACAAAGAAGCTATAGCACTAAGATCAGCTATTTTTGCTAGTCAACTTCTCAAACAGAAGAGCTTTCATTGAAAGTCAATCCTTCCAGGAGCAAGCAGAAAAGTCCTCGCGCCTGCGGCTCTACACGGCTATTGCACTGGGCGCCATCGGCGCAGTCACCATCGTCGTCATCATTGCTCTCGCTGTCTACATGAAGAGGACGAGGGGCGGTCCCGGTCAAGCATCTCACGTTTCTCCGCTATTCCGGCGCGCTAGTCACAACGACATACTTGGCGGCATTCCACCACCGCAGAGCATCTCTACACCCAAGCCAAACAATCGACCACCCCGGCGAGATCGACCATCATATATAGCAAATACGCCGCCAACTCCCGGCAACTTGTCGGTCCTACCCTCTCAGTCTCCACATTCTCATCAAGCATGAAAACCACCTAATTATGTTTTCCCTTGTTTTCCATTACTGACTTGTTTTTCTAGAAAACTCTTGCTAACTTCAGTCATCCACCTATAGAATCCTTAGACTGATAACTTATACTTCACCAAAGCAAGTCTTTTACTCTAGATATACCGGTACCAATCTTCTGTTTGCACTGTCAGGCTTACGGTTTACACTACTTAGAACGTGCTTTTACTTCTTAACTCCAGTTGAATTTGACGAAAAAATAGACTTTTTCACAGTTGGACAAATGGGAATGCTAAGTGTCATAGCCATTTCATCGTTTTATCCTGTTCCTGCTTCAAATCTTCTCATACCCCGTAATCTTCAATAGCCTGACGCAATAGAAAACATGACCATACGGGTGACACTACTGATTCCTGCGTGATGTATAATATTCATAATCTGTAACGGCAACTGTTTCTTGTTATTCGTTAAAAGACTAGTTTCATTCACCATTCCATAGGCTCATTCTGCATTCTCCAGTCAATGTAAAGTATTTTGCTCACCCACACTCACTCTTTCCAAGAAAGAGAAGAGACTCATGTATGTATCGTGCCCGTGCTCGTAGGAAATGCCAGTGAATTTGTTCCTCAGTATTTTATTGATTCCGATTAAATATGAATCTAGTCACTGTCACTGTCACTGTCAATAAAATATATGATGTGCTAGCTGACTTTCTGTGAGCGCACGAAGAAAGATTGAATATTGCCTGTGCTAATATTATCTCGAGAAGCGGAGAAAGAGAGTTGGAAAGACTGCGGTCTACAAAAGGAAAGTGAAAATGGGTGAAGTTGAAAAGTAACCAAATTAGATTGGCCTCGATTCTCCCCAACCCTCTCTCTCCATTCATCGCAGCGTTTCTTTCCACTCAAGAGCCTTCTCTGCTTTCCCTCTCTATTTCTTACTGTTTTCGCTTTCACTTCGCTTCCTTTCTTCTGCTGCTCCTCAAGATGGGCCTTGTTACAAGAGACAAAAGAAGGTGACAGGAAACTGATCTCCCTTGCAAGAGTGACCCCCAGATCACCTCAGAATGCATTTTTGAAGAGAGAGTGACACAGACCCAATCCTTTTTGCGAGGCATGTTTTTGCGAGGCACAGGCAATTGAAAACAACTGGCGTCTTCCCAGGTCCATGTAAAGACGTAGGACAAGTCAGCTTTTACTTGGTCTTGCAACCAACATCATTACAATTTTTTCTTTCAGGACTCGAGAATTACAATTAGGAGAAAATTGGGGGAGCTGTTAGATCAGAAGAAGAAAGAAGAGCGAGAAAAGCAACAAAACAAGGAATATAATAGAGAAGATGAAATAAGAAGAGAGAGAGAGAAAGGGAGAGAAATTATATTGAAAGTCAAAGTATAAAACAGATCACTACGTGTGGAATAAAAATAGAAAGCTTGGGGTTTTCAGAACATTTCTTCGTAACTAAACGACTCAATTATCATTTGCGTAGTAGACTGGACAGAGGTGAGTGCAACCAGTTCTGCGACGCATCCCGAAGTGTCCTTTTCCTCCTCGTGATCAGTGCTTTCATCAGCAAAAGAACAGCGAATGGATTTTCGAGAGAAAACAAAAACACTTGGTTTCACTATTTCTATTCAAGAAATCTTCTAAGTAATGTATCAAAGTCTGTTTGTGTTCACAGTTATGTATTCTTTATTTTCTCTTCTCAGTTTAATTCTTTTTTATTCGAGGGGAAGAGTATTTCCTGCTTTATCTCGTTTCTATCAGTTCTATCGTTTGTATCCTCCTCCCTTCCTCTCGGTATGTCAACGGGACAGTGGGAATCACTCATTTCAGTCCTAGAGCTAATGTGAATGAGGATGTGTTGCACAGGGGTTCTCTTCAGGGTATCATGCAAGGAAGAAATCATATCTGAGTTCGCGAGAAAGCAATTTTTCTTCAATATGTTTTAGAAAATGGATGAAGATATTACGAGAAAAAGAGACGGAGAGAGACAGATCGGGAAAGAGAGAGAAGCAGATAGTGAGGTGAAGAGAGCGAAAGAGAGAGACAGATCGGGAAACAGAGAGAAGCAGAGAGTGAGGTGAAGAGAGCGAAAGAGAGAGCCAGATCGGGAAAGAGAGAGAAGCAGAGAGTGAGGTGAAGAGAGCGAAAGAGAGAACGAGGGAGGGATCCGTTACAAATTTACATGCTAGGTGTCAACCATAACTAGTTTTGGATGAAGCGAATACACATACTCAAATGTAAACTGAATTTTATAATAGCTCTCTCTCTCTTCGAAAAAAACACAGGATTCATGTAAGTTGATATCGCCCTTCTAAGCTGTTTAATTTTTCTGATCACTATGATCATAATAAAAACTTTCCTTTCCTAGACTTGTATCTAATTGAACATGTTTGTGATCTACACTTATGATGTTGTATCGTTTTGATACTTTCGTTTCAGACTTATTTTTTCACTCTCAGCTAGAGTCTATTTTAAATTCTATCACCCAAGACTCCACTTCTCATTCCCACCTTTTTGTACGTGCGACTAATTTCTTCGATATCTTCTAACGATATTACTGGGAACCCAGAGAGACAGATCTACTCAAGCGAATAGATATTCGCCATTCCTTTCTCGCCCTCGTGGAAACCAGTTGCAGGTCTGGTGTACAAGAGGGAAGGAAGAGGAGACCGTGGGGGAAAGCAAAGGGGAGAAAGGGGGAGGGGGGGGCAGAACTCGCTTCATGTCATCCTTCGGCTCTCAACAATCCTCTTTTCCCTCTAACTTGATGTTTCTCGCTCTCATATACTTTTACTACCACAACGATTGTCAACCCACCGCAAGCTTTTTCATCACTGCCCACTGAAGTGACCACAAAGCAAAACATTGTTTTCTTCTCTGTCAAGGTATCAGGAAAAAGAAAGAAAGTAAAAGTGAGAAGAAGCGAGGAGCAGAGAAATAAACTAAGAGAGAAAAAAAATAGACTGAGAGAGGCACTTCCTCTAGCTCTTTTCTCTCCTCTTCCCCTTTAGTGTGCACTCGCTTACAACTATCTTCCTCTCTTTCTCCAGCGCCTTCACCACTCTCTCCATCGCCCATTTGACCTCTTTTCTTCCCCCTTCTCTACTCTCTTCTCCCCACAGGGAGCGCATCCGATCCACGCAAAAGAGACAAGAAGAAAGATAGGAGTCATCTTTTGCTTTCCTCTTCTCATATCTCTCTCCCTCTCTCTCCTCATTGACCAATCGCTTGAACGCGACCACAACCAAGAGTGCTCAGTGCCATGTGGTTGAGTTCACACCACCTTCAACTGCGAGTGTTGGCAGTATGCGTGTGCATGCTTTCATTCTGGGCAGCCGCTTGTCCACTAGCGGTCTCCACGCTTTGCCGCTGCGAGGACCTCCACAACGGTGTTGCGCTCAACTGCTCTCATTCGGAAGCTTCTGAAGTCCTGGCAGCGCTCAAGTCGAACCAGGCCTTGCTCGGTCTCATTCAGAATTTGGTGATGCACAGGACAAACATCCGTTTTCTATCTGCTTCTTTCTTCGCTGGCCTATACATCAAGCGCCTAGATCTGGCTTATAACCAGATGATCGACGTGGATCCAAATGCCTTCGCAGGAATGAGTCCTGTGCTGCAGGAGTTGTACCTCAACCACAACAACCTCACCGCTCTTCCCAGCGAGGCTTTGAGAGAGCTGAAGACGCTCTTGAAACTGGATCTCTCTAACAATACCATCACGGACCTGCAAGCGGACACAGCGCTTCCTGTACTTCCAAAGGTTAGGTGCCAAATGTCTCTCACGTAGGTTTCAACGTGTTCCGCGGGCGCATACTTCCAAATCAATGAGTCGTGTACAAGTACAAGAGAGATCTTATCTACAGATCTAGGAAACGATCCTATATCAATCACATTGGCCCGCGTTGACCTCGGCTAGTCTCTCATGCACGCAGTGTGAATTTCCAAGTCTGACCAAAGAGCGAACGACTCTGTTTTTTGCGCAAGTTCTCTGTGGATTCGATGATTCAATGACGATCCTTCTTTATTGTGGAGAAAAAAGTGTGATATCCGTTCAAAGTGAGCGATTACTCCTCCCTATCTGATATTTCCTCAGAATACTATAAAAACGACCGGATAAACGAAAAGGCCTTATTTTCAACATGCTGGAACTGAGAAGTCATAACTTCGGAAAAAGCACCATGAACTTAATCCTAAAATTTATTCAATTTAAAAAGTTGCTAAACTGAACGCTATTTAAATTGAGATTTTGAGAATTTTAATTGAAAATGTTTACAGCTCATGGTTGTTTTCTTGCTTTCAACCTAAATGAAAGTAACGTGTTTGACTTTTCCCCTTTTTTGAAAATGACATTTTTTTGCAGCTTTATGACCTCAACCTTGCGCACAACAACATCTGCTCTATCCACAAAAACGCCCTGGCCGGAATACGCGATAACGTGCAGACGATCAACCTCGGCCACAATTGTCTGGGGAGTGTTCCCGCACCAGGTGAGAACAACTTCTCCTCTCTCATTCGAGTTATTTGACCGGATGGGTGATGCTGAACCTGAGTGCCTCATTGAACCCTCTTTCTCTTACTGGTAGGGAGCGCTTCATTTGCTATAGTCATAATTTTTCTATTCCGTGTTCTTTTTTAACTTTTTGAAAGCACGAGAAGCTGAATTTACAGAAAATCTAAGTAGATTCTTAAAAATGGTTTTTGTTGTTGTTAGGAAACAGTGTAGCTTCTGAATGCATGCTCAAAAAAGTGCGAAAAATTAATGATCCCGCCTAAAATTCCAAGTTTCCATTGAACTGGTTTTGACTTAGGTTTTAAAAACATCGGTTACTGAAACGAGCTTGTAAACTACTGTACCTTATCAGAATTTCAGTTTTTTTTCTTGCCAATTGAATAATAATTTCTTATAAGACAAAAAAGAATTTTCGCTTTTGTTGCAAGTGTATTTTTTAATGCCTAAATTCGATTTGGCGATGCCTGTTTTGCTGCCTGTTTTGTTCTTCTGCTGCCTGTTTTGTTCTTCTGCTGCCTGTTTTGTTCTTCTGCTGCCTGTTTTGTTCTTCTGCTGCCTGTTTTGTTCTTCTGCTGCCTGTTTTGTTTCTCTTTGATGTGATTCCGTCGTATTTTTCCTCTCGAATGTCACATTTCATGAGCGCGCTGATTGTACCGGGAGAATACTGAGAGACACAAATCCCCCTTTAACCAAACCTAAACATGGATGAGATGAAGGTACGATTCTTGCGTCTCTTATCCGAAATCCGCTGGCTGAGTACGTGATGACAAAGCGATAATCCGGTGCGCTCTCATACTTTCTCTTTCACTCTCTCTCTCTCTCTCTCCCTATCTCCATCTTTTTCTCTCTCTATCTCTCTCTTGTGCTCTTTCTCTCTCTCACTTCTCCCTTAAAGTTTCTCTTTGTGTCAGCCTTTATCTCTTCCCGTTCTCGCTCGTTATCTCTACTATACCAGTGATTCGCATGCATGTCCTGTTCTGTTCAAGGTAAGGGCCCCTGGGTTTACATTTGAAAGTGCAAGTGAAACTTTTATTTTCTCCAAATACGAGACTTTATCAGGCTTCCAACTTAACATTCTTTACATTCGCAAATCATATATCCACTTTCCATGCTTCTCATTTTTTCAACAACAAAAAACTCAAATCAAACCACCTTTTGAGGTGGATGAGTGATTATGAACATAGTTATATCGATTGGAAATGAAATTAGAAAAAGAAGCGTCAACTTTTTTTTCGAGAAAAAAAATGCAAATGGGATGAGAGCCGTTGTTGAATATCACCCGAGGGAACGACGGATGGTTTGAATTTATATTTGTTTAAATGAAAAAATGAAGTTGTGGTTTTACCAAAATAATAATTTTAACTTCTATCGCATGCTATAGTTTGGTCTAAAAGAAAAACCGAAGAATAAGAGAGCTTTCAAGTGGTTTTGAAGGTAAAAAATTACATTTGATTAGGTTTTTACATAAAAGAAAAGGCGAATCAATAAGAGGTTTTGCTAGAAGTGATAATGATACCGAAAGACGAACTAAAATACAGAATTGACTTCAAAAATACGAGCTGAATTACAAGAAAACTGATATCAGTGCTTCCATATGGCTATTAGACTAATAACCAGGCTTATTGTTTCAATATTTAGAAGCGCAGTTAATTGCTCGTTCTCAAAAAGCATGAAGCTTTGTTATATGTATGTAGTTGAGTCCAAGTCAAGAAGCTATTTTTATAATTAAGACTAGAGCTCGCTATGAGTTACGAGTCAGAATGCAAGAGGAGCTGCATGTTTTGCGCGAGAAAATGATGAAGCTTTCAGCAGACTGCAACTCTTGTTGAAGGGGCTTCACGTTGGAGTTTCTCCTCATCTACTGTCCGCATCATTAGATACTTTTCTTCCATGTAGGAACCAGAAACGATTCATTCACGCGTGATTCATTTTGCATCTTCGCCGCGCCTGATTTGCCGCGTCTCGAAATGAAGCGCGCGCTCCTCGGCGCGATTCTCTTCAATAGGGGGAGACGAAAAGAAGAGAAATAGCACACTTTGATGAAGATGAATTTGTGTTTGCTATTTGAAATAAGATGAGTGAGCTAGTGAATTGCGGAGATGAGTGAATGATGTGAAGCTGGTATGTGTTTATGAGGAAAAGAGAGAGAGAGAGAGAGAGAGAGAGAGAGAGAGAGAGAGAGAGAGAGAGAGAGAGAGAGAGAGAGAGAGAGGAGAGAGAGAGGGAGAAAACGAGAAAAATAAAAGAGAAAAAAGTTTGAGTTCATTCTTTTTCTCGCCACTCTGCTGGAGCTGCTCACGTCTATCGCGTTCTCTTGAAGAGTGTGGCTCTTGTTCCATTCCGCCAAGCGGTGGGGGCTAGTCCATGAAGAGGACCAAGATCGATCAGGGAAATAGTCGGTGTTTAAAGCGAAACAATACAGATGCAATCCTAAGGAGAGTGCAGAGAAAAGATACAGAAGAAAGACTTTCTTAAAAACTTTAAAAAAGAGATACAGAGAGGGAAAAATGGAGAGAGAAATATTAAAGAGTGAAAGAAAAAGAGCGAGTATGAGGAACAATAAGACATATTAGGATAGAGAGATTGAAAGAGAGAGGGCATTTGTAAAGGAAGCTGGAAAGAACAAAAAAATCATCCTTTGGTTTGTGTTTGTATGCGTGAGCCTTGTCTAAAAGAAACACGAGATTATTGATATGCAATAAATGAGTGTGTTTGCTTTCTAAGAAGCACAATGAACAACCCTTACTTGACAATGACACCTTACACCCTTCCAAATAGCTTCCTTCCGCTTCCCCTCTCCCTTCCCCCTCCCCCTCCCCATCACCTTTCTACGAAGTAGATCACATGACGTTCCTATTTGCTAAACTGACACTCATTCAATTAGAAAATGAAGCGTCTAGACAATAAAACATCAGAAGCTTTTTTGTATGAATTCACATTGTTTGAAGATGAGAAGACTAGTTCTTAGGCGGAAAAAATACCATTTCTAGCGACTCTCCTATCCGTAAATGTTCAACACAGGGAAGTTTTTTCCCGAAGTAAATATCTTTTCGAATATTCTAATCGAAAGACAGCATAGAAATTTATGATTTGACGCTATGAAGTACTGGCACTTTGTTACATGGGGTGCCGCACTTTACTTGGGGAGTGCGCACTTTACTTGAGGGAGGGGCAGGTTACTTTTCACTGATTTTTTCGCTTAGGCTTACGTAAAATGTATGCTAAAAAGGCCGTACGGCTTAGGAGAAAGACCGTATAGAACAATTAGCCACATTACATATTTTAGTTTTATCCAGTCAAATTTTGGCTCAGCTGTTTTCAGTTAATAATCACTGTTTTTTCCCGCTTAGGCTTAGGCAAATTTTACGCTAACGAGGTCGTACGGCTTAGGCTAACGAGACCACATGAGAAAATTTCTCATTTTATTAACTTCTTGTCAATTCATTGACTAAATTTGTCAAAAAATAAAAAAAGCCCCTCCGCTAAGTAAAATTTTGCCGAAATACCGAAATTAAAAGATTATAATGCGAGAATTTTTTCATTTTACATGAGGTCAACAAATGGATTGAAGCAAGAGAGAAGAACACTCGCTCGAGCTTTGTCTAGTGAGTATAATGGAGCGTTAGAATTCAACTTTTCAATTTGCTAACTGATTTTTTTCTGCTAACTGATTTTCTGCTATCTGGTTTTTTTGAACGCTCCAATGTCTCACCACGAAAACATGGACTACGGTAAAAAGAAAGAACCTAAAATGTGTACAATTAGTGAGAGAAATATAACGTTCGAGACATGAGCAGCGATGTCTTTTTTTCTTGCAGCGAGAGAGTTCAAACGGGATATCGTTATGTTTCAAAAAACCAGATAGCAGAAAATCAGTTAGCAGAAGAAAAAAATCAGTTAGCAAAGTGAAAAGTTGAATTCTAACGCTCCATAAGAAGATGGAAAATACAATTGAGTTCATGAAATAGAGCTTTGAAGATCTTCCACATCAAGGAAATCCTTGCAGCAATTCGCGGGTTCAAGCAGCTCATGTCACTGCATTTCCATTCCAATGAAATTGCTTCGCTGGAGGCGCTTTCTTTCATGAACCTGCCAGTGATGAATCTTCTCAATCTCGCAGGGAACAAAATCACCGAAATAAAACCCCAGGTTCGTTGCCGACTTTCTCCTTCCTTACTAAATGATAAATGAGTATAGGAAGACAATATTTTTATGTTCACGTTTCAAGAAGCATTTTAAAAAGGTAAAACAGTTTTTAAAAAAGGTTAAAGTTATTTCTTCTGCCCTTTGTGTAGAAAAGGAATCAAATTGAGTTGTATGGTTCTCCTTTTCGAAGACGATTAGTAGAGTTATTAAAAGTTTATTTAAAGGTATTTGAAGGCAAGTTGATTATTGCCAATGAATTGTTCATATCACAAGCTAAGGGGGAAGAAACGGCTCGTATAGAAGAGAGACTATTAGTGTTTCCGATGCGTAAGGAAGACAGCGGAAAAAATACACAATTCTTTACAGCAGTTTTCTTGGAAAATGCTTAGATTTTGGTAGAGATTCGATCTACACAATGGGTAATACAAACAATGAGTTCAGAAAACTTTTCTAATTTTACTTATTTTCAATGTTTTAAACGTTTGATCTCTTATTGGCCTTTTGCTAAACTCTAACTTTCAGTCTTTCCTGAATGTGCCAAGCCTGCGTTACCTCTACCTGACTGAGAATCACATCTCCACCATTGCGCCTCACCAATTCGCTGGCTTCGAGCAGCTCGAGATGCTCGACTTGACCGGCAACCAAATACAAGTCCTCGTCAAGAACTCCTTTTCGGGCCTCGCGCAACTACGCCAGCTCTATCTTGGTATGTGTCAGAAAGTAACCTGTGTTCAGGTAAACGGGCTATGCGCGCAGAAACTAGTGCAAAATTCAAGACTTGGCGGCAACCGAACCCGCGACTATGTATACCTTTCCGCGTGACCTTCCCCTTGAGCTACAAAACGTAATCTTCACCAAAGTATAGAGCCCTTTGAGAAATCGCTTGTTTGATTTCAAAGCGGTAGTTCGTACAGAAAGAACATGCTATTAATGGCCTAATGACAAGCTCATAAACACTACAACTACTCTTCACAAAGAATATTCCCGAGTGTAAGGAAGTAATAACCAAATTTTATACGTTTCCTAGATTAATGATGAGAAGGTTTTGCAGACGGTAATGTGTATTATTTTTAATAACAAATTTTATAATTTTTTTCTGCTAGCAACAACAGCAACGAGTTTCTGAATATGTTGAGCAGTTCATTACTTGTACAATCAGATGAACTGACTGAACTTCTCGGTCAACCCATATATCACAATTAGATTTTTCCCAAGTCTTTTTCCGCTCTTCTCTCGTAGTCGTTTTTTTGTTGAACAGTTTAAAACGTGGTTAGAAGCCTTTGAACCATTCAAATTCAATGTTTCGTGCTTTTCGGTAGAAGAACATATTATCGGCAATGCCTTGTCTCGTATATCTACATATATATATAAACGTGCATGTTTTTGAATAACTCTTAGTTCAAAACGCAGTCGATTTCTCAACCGTTGAAGACTCAGTATTAACTTACAATTTTTCTTAAGAATTCTACGCTAAATTGTTCAAAATTGGGCACATCCCTGTAAGGATCAGCCTCACCGATCTGATACATATGATAAAAATACAGTAGTCTTTTCACTCCTCTGGTCAATATGTCTAGATACTTTCTCTCGCAGCTATCACAACTCTTCTAAGTAGTGAAAACTCTTTGTAAAGTCTTTCTTTTTTCTTGATCTTCTTTGGTACTCCTCTCATTCAGCCATCGGTGGCTTATATATTATTTTTGATCAGCCTTTGATGATTGAGTTCATCAACTTCGGTCATAAGCCCTTTTTCATGCACTCAACCGGGACACTGCTCATTGATCACCTCTTCACGCCTTCCTTAATGAACAGTGTTTTTGCGCTACTTGAAAAGGCAGGGAGAAACTTCCGCGTGTAACTCGAATCCAACCGATTTATTTTATTACTCATCGGTACACAAGGAAGAGCGCGTCTTATTGCAGAAGTACCTTCGTACTCTTTCTCTGTCTCTCTATCTCGGCCTGTCTCTTTCCAATCTCTCGGTGCCTCTCTTTCTCTATCTCTCTCTCCCCTCTGTCTCTGTCTCTCTCTCTCCCTCTCTCTCTCTCTCGTGTTCTCGATCCACCATCGTTCCCACGTAAACGCTCCCCTCCAAAGTTACTGAATGCACGTGCAATCAGAGCATCTCTCTTCCTCTTCTTCACGCCTCGTAACTCCTTCTCCCTACATGGCTCTAGGGGCATGTAATGCGTATGCGTCCCCTACCTATTCTTTTCTCATCCACCCAACGAACTTCTAGTTTGTCCACTCACATCGATGTTTCTCTTCTCGGTTCTTTTTGGCTTCGCTAGACAATTTCTAAAGTGAAGAAAAAAAACAGTGGAAATTCCCACAGAATCTAAATCTGGATAACACAATCGTGTAAAAAAATTGAAAATGAAACGGTTAGGCTCAGAAAAATACAAGTTATACACAGGAAAGGCTTATAACTTTCTAGGAGCGTTTACTTTCGGAAAAAAAGGGTGTCAAGCGGTCTGTTTCTGGCCAACCGCAAAGAAGAAGTGTAGATGGAAGAGTAATCGTGAGGAAATGGCGCACAGCTCTTCTCGGATAGCGCAAAGAGTCCACCCGCAGTGCGGGTAAGAGAAAAACCGATTTCCAGTACAAAGTGTATTTTAACAGCGTTATCATCAAAGGAAAATTAATATAGTTGTTGTATGGGCCTCAAAATGTGCATTATATTGTGTGCGTGTGGCTCAGTGGGTAAGAGCATCGCCCGGAAAGCGAAGGTCGCGGGTTCGGTTCCCGTCACATCACACGATTTTTGCACAAGTTTCTGCGAACAATCCGCTCTTCTGCTCGGTATAAAAATCCGTTGCTTGAAAAAAAAAAATATAAAAAAAAAAATAACGAGGAGTAGGGAATACTCTAATTAACACGTGTGCACTGAAACGGTGGCTTACGCATGTGGCCAAGTTTCCTTATTCGCCGGCCACAGTTCTGTGTAAATATCCACCGAGAATTACTTGACAAGAAATTTACCGACTCTTATTTACATAATGTGGAAAGTAATAGGCTTTCTCTCAAAATGAAACTAACTAGGTAATCTGATCAATCTGATCCTCATTGCTGGCTGACCTTGAGTCCAAACAAATAAAATAAAAATTTTAAATAATTATTCTCACAGGAACGAATCAAATCTCCGAAATCGAGCCGGACGCTTTCGCCAACAGCAGCATCGTCATTCTGATACTCGCATCAAATAATCTCACAATCTTAGCTGAGGGCGTCCTCAGTGGCCTGCCAAACTTACAGCAGCTTTCGCTCAAAGACAATAAGGTAAGCTTTTGTTAAATTTATTTAAACTTTGACTGAAGCATACAAGAGAAAACAATTCTCCAAATTTAGTTCAAAGTCTTGCAAATATCAAAGCTCTGGTGAGAACCCCAACTCAACTTCTCTAAGTGAGTCAAATTTGTCTTCTCATTTCTCCTGTTCATCTTGAATGTCTTTTTTCATATTCTATGTGAACGGCTGCCTCTTAACTCTTTGTAGATTTTTTTAAATAGCAGATTTAATGCTGCACAGAACTTTTCACTTCTTGCAAAAGGTCTCATAAACAAAAAGATCTTGCAAGATAAAGGCCTGGGTTGTAGCGATGATAACCGTTAGTATTATAGTTATAATTAGAAATTCCTTTTTAGAAAAAATAAAAATATAGTTATTGTAGAAATTTTATACTTTCTTATGGTATTCATAAGCTTTGTATTCAAATGGTTCGTAAAACTTATCAGGTTATGGCTTTCTTGAAGTTTTAGTTATAACTTACTTTCTATAATAGTATAGATATGATCTCCCTTCTAGTTGAGCTTTCCGTGAAGTTTTTAGTCATTGTTGACACTTCGGTTTCACTTTGTTGACACTTCGGTGGCATTTAAAAACACTTAGGCTTAGGAAAAAGTTTACGCTAACGATGCCGTACGGCTTAGGTAAACAAGACCGTATCAAGAAAATGACCCAATTGAACCTCTGGGGCCCACTAAAGTGAAGAAGTTCCACTTCGGTTAGAGCTATAGTGGAAATTGCCGTTCGAGCTACATTTTAGCTAAAGTCAAAGCTTTTTCCCGTTTGGACAATGGCTTTGAGAGAGAGATAATTAAGGTAAACAGTAAGAATGATCTGCAAATCTTTCTTAACCTGTTCTGAACAAAAAAAATCACTTAAAACAGCCGTAAGTTCAATCTAGGAAAAAGTTTAGTTTTGATTTCTGAAGAGAATCGATTATCGCTTCTTATTGTTGCTAGACTCCCTATTCTCATCTCAGAGTCACGCTACTAGTACTTCTATTTGAGTGAGAGACTTTCTCTTACACTCGTTCATATCTCAATCCAATCTGGATGGGTTACAAGAAGTTGTTGTTTCCTGACCCAGTGCGCTAAATGCTTGTTTGAGAAGAAGAAGGAGATTGAAGAGGAAGGAAAACTAGCAGAATGAGCCACTCCCCGATAGAAAGAGATAACAAGCTATGAATGTAAGAAAGGAAAGAGAGAAAGAAGTAGGCAAGTAAGTTCGCACAAGATTTAAGCAAAAATAGTTAACAGCTATCAGGTAGCAAGAAACAAGCGAAAGTTTCCGTGTTTTGAAAATTAAACCAGAGGAAGGTGCAAAGAGAGAGAAAAAGAGAAAAGAGAGAGAGGGGAGGAAATAAAAACAAAGAGAGGTAGAAATAGATGGAGAAAGAGAGTGAGAAAGAGAGGGAGAAAGAGAGGAAGAAAAGGGGAGAAAGAGAGGGAGAAAGAAAGGTAGAAAGATTGGGAGAAAGAGAGGGAGAAAAAGAGGGAGAAGAGGAAGAAAGAGAGGAAGAAAGATAGGGAGAAAGAGAGGGGAAAGAGAGGGAGAAAGAGAGGGAGAAAGAGAGGAAGAAAGATAGGGAGAAAGAGAAGGAGAAGGAGAGGAAAAAAGACGGGGAGAAATATAGGGAGAAAGAGAAGGAGAAAGAGAGGAAGAAAGATGGGAGAAAGAAAGGGAGCAAGAGAGGGAGAAAGATAGGGAGAAAGAGAGGGAGAAAGAGAGGGAGAAAAGGGGAGAAAGAGAGGGAGAAAGAAAGGTAGAAAGATTGGGAGAAAGAGAGGGAGAAAAAGAGGGAGAAGAGGAAGAAAGAGAGGAAGAAAAAGAGGGAGAAGAGGGAGAAAGAGGAAGAAAGATAGGGAGAAAGACAGGGAGAAAGAGAGGGAGAAAGAAAGGGAGCAAGAGAGGGAGAAAGATAGAAAGAAAGAGAGGGAGAAAAAGAGGGGAAAAGAAAGATAGAGAGAGAGAGGAGGAGAGAAAAGAGAGGAAATTGAAAAGAGAAATATTCATTGAATGAATGAAGGTCCAGGAGAGTGGAATAAGTTGGACTATTTAGTCTTAACAAGTTGGGTATATTTTTAAAGCAAAAACAACCACAACTTCTGAGGAACGGATCATGTACTCAGTGAACCACAAAAGAGGAAGGAAATGACCTCATGAATAGTTTTAGCGAGCCAGTAATTTATCGTCCAAGGTAGATGCACGAAGTGCTCAAGGCTATGGCCCATGATCCTCGAATTTCCGTTTTTTCCTATGCGAACGAATGAATTCTAATATGTGTCACTGTTGAAAGCGTAAAAAAACCAGGATGAAACTTGTGATTAAGAAAAACAGAAAACTATTTCATGGTCCGAGTGGTTCGAACGTAAACCGTGGGATTGCAGCTTATCAGCATTCACCAGAACGCCTTCTATAACTGTCCGTCCGTGGCGATGATTGACCTGAGCGGCAATCACCTTAGTCAGCTGCCCCCCTCAACCTTTCTCACGCAGCTCAACCTGCTCCTAATCGACCTAAGCAGAAACCGCATCACCAAGACGCCATACGCCGCTTTCAACCGGCGAGTCGGCACCGTTCTACTACAGGGTTCGTATTTTAGCTTGAGCGATGAGGAGAATGGTTCTTAACCGAGTACTCAAGCGTGTAATAAAAAGTCAGTTCGTAATGATGAAGGGCGATTCACTAGGAAAACGATGTGTGAAGAGCAGAAGCATATCGAACGGTTAACATGCAAAACAATGGTCATTAGGGGTACAGTACCGCCCAAAATGTTATAATATATAGGATTATTGAACATAACTTTTTTTTTAAAAAACGAATGAAGATCAAATTTTCAGATATTTTTTACAAGCCAAATTCACATGTTTCGAGTAATAGAACAAGTTTGGAAAATGCTTTATTAGGTTTATTCGTAAAAAAATGGAAATAGTAAAAAGTGCTTATAGAGATGTTCAGTTTTTTCGAAGTAATAAAACAAATATTCTAGTATTTGGTGGCATATCCTTTCGAGTCAATGACTGCCTGACATCTACGAGGCATAGAATCAATCAAAGAGTCAATGGTTGCCTGCGAAATCGCCTTCCATTCCTCCTCTAGCTGCTTAAACTTTTCATCAGCATTTCTGCATGTTCTTCCCGTCAATTTTCGTTGCAAATGTTCCCATAAATTTTCGATGATGTTCAAATCGGGAGACTGGCTCGGCCAGTCCAAAACATCCACATGCCGACGGCGAAACCAGTTCTGAACGTGCTGAGATCGATGTTTCGGGTCGTTATCTTGTTGAAAGGTGAACCCACGGCCGAATTTGGAGAGGGCCCAAGGGCGCATAGTGCTTTCCATTATGTTCTCATAGCCGTAACGATCGAGATTTCCGACAATACGTCTAATTGGACCCATGCCGCTGGCGGAAAAACAGCCCCAGACCATCACAGAACCACCGCCATGTTTGACTGTGAGCGACTGGTATTGCGGCAGGAAACGCTTGCCCGCTGGACGTCTTACCCACCTCAGACCGTCACTGCAGAACATATTAAACTTGGACTCATCGCTCCAAACAATCTGAGACCACTCACGGCGTGTCCAACTGAGGTGATCCTTAGCCCACTGAACTCGAACTTTACGATTTTTTTCGCTGATGAAAGGCTTCTTTGCAGGCCGCCTTCCATTCAGTCCAGCGGCTTGCAAACGGCGTTTGATGGTAGTTGTTGAAGGAGCAGGAGTCGCGGGCGTTGATATGACAGCTTGAATGTCTGTAGCAGTGCGTTTCGGGTCTTCGCGAGATGCGCGCAGGATGCTTCGGTCCATGTACCTCGAAGTTACGCGGGGTCTCCCCGAACTTGTCTTCACGATGATTCGTCCCTGCAATTTTTTTGTGTTCCAAAGTTATTCAGTTGTAGAAAATTCGTTTACCTGGGTTCGAAAACGCCGGAGGATTTGGGAGATAGCGCTCTGAGTTACCCCGAACTGCTGAGCGAGCTCGCTCTGTGACCGGCCCTGTTTCGCCCCAGCAACAACAGCTTCTTGCATTCTTTTACTTGTATTTCGATGTCCAACAGTTCGAACCATGACTTGAAACAAAATTTTTATGAATGAAGTTCGGTAAACAAAAAAAAATCAACTAAAAAAAATCATGGAGAAAAACTGAAAAATGGAAGATATACCAATTTCGGTGTATTTCCTGGAGATAAATAATAAATCACTCAAAACGACGTCAGGTACGGTACAGACACCCAAAAAAACTTCTGTGAAAATTTGAGCTTTGAATTTTATCTTTGAAAAAAGTTATTTTCAATAACCCTATATATTATAACATTTTGGGCGGTACTGTATATGCAGCATGCTTAAGTTGGGGTATATGCATTAGGGGTATATGCACCACATTAGGGGTATATGGTACATGCATTAGGGGTATATGGTACATGCATTAGGGGTATATGGTATATGCATTAGGGGTATATGGTATATGCATTAGGGGTATATGGTATATGCATTAGGGGTATATGGTATATGCATTAGGGGTATATGGTATATGCATTAGGGGTATATGGTATATGCATTAAGGGTATATGGTATATGCATTAGGGGTATACGCACCACACGCTTAAGTCACAATAAACACGCTTCATAACTCTTTTGAAACCACACTGAAGAAAAAAATCATTTGTTCTAGTTATGTATAGAAATTTTTCGATAGAGAATAATGATACAACTCATAAATCGAAGAAGCCGATGTGGAAAAGCCCAACATTCATTTACGCAACGGTCAAACAGTCGTTCGACTATTTACCTTGTAGAAGTCGAAAACTCTTTTTCGCGAACAAGTACAACCCATCTCAATAAGTATAAAAAAAATCGTGAAACGAAGTGAAGAAAGTGAAGTATTTCTTTGCTCTTTCAGAGAATCCACTCGTCTGCACGGAGAAAGTGCACATGCTGCAAGATGGAGTCGGCATGTACATTCCCACCAGCGAGGACCTCATTTGCGGCGGGAAACCGAAAATGACCCCGACGACCTCCACGTCTACAACTACGACCGAAGCAACTCCAGTGGTTCCTGCATTCCAGGTTTACTTTTTTTTGAACGTTCAACTCTATGAATGGTCTCATTAAAATGTTTTTTTTTAAAAAAAGGCTGACTAGGCGAACGATTCCTGTAATGAATTACTGTAATGAAGATTCATTACAGCAAGCACTTGGGATCGACCCCCAGTCAAGCTCTAGTGCGCTACAGAACTTCCTTCTCAATCACAAGTCATTGAACGCCCAGCTGCAAAGCATTCCGGATAACATTCCTCAGGTGAGTGAGCGTCTTTATTATCTCCTGTTATTCTTGCTCTGATCACTGTACGTGAATGAGAAAGAACAAAAGTACTTGATTTCAGGAGACTCTCGCTGCTGCATTCGCTGCCGCAGAGGCTGAGGCAGCCGCCGCTCAGAGCAAACACACAGCTGTCGCAGCAGGAGATAGGGATGGACTGGGAGTCGCTGCGATCCCAGCTTCCGGCCCCGAGCCACCGTCTCCGGAGACTCCGCTAGAACCTGTCCGCCCTCTCAATGCTCCCTCAAACACTCGCCCTAGCATTCTGAACATGCGGCCAACCAACATCGCTCCGAGAAGCCGATCGCACTTTGGCTCGGAAATCTCTTCACACTTGCCTTCTCGGGAAGCCGGGCCTCGTCCGATTAAAATGGGATCGCCTTTGAAGATCAATTCAAATCGCACCCCTCCCAAGGTTGCAGCGCCACCTGCAGAGCCAACACAAGAAAGAATCGAAGCAGCCTTGGCTGAGACCATATCAGAGATGGATGAGCGATTGGGCGATCAGCCGACACAAAAAGAGACTGCGACACCTGCTCCCTCATTTCGCAAAGTCACCGACATTGCGGACAACCCAAACATCGTACATCCCTTCCCAGTGCCATTTCTGAAACGTGGCCCGACCCTTTCTAGCTCGAGTCGAGTACGCCCAAGCGCATCCGCGCCAGCAGAAAATGGCAGCGCCGGCTCTCCGGCTTTTGCCTTGCCTGAAGATACTCTTCTCATTCCTGACTTAGAGAGTGAGATGGCACAGATGGAAGCAGAGAGGATACTCGAGGAAGCTGAGCAGGTTTTGCAAGGCAACGAGGTTTCGAAGATGCGTACGCCAGGAAGCAACAGAGCCTCCTCCCACACGCTGCCTCCCTCGATTGTTCTCGCGCCTCATAAGTCGCCCACTCCGCCACCCGCCACCGAAGTTAACGTGAATCATGTAGCTGTTGGTGCCAACAGTCATGAGTACACCGAATTCGCTCTGCGAACACAGAAGCCAGATGAGGTGAGCAAAACATTGTGAAGAAAAAAATGGTTTTGGGTAGATTTAAAATACAAAAAGAAATTTTAGTAAAGAAATGGGAGATGTTTTTTTCCGAGAAACAAAACAATTCCAGAACCGAAGCCTCGGTCGAGAAACGGAACTAAGTACATATGTTTTTCTAGTTGGAAGCCTGCTTTCCTGAATACTCTCAAGGTATAGGGATAACTTTAGTCTTTTCTAGAAAATTAATTTTCTGCCTCTCCGGAATTTAAACTTATCTGTCTGAAATTCCATTTTATTAGTGGGAATGAGCTTATAGCTGATTTTCATTGAAGCTGATTACTTTGTTTCGAGTGAAGCTGTCTTATAGCATATTCAAGCTTAATTAATTTGTATTGCCATTCCAACTTTCATTGAATTCCGTCACGCCCATCAGAACATGGAAATAATCCAAGCTTTTTTGCAGTTGAGAAGTATGGAAAACTGCGTCAAGTGTAGTTTGATGAAGTTTCAAGAAAACAAGTTTTCTCATTAAACTCTTCATTTCCGACTGTGTCATCCATCATATCTCGGATATAAACATTCGATTTTTTAGTAGTCACCTTTCAATAGGATAATCTCAAGCCTTTCACACAGGTTTCTGAAACACGCAGCGTCGTCAAGACTAAGGAAGCACGGCTGTCATCGACTACTCTCATCATAGGAATATGCTTGACGACGGTCGCCGTTTGCATGTTGGCCGTCTTCGTGGGCCTCTGCATCGCGAAGCATCGGCAGATGAGGAGGTTCACTCTTGATTTTAACATACTTGTGTCCTTCATCTCTTTCATTCTCGTATCCATCATCACTCACATACTATATTCTTGGCAAAATATTTATCCTCAGATGTTTTGCAAAAACTTAATTTCCAACGATTCAGTGGTCAGTAAAAAAAAACGGTGGTGCATTTCACAGATTGTAATTGACAAGGAACGAGGAAAATGTGTACGGTAGTGTGGTGTTGTGAAGTTGGATACTCAAATTTATTCTCTACCAGGCGTCACCGTTTTTGAATGACCAGAGTAGTTAATTAGAACATATATCTCGATTATCGAGATATATGGTTGGTGAAATATTGCGTCCCCCACTATTCTCCAAAGATGATTGAGCTTTCAAACAAAAAGATTGACTATGAATATAAAATATTTTTAGCCTATTTATTTATAGATTATTTTACAAACGTTTTATTCAAACTCTGAATTAAAAAAATGTTTTTTCTTTCGAAATTCTGCGATTTAAAAAAAAAATTTTCTGCGACCTTATTTCGTCAATTTTTTTTTATTTAGAATACACATTGATCACTTGAAATCTTGCATACAAAAATTCGCATAATACATCCCATCTGAATATAGACTTTTCAGTTGAGATATGGTAGATATGGTAATCAAGACTTAGTCATTGATCACTCTCAAGTAGATGGCATGATTTCAGGGAACATGATTGAGCGTGAGTTTCAGGTTGGGCAGCTCAAGCACTTCTGGCAGCACTTCTGCTCGTACGAATGCGTACGTGGCAGCGCAGCAGGCCCAGATGAACATGGTATACGGAACCGTGAATAGGAGCAGGTAAGTCATTTGTTTGCTCTCTTATTTTCGCTCTCCGTTCCTCATTATCCGACTGCAAAGACATAATGCTAGAGAAAGAGAAAACTAAAGAGAGAAAGACGAAACTGGAGAAATAAAAAGCTAAAGATATGAAAATGAGGAGATATAAAGGGAGAAAAAGAAAGAGAAGAAGCAACAGAGACAGAAAGAAAAGATATGTAGAGAACGAAAGATGAAGAGATAAAGAAAACTTTTTTCAACGTAAATTAAATTAGACACGCCGCTATGTGACCTAAAAAGAAAGACGCACACATGAGCAATCCTATTTCCTAGCAGTCCCTTCTTCGACTCCCTGGAGAAATGTTGAGTAACACTAACTGTAGATAGAGCAAAACAGCTATTATCCGGAAAAAAGAGAGGAGAGAGAGAAAAGAAGAACGAGAATGAAAGAGAAGCTAGGTCGAGTAAACGAAAGGATAAGATTGAGAAGAGGAAGAAGAGAGACCCGATGCTCTCTTCCGTACGCTCATTAGATGATAATAACATGTACTCGAAGAAATTACCATAGCAAAAGCGAAGAGAGTGAACAACTAAGATTGCGAGAGAGACCACACATCCTATAGAATATGGTGGTTGCACAAGGGCAAGGCACTGTTCACCGCAGCGGGTGTTTACTTTGATTAAGTAGTACAGCGCCTCTTTTATTCCACAGAGAATAGAGATCTCGGCCCAAATATACTCACCTTACCGAACCTTATTGGAGTTTTTCGTTTGGGCACAGGCACAGTTTTTATCGCAAATATTTCTTGCAGAAGCATGTCAGTAACGAGGCCCGAGGAAACTGCTCAACCATGGATATACTCTCCGAGTACATACTCGAACTACTATCATCACAAATAGTCCAGTCGATTAGTAGTTTTTTTTTGTTGCACATGTGAATGAGAAGATCTAACAAGCTGTAAGCAGTGAAGTCGAATGAATTTATATTAATACATAGATAGTTTATAACCATGTTATTCGGACTGTTAACATAGCTACAATGAAGACTGCAGTAGCCTAATTGTGGTGAAATTTCTACGCGCTATGAGTCTGTCGCCTCAACTCAAGGAAATAAACTTTTGATCCATTGATAAGAACGTGAATCTTGTCATAGGTAATAAATAAACACTCAGCTTTCTCTGCAAAAACTAAACCCATTTAAAGAGAAAGTTATTGCATTTTTATAAACTCATTGATTTTTTGTATTTTATACGTTCGGGTGAAGCAATTTTCTTACTGCACCTGCTCAAAATACATACACCTTCGAAAGTGATTTACTGCTTATATCTCTCGCTATCGTTAGTTTACTCATCTGCTTTGAATTGTTATCAGATGAGTAGGACTAATTTTCTCGTTTCTGAATCATTAAACGAGTTCCTCTTTTAAATTTTAAGTAATTTCATTATATAAATTAATTAAACAGAGACTCAATGAATAAATTTTCTTCTAAATTGTCAGAAAGTTGAATAATTGTGCAAGAAATGGAGAAAATTTTAGACAACTATTAAAATTAAAACCATCAGTGAAAGTTTTGGATTGAACTATTTTTTTAAAGCCTAAAATTGAAGAAAAACAACAAATCTTACACAAAAAAACAATAAAAGTTTTCAATTTTTCTCCCTTATTCCTTATTTTTTTAATTGAACATTATGAAGAGTTAAGTAAGTTCAAAGGGAAAATTTATGTTTTCAATAGCTAATATGTATTTGAAAATCTCCAATGTTCATAATTGGAATTTTTTTAAAAATAATGTACTAACTAGAGAACGAATCAGTAGTCTAAAACCACAGTTGTGTACAATACGCTAATTGAGTCACTTCTGACTCAATCCTGACACCAAATGACTTTTTGTCAAATGATTTATACATTTGTACAGTAAAAAGTACAGAAACTGCTTTTTCCCTCTCATTGACTTTTCGGGAAAATACTACAGGCCAATATTACTATGTATGTCCGATTTTTTCAAGATGTTCAATCAAGCATAGCGCTCCAGACATAAATCAGGGGAGGATATCTAGCAAAAATAAGAAGTGAAGTAGAAAACAAAGAAATTAATGAGAGTAACAGATAACTGAAGGAGAATGAACTAGAAGAAAACAGAGAAAACAAGATGGAAGAAAGAGAGTAAGAAAAGGAAAGGGAGAAAGTGTAAAAAGATGAGAAGAAAAGTTTGTATAGCCTTGACCTGAAGGTGAAGAAATGAAAAGAGTAAGTGGAAGAGTAGTGGAGAATGCTGCAGGGCTTGCGAAGGTGTCGATGGAAGTAGAAAGCTGAGATTGAAAAGACAAAAAGACGGAATGAAGCAAGAAAGGGTGTCAGATGAAATGTATTGAGTTATTGAGATGAGGAAACATTCATGCAAAATCAACTGTAAATTTCAAGAGACTAGGAAGTAAGAAGGGAGAAAATAGAGAGGAGAGATACAGACAGATTCACAGAAAGAAAAATAGGGATGAGAAAAGATAGAGACAAACAAAGTATAAGAGAGAGAGAGAGAGAGAGAGAGAGAGAGAGAGAGAGAGAGAGAGAGAGAGAGAGAGAGAGAGAGAGAGAGAGAGAGAGAGAGGTGATATAAACAGTGGACAATGACTTTCGTAAGAAAAGTAAGACATGAGAAGAAGAGCCGAGATGACCTTTTCTATTCATTTCCTCAAACAGTCCACTACCACCAGGAAGGGGTTGATGATCCACCCAGTACCCCGTCCTCTCCTTTTTTGTGTTGCATACTTTAGATATGTACCAACTAATCTCCGCATCTCCTCGCACTCTCCTCTCTCATCGCATTCTGTGTCTCCCTGCCTCTATATGTATGTCTGTGTTCTGAGATCCTTTCTTTCTGCATGCTCTTACCCCCCCCCCCCCTCCCCCTTTCCATTCATCCATCCTTCGATCCCAATCGCACTCTATCACCTCAAAAGGGCACACCACCCGAGAGCTCTACTCCTTTCAACATCTTCTTACTCCATTACATGTTTGACTCGCGTACTATTCCCTCGTAAACCTTTTCATATCGACTAATGGTCGAGATTAAGGGCATGCGCTTGTTGCTGATCTGGTCAACGCTCGCGGGGCTCACCACCGCTTTTTGTCCAGACGTCTTCAAAAATCAAACGACGTGCACATGCTACGACTATCTCGACGGGGCCGTCATAAAGTGCAGTGGGCCAGAGGGCCCTCTCATCGTCGAGAAGCTCAAGGCATCGCATGTCGAAATCAGAGAGCTCACTCTTGAGAAGGCCAACATTGTGGAGGTAAATGCTACGAATTGGATAGAGATACCTTGTCAAGATTCTGACTAAACCATTCAAATCTCGAATCAAGATCCCTGAAAAGGTTTGAAATAAGACGGCTTATTTCGTTTGAGGGTTGAGATAAATTTCGCGGAATTGATTGACTTCGTTCAGATTGGACCACGCGCCTTCCGCAACTTGCGAATAAAAAAGCTCATTCTGGACAAGAATCGAATCAAGAGTTTGCACAAGAACGCCTTCGATGGTTTGCAGAATGTACTCCAGGAATTGTCGATCTCCCAGAATAGACTCACCGAGGCTAGCGAGTTTTGAAGCTTGAACTGTGTCTCCCTTCTACTATCTCGTATCATTGTTTTCAATGGTTTTTTTCATAAATGAATTCATTAATGAGAAAGAAAAAAGGACGAAAGTACTTTTGTCAGAAAATAAGTCTGGTGTGACTGAATGAGAATGAGTGAGTTTGCAGGTTCCGACGGCTGCTCTTGCGGGTATGCGAGCCCTCAACGTCCTTAATCTACGCTGCAATCGAATACAAGACCTGGAGATGCCAGTCTTCCAGAATCTCTCTAGTCTCATCGACATCAATCTCTCTTGCAATCAGGTACAGTCAACTGCTTCTTGTTGATCGAGTACATAACGAGTGGATAGTTGCTTTTTTCAGATCTGCTCTATGAATGGCTCAGTATTTGAGAACATCCGTGGAAGCCTTCAATCTTTGACACTAGACAACAATTGCCTTACGGAGTTCCCCTCTGACGCACTTCTCAACATGGAGAACCTCATAGCTCTGCATTTGAAGACGAATTTGGTGAGTTAGCACTCTTGGAGCTTTTATGCATGTTTTATAGCTCTCTGAGACAGTTCTATTGCTCTGAGTCACAATATAAATTTGAAAAAGAGCAATTTTCAGATTAACGAGCTTCCCGAGGATTCCCTCACAAATCTCACTACACTTTCTATGCTAATTCTGACTGGCAACAACATCTCCTACATTCACCCGCAAGCTGTTTCTAACTGCCCAAATCTTCGATATCTCTACCTCGCGGAGAATGCAATCTCATCCTTCGATGAGGGCGCAATGGCTCAATTCGATCAGGCTCAAGTTGTTGACATCTCCTTTAATCAATTGAGTCACATACCAGCGGACGTCTTCTCCGGGCTCGAGAGTCTCCAGCACATCAATTTCGAGAGCAACGCTATCAAGGTTAGTCGTGCTCTTAGTTTGCTTCAAGTTTCAAAACGTTCACGTTCAAATGGAGTGCATTGTTTTTTAGGAGATCGCTCCGGGTGCCTTCTCGGGTACTCCTCTGCTGCTGCTGTGGCTGCCCAACAACTGCATCTCGAACGTCTCAGCGAGTATGTTTCAGGGCGCACCTTTTCTGCGCCAAGTCTCTCTCTCCAACAACAACATTGAGAACATTGAGGTGAGCACGTCTTTAACAAACACGCGTATAACAGTTCTCCCTGTGCAGCAAGCGCAAGTAGAAATTGAAAACGGACACTGAATCTCATTCTTGTATCAAACGCATCTCCCCTCTTCCATCTCTTACTCTCCTTTCCCCTTTCCTCTCGCAATTTCTTTCTCTCTCTCGCAAACAACTATACTTGACACACTTAAATAGAGATATACCACCCTATCCCAGACACGTTTTTCAACCGCCAACTTTTCCATTTCAGTGAATGCGCAAGCTCGCACACGAAGATGAATCTTCCTAGAATGATTTTTGTATCATACATTAATTTTTTCATATAGTTGTTATGGCTAGAATTGATCAGGCGTTTTAAATTGATCAGATCTCTTTATTTCGGGTTTCAGATGGCTCTTTCGGCTGAATATGAGAACTTTTTTCTTATGCGGTCTCGTTAGCCTAAGCCGTACGATCTCATTAGCGTAAACTTTTGCCTAAGCCTAAGCCTAATGTAAAAATAATTTAAATAAATAGTAATTAAAAAAATATTTTTACATTTAAAATTGCTTAGGCTTAGGCAAAAGTTTACGCTAATGAGGCCGCACGGCTTAGGCTAACGAGACCGCATAAGAAAAGTTTCGATGTAAAAAAAATTTAAATAGCAAGAAACTAACTTCTGATCAATGTCAAGCGCCTTATCAATTCTATCCATAACATATATATATATATATATATATATTTTTTTTAATAGGATGTCAAATGTATACGAGTTTACATCGCAATGTCAGTTTAATCACAACAATCGACATATTGATGATAAAAAAACGAAAAGTAATTTTGAGAAGCGCATATTCAGATTAGTTAAACTTCTAATTAAACCATGAGCAGTTGAGAGATACAGAAAATACGGTATTATAAAGACGAAAGTCTTCCACATTCAAAATATTTTTTTAAATCACAGCCAATGAGCTTTGCTCATCTCGTCAATCTGCACACGCTCGATCTGGCGTTCAACAAGATCTCCGAGCTGCGCAACAATGCCATAGCCGGATCGGATCATCTCACCGTCCGTCTTCAAGGTCGAAGACACTGCTCACCTTTCACTCCAACAACCTTTAACTGCCAAACATTCACTCTAATTCCATTCTTTTCAGAGAATCCATTCGTGTGCGGCGAAGATGGTTTCCACATTATGAACGGAAACGAAGCCATCAACCTCACGACTGAGGCCAACGTTATCTGCCGAACTAACTGGCGCATCCCCTTGAAAAGCACTTGTCCGAAGGTGAGTGTGGCGAGAGAGAAAGAAGAATTAAGGAGAGAGAGGGGCAAAGAGATATAGAGACCAAGAGTTTGAAATGGAGAGAGGGAGAGAGAGAATGAAAAACCTAAGACAGAGAACGCCAGACAGATAGATAAATCGAGAGAGAGAGAGAGAGAGAGAGAGAGAGAGAGAGAGAGAGAGAGAGAGAGAGAGAGAGAGAGAGAGAAAGAGAGAATGCTAGACCTGACGCGTGCAGTACTCCCAGGCCGTCCCTCGACCCATCCCCTCGCCTTGTTGCGAGAAGCCAGCGAAGCCGGCAGTGGTCACCACAACCTCCACGACAGCAGCGCCTTTTTCTGCCGATGAAGACGACATGGAAAACGCTCGCGAGCACAGCGGAGAAGGCGAGCCGATGGAAGATTTTCCCAAAACATCCTCTACTATTCAAGAAGTCACGACAACGACTATGCTGAGCAAGGCAGTCTCATCTAGCAACAAAATTTCACAAGCGAAGAAAGCTGTGGAGGAGGATATGTCCGTCGAGCTCGAAGATGACGAAGAGGATGAGCGTATCGAAAATAATGGTCCGTTTAGTTTTTTATTATCATTATTATTACTTTTCCTGTAGATTTCTTCATCGCTCTCTATTACTCTTTTCTTCCCCTTTTTCTCTAGCCTTTACTACTCCCTTTTCTCGTTCACATACGCACTCCTTCTCTCTTAATTTTTTTGAATATTTGAGAGACTTGATACAACCTTAGGTGCTCACTGCAAACTACAAACTCTCATAAACCTTTCCAGAAGATAACCTCTCTTCCTCCATGGTGGAGGCTTCGACTATTCCGAGCGCAACTACGACGAAGGCCGCTTCTCGAACAGTCAATATGGAGCGCTTTTTGCGCTTGTCTAAGCGGCCGAAAATAGCTGCATCTAGTGAGAATGCAGTAGAAGGCACCAAACTACGCTCCCGATTCAATCTGCCTGCCGGAGCTATTCTTAGGAAACCTGAGCTGGTAAGGGAAATCATTTCAGCTAGTTTTTGAGCCAGAGAGAGAAAAAAAGAAAAAGAGAGAGAAAAAGAAAAAGAGAGGAGAGGTGGAAAAGATAGAGACATGTGTGTGAGAGATAGAGAGACAGAGAGAGACAGAGAGAAAGAGAAGGAAAAATAGAGAGAGAAAAGGAAGAGAGAGAAATAGAAAACTCCAATTCACTGAACCGGGTTTTTGTATAAGCGTATTAGTTGGACTTCCAGATGCCCGAGTCCACTCGACCGCTCGCAGCTACAGAGACAAAAGAAGTGAAGGAGATAGAATTCAATGAAGATGAAAAAGACACTGAGATGAATGATGAGGAAGAGGATGAAGAGATGGAAGACGGAGTCAACAAGGAAGTTAGTTAATGGATTGTTTTGGAGTGATCCGCATACTCGCCTGAACTATCTCTTAAGCCAACATTTTTAGGAGTCAGAGGCAGAAGACGACGAAGAAGGCAGCGACGAGTACGAGACAGACGAAGGAGAAAAAGAAGAGTCTACCACGATGTCCACCCCTCCGAGTTCTCGCCCTCCCTCATCCTCCAACTCCCAAGAATCCTCCCGTCCCGTCCCTGCCCGAGTCTCCGCGCGGCAGCGTGTTCTTCCGCCCTGGTTGCGCGTGAACAAGCCGGCCGTGAAGGAGGCCGTGCCCCTTCCCGACGTCGATTTCAACGCCGATGAAACAGAGACAGTCGTGGCTCCGGATGATGAGATGCCAGCGCGGAGACGCGTGTGAATGTTCTAATCACGCTCAATAATCAATAACTGTTGATCATCCCTACTTACACTTTGTATTTCCATTTGCTTAGTCAGCATTGCATCATTATGTAATTCACGATCTCATCAAAATTTACGACAAATTTCCGTGATACATGAGCTATTCATGCTGCGTACACTTGCTGTCCTATTTTTGGGATCAGTTCATGCGTTAAACTCACCGCTAACAAACCAGATTTATCTCTCTCGGTATTCCCGACATATTGCGGTCCTTCAGGGTTACGTTTCGAATGAAAGATCAAAACGACCTCGTTTCAAGCGTTGTATAGATTTTTAATTCACTTCTCCCAACAGAATGGTGAAAAATCCTGTAGCCCCGAGCTTATCTTTTTAGAGAAACAAAACTTTCAAGATTTTCCAGTTCAGATGGAGCTAATGAAAGTGGTGTACACAAGAAGCCTCGATTTTTTCTTTTCATTAACTGATTTTAAAAAATTCATTCTCAACTTGCTCTCAATAAAACATTTTTTTGATTTAAAGACTTTTCCTTTGAAGCTTAAAAACATAAAAAGGCATTTTAATTGTATCAAAAGAGATCCAATCACATTGGGTTCGGCACAGTTATAGTTTGCCTGACGATTTTGAAATCAATGGGTTTACGCTCAACCCAACCATATCCATTCGAACTAAGTGTTTGAAGAATCATTAGTAGTCCTTGTACTTCTTTTACCTTTTTCTGGGCCACACACGTTAGTAATGATTTGAAAAGCACATACTGCCTCTATCGAGTTGATGGCTCGCTTTCTCGGTTCAAAAGTAAGAGGAGCGAGTATCGTGCGCTGAGGCGTGATCAAGCGCGAAACAGAATTGTTAATTGTCTGAATTGATTCTTCACTCGAAACTTTTTAGTGTTTTCATACAGTATGATACTACTCGTCTCCGGGAGTTTTTTTCTTGCATTGTCTGCGTGTTCGTTAATTTGGATTGGAGATGAACTTCTCTGTTTGTTCCTCTCCATGTACCTAAGCTGCAACGAAATCATCATCTATGGGTGCTTTGTATTCACCTGAGAGGGAAGGTACTTCCAGAAGATTCTCATGGATAGCCGCGCAGCGCTCGTACGGAGAAGGAATCGGGCCATGGGTTAGGAGAAGGTCTATGTTCACCTGAAAGTAAATCATTCGTAGGACAGAAAAATCCTTTCGAGCGTTGGAAGAAGATTTTAAGCCCTGTTTTTGACTCCTTCTCTGACGATTTCTCCGTACCTCTGTATTTCTCTTTTTTCTGTCCAATGTATTTTCTAATAAATGTAGCTAGGTTTAGGGAGTAGTGGAACTTAATCAACACGGCAAGTGAGCGAGGGTATCGCGACAGTTTGTTACATGACACTTTGTTAAACGACAGTTTGTTACACGCCCTTCACACATTTTTTCGCTTAGGCTCAGTAAAAATGTATGCTGACGAGGCCGTACGGCTTAGGTATGAGGCCTTATAGAATAATTAGCGACAATATTTCCGTTTTATCCAGTCTAATTGAATTAATTGGGGCTTAGCTGTTTTCAGCTATTATTCACTGTTTTTTTTTGTTGCTTAGGCTTAGGCAAAGGTACGCTTACGAGGTCGTAAGGCTTAGGAAAGAGACCACATGGAAAAATTTCTTACTTTCTTGATTCTTTGTCGATTCAATGACTAAATTTGTCAAATAATATAGTAGTTAAAACACACTAAAACAAAAGCCCCTGTAACAAAATGTCGTGGATTAAAAGCGAGACTCAAAGGCCATAATAAGACGAAAAAGGTGAAATCATAACCCTTTAGCAATAAAAAATTGATAGAGCCTTTTAAGATCCTTTTTGAGACCTATAGATAATGAGATGGGTAGAAATCAATAAATCAGGGCCATATTATTCAACAACAAAAAACTATGAACTTCTTAAAAAGATATTGTCCGAAACCCGTGGTGAAACAAGACATAGAATCAGTTAGTAAGAGCTAATAGATAAAGATTGGGGTGATTTTCCTGGCGAATTTCAATAGATTTTTTTCTGAATCACTGTCACAGACAGTCAACGTCAAATTGAGCTTCATTAGAACATATGTACATATATGTATATAATGCAAGGTTAATTTCCAAATTGAAACTTCCAACTCAAAGGTACCAAGGAAAAGGTATAACTTAAACATCTCCTTAAAAATACTTTTCATCTCTGAGAACGTGAAATTACAATTTTTTTTACCGTAGTGCGCGTTTATCCGAAAAACAACAACCTCAAGAAAACAACAGCTAACTACCGGAAGTAAGATTTAAGAAGACCGTCGATTTAGCAGCCTGGCATAATTTACTGTGATGACCAAACCTAATTTATAGTGATGACCAAACCTAATTTACAGTGATGACCAAACCTAATTTACAGTGATGACCAAACCTCTACAAGGTTATCGTTGTCCCCTCCTAGCTTATACCTGAGGAATGGCGATGACTGCGAGGAAAAGCGGATCGGCCGCGCGGCTTCCGCCCAAGAACTTCTTGTCCGCGTTGAGTTGGTCCACAAAGAGTGAGAGTTCGTTGGAGAGCCGAAGTAGCTGCAGCAGCTGGAAATGGTCGACGAGGGCGCTGATGGCTGCCCGCGATTCCACGTACATGTTAACGCGCTCCTGAAGCATGTCTATTCCAGAGAATCAAGATGACCGCTTGAAGTATTGCTCGAACTTTTCTTATTCTTCATCCGCTCGAGTGGTTGTTTTGTGAATTTTTCGGAATCCTTTTCTCAAAAAGTTCTACTCTGAAGATGATAGTTCACACACTCTCTATAACTGAGTTCCATGGGAAACTTCTCAGTTCCTAGCTCTTGAACTTCTGTACTGCTTGAGCTGTACCTCTCTGAACTTCTGTACTGCTTGAGCTGTACCTCTCTGAACTTCTGTACTGCTTGAGCTGTACCTCTCTCAGTGTGAAAGATGCACGGAATGGTGTATCTGTGAGGAGCGTTAAAGGTTTCGTCTTCTCTCCAAAATCTGTCTCCACCCAAATTGGCGACGAATGCAACCAGAACTGGCAGCCTTCTGAAACCCGTTCATTGGAGGCTTTTTAAACTTTTAGTTTTCTACCAAATGATGACTTGTCCAGAGGCGAAAAAAAAAGTTGAAATAGAAACGAATTCACCTATTGGGGAACTTTGCAGAGAAAATTTGCGCTGAAGAGTCTCTGTGGAACGCTTAGCTTCTTAGTCTCATAAATTTGGAAATTACCCAACATCAGAGTAGAATTTTTCAGAATGATAAAAATGTGCTCTCGCAAACGACAGTTATTTCTCTCTTCAAAGTGTTACATCTGACTGTCTGGCACTTCTATTCTTCTCAATCTGTGAGGTTTTGAAATAAAAAAGTGCATTTAAAAAAAAACTTTAAAATCCCTGTTTTTCGTCTTGTTTTATTGGCCACACGTTACTCAAATATTCTCTAGAAGCCGTTTTTATGTTCAGGGAAAATCTTTTCTTCTTTTTATTTCTCTCGAAGTTCTCTTTCAACTTATTCGTTCTCTCTTTTTCTCTCTTTCTTAATTTTATATCCCTTTTTTTCTCTGCTGAGGCTATGGAGGTTGAACTCTTTTACAACCTCGAGCTATTTTCCTTCTACTTTTTTTATACTCTGCATATGTTATCTTGTTCTCATTTCAAGAAGGGGCCTCTCACAAGCTAATCGAAACTTGAGATGCAGCATTTGCTCAGAAGTGGAATCGCTCTCAGAAGCAGCGCAATTTCGTGGATTCATTTCATGATGAGAAAAAACCAAAAGTCAACAAAAAGGTCAAAAGCCAATTTTGTCCATTTCTTTTTTCTTTTTCTCTCCCTTTTTTTCTTCATCTCTTTTCAGTTTTTTTTTCAATCCCGAATTCACTCTTTTCTCCTCACTTCTCTTTTTTTAAAACCCCGGTTTTCACTCGAAAATTCCATTCCTTTTTCTTCCTCTTCAATTCCTTTCTAAACACACGGTACGTGCAGAACTCTATCAAAAAAAATTTTAATTTTCGAACTTAACTTTAAAACAAAATGGAACATATTGTCTTGATCTTTCAATTTTTTTGTGTTTTTCAGTGAAAATATACGCTGTAGTTATAGTATAAAACTTCTTTAAGATAAACCGAACTCATTTGCACCAAAACTCAAAATTTAAAATTTTTATAATTCTGACGGAAAACTCAAGTTTTTAAATTAATTTTTCTATGTGGCTACATTGGATTTTTTCGTCGAAAGACTCGTCTCAGCGGAAGTAAAAACGTGTTTTAGATCTGTTTCAGAACGAGTTTAGGTTTTTTATTTCAAAAATGAGTATCTGTTATACAATTGTTTTCAGGTTGAAGCTTAGTAATTAGTATTCCTATTTCCGGGAATTTAGACTCAATTTTTTATCTAATGAGTGGTCAAAATTTTGAACTACTGTATAAAAAATGGAAAGAGTTTTTAAGGCAAAATCAGAATTTGATTTGCACGGTACTGTTATTCTCTGCAGCTCTCTTATTCTTCAACTTTATTACTTTTCTATTAGTTTCTATATTTATTAATTTTTTCTCTCTATTTTTCTACTCAAGGGAATACTTCAGGAGCACATAAACCTGAATTTGTACTTGTAACCAACAAACTAAATATCACTATGACACGCAAGGATAATGATAGAACAAATTGAAAAGAGAGAGAAACCTTGTACGCCACTCGCCGTCGACGGAACATTCATCTGCAGCAAATCATTTCGGAGAAATTCCTCCCCGGTCGGTATTTCGGCTTTGTTGACAAAGTCGAGAACTCGTGCGTCCAGGTGAGCAAAACAGACCTGGAATTTTAAAGCACTCCAGTAGGGAAAAAACATCCCTAAACTTGAAAATGGAATAGAAGAATACGAGAGAGCAATTTATGAACGATGGGTTGATAAGTATCAATCTTTGGTAGAGGCTTAATCGTGTGTTTCTTGTGGAGATCCTCACTTTTTGAAGAGTTCTGAATCTCTAAGGAGCATATATTTTTATAGATGTGCAGGTTTAGAGTGTGAGAAAGACACTCTCTGGGTTTTTTATAGGGGTGTTGAGTATTTCATAAACACTTCATGAGTCATTTATAAGAAAATATCATGAATCCTTTCAGAGGTCCCGAAATAAGGTTTCTCAGGGGTCCTATTTTCCATGGAGATCCAAGATTCGTCATATTAAACTTTTTTATATAACATAAAAGTTTGAGTCAAGTTTACGATTACCTTTTGGAAAAAAACTTCGAACATAGAGTTTTCTGAGTAATACGATGACTTTTTGAGAAAGCGAAAATTGAACCTCGTCATCAAGTGGCCGATTTGAGAGACTCAATGTGGAAAGGGAGAGAATCAGTCGATGAGGGAGGCGAATGTCCGAAGAAGGATCAGGGAAGTTGATCAATAACTCCAAACGACATGTTACACAAAAATATTTTTCCGTTTTTCCGGAACTAAGAAAAGGCCGTTTTAATTTTTTTATCTTTGTTAATCGTTTAAAGCAAAGCATGCATGACTAGAAAGAACGGCCATCGTGCCTTAGACATAGCAGGAAATCGCATGGGACAATGTGTGCTCGGTTGGTGTATTGGTTAACTCTCTACAAGCCCCGGTTAGGCAGCGGAGGTTCGGTCCCAGCCGAGTGCCAGATTTTTGCCCGTGCGATGGATTTCATTCATAAGAGTGGCCGTCTTTCTTCTCGCTTTTCGTTTCAACTATTCAAGAGAAGAGAACTCGGTCTACGCAGCTGCACTTAATTCCGAAGCTCGTGAACGTGAGTGGACTGAGTACTGAGCTATTTAAAATAAATTTAGTGCTTAAAAGATGATCTAATTTTGTTCACGAATGTTCATTCGAAGATTACGGTTGATTTTCTCTGCTTCCCCGATTTTTCTTCTTCAAAACTCACTATACTGTTTTCACACAACAAGCTGATCAGTTGGTCAGATGCTATAAACAGTAACAATCTAAACTCCGTATTTTAGCGCGAGAGACAAAACCTTAGGCATGAGAATGTCCAGTCTGATATCGGTCGGTGGCAGCGTTTCCATTTGCGGTGCATCAGACTCGTTCTGTAACTATCAAGGATTCAGTCATTTCATGCGGCCTGTTTCAGAATGCAAGCATTTTTAAAAGAAATTCCACATTCTTTCATTCCGTAACCGCTCAAAATGGTCGCTCTTATGTTCAAGATTTTCCTCCCTTCCAGCTACATGCATCTATTCCGCTGCGGCCAGCATGAGCTCACTCTTATCAAGAATGAAACTGTAACTGCCATAAAACCTGCTATTCTAAGCCGACCAAGATTTCTTTCTGCATAATTCTATTATAGTGGTGATTCTTGTCAACTAATCCCTTATAGTCAAATAACGTGACTGTCACTTTGACTACTTCGAAGTCCTGCATTTTTTTCTCGAATACAATCACGTAAATGATCACAAAAGACTGTTTAAAGCTGTAAAACACTCTGCGAGAGGTCAATCAGCTGCAAGACAAAAAGAACCAGCTCCGACGCTGCTCAGATAAAATCGGCATGGATAGCTTTCGATAGATGCAAAGATGCAACTAACAAACATTTATAAGCTGAATCATAAAAAAAATTCAGAAACTCACGAAAGTGTTTGTGAGGTTAGAAAAGACGTACTGGCACCAGCGGATAGTACGAGCGTCAAAGACGACATTGAAGGGTCCAAGTTGAACGTGGGTCATAGTCGGCGGAACTGAAAATTGCCGTTAAAATGTCAGCCGTGGCAAAGGTTTAACATACAACGCTAGTAAGGTTTCAGAAAAAAGGCTCAGTCAAAGAAACTCACAAAAAAGAAACAACAATACGCTCGTATCGTCATCGCTACATGACTTCTCAAAAATTTCAAGATGGTTTTTTTTCTTGCTTTAATAATCGAGAAACACTTTTTGAATTTTCGCCACCAAAAAAAAATTAAAAATTGCATGCTTTTTCTAATCTCATAGTTTCTGGAAAAATCAAACCCAGAACGGTTAAACAATTACATAAATGCGACTTCAAAAAGGGTCAAGAGCGTCAAGAACTTCAGAATAAAGAACAAGCAGTGCCATTACAGAAAAGAATCTGTATAACGTGGTTCCAAAGCTACCATTACCCATTCAATTGAAAGATTGACTTTATCCTTAACAAAAATTGTCATATTATGAATTAAATCCATCGCACGGGCAAAACTTTGGCACTCGGCTGGGACCGAACCTCCGCTGCCTAACCGGGGCTTGTAGAAAGTTAACCAATACACCAACCGAGCACACATTGTCCCATGCGATTTCCATTGTGATATTCTTCTGAGCCCCTTCCGAATGATAAATATCATGGAAGTTTCTCGCGTCAGCACGTATGTAAAGCTATGTTTTCCTCTCACTCGTTTAAATAAATTCTAGTTACTATTGTTACTATACGAAATTATGGACCTATGACTTCGAATTTACCTTTAAAAATAAATTACAGCAACAAAGTTTACTGGGTCGTTTTGATCAACAAATGCTACTGATATTCGTAACAGATAACTTTTGTTAATAAAGAATTAATAATAATAATAATAATAATAATAATAACAATAATAATAACAAAAATAATAAAATAATTACAATTATTATTGTTATAATAATAATAATAATAACAATAATACTAATACTAATGATAATATTAATAATGATAACAACAACAACAAAAACAAGCTTGCTCGCGCTTGTTCGGTCTCGCGGTGGAGTACGTGCCCCTGAGACTCGGGACAAACCTTTCCTGGTATGGCCAATGGCTTCGCGCTGGGTAACTGCTAGTGTGCTTAGCAGCAGTAGGAAGAGTCAGATTCTTGTAAAGAACTACAAATATTAATCTAACCCTGGTTTGGATGTATTTGTCCGGGATGGGAGTTCAACTTAATACCATCCGCGCAATAGTCGTGCACACTATTATTATGCCACTCCCGAACTGTTATCAACACATGTTATCAACACATTTCAGCGATAGTCCGAACAGGTATCTTCTAGTGATAGAGTTTGAATCTAATATCTTTCACATCGGGCCAGAGGCGTCTTACCTGGCAAGGAGTCGGTCATAGGATGAATGAAGTTGGCCACTTCCATGTGTAGCAAAAACTGTTCCGTCGGAAACTGTTTCTTGGCCTCTCTGTCGCAGTAGAAGAGACGGAAGAGATCGTCCTTCTTCGTTGTCAGTTCCGAGACGCACTGCACGTTGATGTCAAAAACCTAAGTCAGATGTCTCTTTTCTCCTGCCGCATGTCTTCACAGAAACCCTCATGCATAGCTTCAATAACTATTTGCTGCTCAAACCGGTCAAGAATCATTTATTATCTTCAGAATCATTATTATTAGGTGTTCAAAGCATTTCGACACCTGGACATGAAGGGATATCGTATTGTCTACCTCACCTACATACGTCCGCTCCTTGAATATGCAACGACGGTTTTCGCACCAAAAATCGTAAGTAACTTATCCAAACGACTGGAATTTCCCCAGAGACTCTATACAACCAGAGCACTCAGCCGATGTGGCTACTCTAAGCTAAGTTATTCTCGACGACTAGAGATCTTTGAGTTAGATTCATTAATTGTAAGAAGAATTCGACTAGATCTTCTTTTCTTGCTCAGAATACTCAACGGAAGATTCGATTGTATAACATGCAGAAGTCTAGTTGTGTACAGAAGTAACCTCAACTTACGAACCTCACTAAGAACATCTCGTTTGAGACTCTCCTCGGTTAAAAAGTACAAGCACTCAAATTTATTCTTTTTGAGGTCGATCACTCTATGGAATAAGGTCACGGAGAATCATCCTAATGTGACGACTATTGAAGAATTTTCATATATTTTACAGAGCATAGACCTGCAAACCATCGTCGACTTGCCACGTTTTCTGACTATGAATTGAGAGTTGCCCATTTACCCCTCCCCAATTTTTCTTTGTGTCCCCATTTCCCCTCCATTCAGTATTCGATTCGTTTTTTTTTGTTGTTGCTTGCTTTTGATTGTAAAGCTCTATTGTCATACCACGTAAGTGATGACCTCAACAAGTCATCCTGTGGAGATAAAGACATATATATTATTAGAATATCAAGAGATTATTATTAGAATCAGTGTTATCATTCTCCATTTTTCTTTGCTTGAGCTAGCTGCTACGGAGCTACTCTCAGTGCTTTTGTTGAAAAATCGGCTCCAAGCTGCACTTGTATTGAACACAAAAACTTGCAACGAAAAGGAGTACATGATCAACGTAAGAAGACGGTTCTTCAAGAATCGCAATGATCAGTAGAGGTTACATATGGTATCATTCTATATTAATATCGTACACTCATCTTCCCTACTCTCAAGACTCTAATAAACTGGAGACGAAAACGTTCAAGAGCCAAAGTACAGAATTTTTAGGAGAATTAAAACTTTTTTTGTAAGGGGATACTTCTACTCCTCTTCAACAGTAACATGTTTACGGTAAACCGCTCATTGATTTTGAAAGCCTGGCAGAATGAGAAGAAAAGAACTAACCCGCAAAACAACGTTGAACGCGATGAGCTGTGGCCAGCATCTGGAGAGTCGCATCCGGGAGTTCTCATCTGTATAAAGTCTTTTCTGGCTGAGCCTATTTTTAGTTATTAAAAATTTCTCTTTTCGAATCTTATGTCGCAGTTAAAATGAAAGCTGTCTGATATGCTTGCAAAAAAAGCCAAAGCCCGAATTTAAAAAAAATGCGAAAAAAGAGGCAAAAAAGAGGGAAACAGAGAGAAAGAAGAGAGAAAAAGAGAGAGAAGAGTGAGAGAGACGAGACTGTGTATCTGATTTTTACCACAAGAAGCTCGGGAATTCCAACACCAATTCCAAAGGAAACCCACGGGGGCAAAAAAACAACAACATATGCTTCCAGTGCATAGTTGGATTGGCTTAGAAAATTCACCGGACAAAACATCTTTTGAAAAATTTAGACAAAGTTTTAGTGCATTCCGAACTCTTATAAGAAGTATCTTAAACGATCCGTATAATGTTCTAAACAACTCGATGTTTTTAGGAAACAGACTTTATCAAGTTGGGTGTTTATCAAAGGAACAAAAACGACCCACTCCTTTCTTTTTCTAAAACAACACTCGCTTACCGAGATCTTGACTTAGCTTGGCCAAGTTCGCCTTCAGATTCTGCTCTAGCAAGGTGGTGAATGGGTTCGGAGCAAAGTACCGCACCCAAGTCGACCTCAAAAACAGAGGTTAAATAGTCATGTCAGACCTTCTGTGAACGAGCCTCTGTTTTTAAAAATCATAAGGGGGGACCCTTATGTCAAAAATTTTTTACCGCCTTTCGCGGCCGTCTTTACCTTTTTCTTGCACACTGAAAAACCCTTGCTCAAAAATATCTTTTTCGCTTTCAGTCATATCAAATTAACATGTTCCATTGAAGATCGAACATTTCATAGCGATAGATACACAAAACACTTATCAGAGTCATAAACAACAAAAAAAAAACCACTATTCTAGTTGAAAGAAAGTTCGTAGAGTCAAAGGGATTTCAAAAAGCGTGAACTTTTGTGAAATGACATATCAGTGGGAAGAGTATCGCATGGTAAGCAAAGTTACGGGTTCAATTGAGACCGGAAGTTTTTTGCGTGAATTCTAACGATCATGCTCCGTTTTTTCGTTTCTCAGCAATTAATAGGAGAAAAGTCTTTCAAGGGCATTTGAAACTCCGGGTCGGAATGGTGTTACTGTGTCTGACTACTTAACATTGGGACAAAATTCGATTGTACTCCTCTTCCAGACAGATATACCATACCCAGATGTTAAGAAATGCCGGTAGCGCTTGCAAGCCTCTCACTCACCTATTTGCTCCAAACATGACTCAGAGTTTTCTCTTGTTTTTATCAGGTTATACCTGCACCTTGTAGCGAGAATAGCTTTCGAGGCCAAAAAAGCGAGTTCGAGCGCGAAGAAGAAATCAGGTGAATGAATCAAAAAAATTGATCTAAAACAAGCCTGTCCGAACTGGCGACAGTCTTGGGGTAGATGTCGATGAGGAGAAGATTAAGAGTCACTTGCATCGCGCCACTTTCGATGTCCCAACCAGGCGGATAGGCTAAGTATTATGTACAATGCATTCGGCGTCGTTTATGTACAATAGTTATGAATGTGCACACAACGTTTCCTAGCGCATAATTTATGAGTGACATTATAGAAGTGGGCCCATTATGCAATGGGCCCTCACATCGATCCGCTTTGTGCAGGTTCACTCAAATCGAACAGATTGAGAAATGTCGGTGGTTCTTGTACTGCCTTTAGTTCTCTTTCTGAACACTGAGATCCTTTTTAGTCCTAACCCAACAAAGAAACTTCAATTTTTGATCTATTTAAATCGTTTAAGCAACGATGGGCTAAGACTATGCATGGAAGATCCATCGCACGGGCAAAAATGGCATCGCACGGCAAATGGTTGGTGTATTGGTACACCAACCGAGGGTAACGCTCTACAAGCCCCGGTTAGGCAACGGAGGTTCGGTCCCGGCCGAGTGCCATTTTTGCCCATGCGATGGATTTCTTTCATGGATAGAAATTGCATGTTATTAGAGCTTCAAGAGCTTTTCGAGATTTTTTCTCGATTGTCATGTGTTCAATGTAAATTAGTTTTGGAACAAATATTTTCTAAAACGGCTTCTCTGAAGTTGCGACCTAAGCCAACTTGATCTTTCTCAAGTAGTTAACTGGACTAGATGAGAAAAGCTTTCATCAAACATACTGTTACTGCAATGCGCGTCATCGCAAAGATGCAAGTCGATCTTCTTCACGTGGAGATGGTAGCTGGTCTGGGCAAAGTCGAACATTTTGAAGTTGTTCTTCATCTGAGAAGCAGCGGTACTCGATGCTTCTGAAGGCGCCAGGTTTTTGGGCGTCCGAGCAGGCAGAGGAGCTGACACCTGCAATTCTCTCAAAAATTTACAAAGCAATTTTGAATGACTTTCATACTTTCTGTGGGTCACTGGAGTAAAACCTTTCTATTGTAAAGCTTGACGAACTTCGGATATTCGGTTAACTTCAAATTTTAACAATAATTTGATCTGTTTGTCTCACTCATCATCTTATCTGATAACGTCAAGATATTAGGTGGATACGTCAAGATATTAGGTTGATATTAAACAGAAAATATTCGAAAACATTTATTAAAATTATTATACAGAGTCAAGTACTTGCTGTTAATATATATGTATATATACACATTTTTTGAAACAGAGTCTCGAATGCTTTGGAACACTTATAGATTCACAGGGCTAAAGATAAAGAATGTTGAATATGATTAACAAGTCGGAGATTTTCAAAAACAGCTAGTGAGTTAGATGAATACAGGGTTGCAGGCCATGCAAAATTTATTCAATAAAATTTTTGTTCTATGCATCGTTCATGATGATGTATCGAATATTAAATGCTTCATTTTAAGAGGTAGTTTGAGAGGCATTGATCGTTCACTCCCGTGTAAGAGAAATGAGAAAGTACTATGGTTCATTACAAGCATTTCAGGGTCCGGCTCCCAAAACAGTGCAAAAAAACGTTTTATTTAAATTTTCGATCTATGGAAATCGTTTAAGCAACGATGGGCTGAGACCATGAACGAACGGTCATTGTGCCTTACACATAGCGAGAAATCGCATGTGACAATGTGTGCTCGGTATGTGTATTGGTAACGCTCTACAAGCCCCGGTTAGGCAGCGGAGGTTCGGTCCCGGCCGGGTGCCATTTTTGCCCGCGGGGTGCCATTTTTGCCCGTGCGATGGATTTCTTTCAGTTATATTTTTTTTTATTTATGTAGCTGTTTCATGTCCTGAAGTCAATCTTTTTAAAACTTTTTCAGACAATCAGATGTTTAAATTATTGGGAACTCGTTTGCTACAATAAGTTATAAACATGTTTCCTAAACCTGTCAAGCAAGTTTTTGCTTAAATGAAGTATCAATAACAACCAGGTATTCAACCCCTCTCTAGCGCCCTCGTCCAATTTTCTCTAACTTTTTCTGTCGAATTCTCAGACTGTCTCATTTTCCATTTGAAGAGACGGTGAAACTGGTTCTCCATGGTAACTTTCATTTTTAACCCGTTGTGCGGGTTGAGTTTTCCAAAAAAGCTCTTGCTTTGTTAATTTTTTCCTCATCAGCAAATCCCCTTTCAGTTGTTAGGAAACACAGGTTTTGTTTTCGACGCAGCCGTTCCGAGGGCTTGTGAAAAGAAAAATGAACATGAGCAGTGAATCCTTGAGCCGCTTTGACGAGCTTCATGATGTGGGAATAGAAGGCGATCGCAGACTGGAGTTGCGGAAGTGTGGCCACCCACAAGATGTCCTCCAGAATCATCAGGATCCTTGCGTGCAGCACACTCCCATCTCAAAAAAACACGAATTCGTGCTTCTGGAGTTCCCGGTTAGGTTTATCACCAAATCCCTTTCCGTATATCAAACTCCTGCACCCCCTTCTAAAACCAGTGAAAAGCCCTGGGCGATTGCAAGTATCTTCTACTCTACACAGTGGCCTTCCTCGCCTATGATGCACGCTATGACCTGAGATCCAAAAAGACAGATAGCAAAGAGAAAAGAGATTTATAGGGTCTTAGAGGAAGCGAGAGCCATATAGGAAACGGAGAGAGTCAGAGAGAGAGAGAGAAAGAGAGAGAGAGAGAGAGAGAAAGGGCGTAAAAGAGAGAAAGAAAGGTTAGTGAGGAATGAAAGACGGAGAGGAAAAGAAAAATCGTAAAAGAGATGAGATGTGATAAAACAAGAAGTCTTTGGGAAAGCATACATGTGATGAGAAAACTAATTGCGGGAGCACAGAATTGGCCGTCATTTAAAACGGAGACCTCAATCGACCTTTTTTGGAGTAATTCTCGTTTACTCTCAATACACACTCTTCCACTGATGCAGCGAGTTGCTCTTTTCGTAATTGTATTGAGATATGTAGTGAATTTTCAATTCGGCCTGAATCATCAGCGAGTGCCTCAGAGCGGACAGAGTCTACCGTAAAAGAGTTTCAGTGTTTAACAAGATGGAAAGGAAACAAGTAGCTATGTTTTCAGATTGTTTCAGAGTAAAATAGCAGTCAGTAAGTCAGTAAGAAAGAAACCTTTGATGAGAAGGTAGTGCAAAAATCGTGAAACGACCCAGTGAAAGTTGTGTGTGAAATCTTAAGATTCGATCAAGAATAAAAAACCGGTAGAGTTTTTCTTGAGTGCGATGCGTATCCTGCCATTGGATGTGATGAGTCTAAGGGGAGCATTGATGGTGCTCCTCTGCACTCCCTCTACATGAGCCGATGCTTCGATGCGTAAGAGTTGCCATGACACCTACAACAATGGCTTTTGACACAAGCACGTCTTGACACGTTTGACATTCAACAATGGTACTCATTGAAACATATTTCGATTGCGTTAAGCTTGTAGTAACTAGATTATTTAAACGGCGCCAAAATTCTTGAGAAGATACCTACACATAAAAACAGTTGTTTACATCTCGGAATGCACTCACAGCAAATCTCGCAGAATCTCTCGAGAAGCAGAGTCTCCAGAAGAAGAGACAAAAGAAACACCATAAGAAAATCAAGGTACATGCACATGTCATTATATAAAGAGCTTAAACAGCTTTGAGGGCTTTTTGTAACTCTTTTTTTCTCATTTTTTCAACGAATGAGCGTGAATAAAATTGGATAAAGAGGACCAAAAGATGATTGAGAAGAGACATTGATTCGAAAAAGAGAGATAAAGACGCAACAGTTAACTCTTTAACCGCCAAAGGAACCACTTGGGGCAAGCATCAAAATCAGAATCATCCCACTGAGTGAGCACGAGAGATGCTCAATTGGATAAAACGCAGTCAATTGAAAAAATTTTGCATTAAGTTTACATAACACAACGCTTATGTGCACATAGGTACATATATATGGACCTCCAGTCATTCCTAGACGTATCGAACTCATATGGTCTATGCTATGGTCAGAATCAAATCCCCAGTTCGAAAGCAGACAGCCATTGCGAATAAGTTAGTACTCCTTGTCTCCCGAAAGTACACCTGAGCGTTTCAGTAAGAATGCTTTCGAAACTCTCTGATTCTGTGATTAAATTCAGCGGCAACGCTGATTTCGTCCTTTTATCTCTTGAACAAGGAAGGACAAGCCGCACTCTAGCTCCTTCAAATCATTACCGACAACCTCGTCGGAAGACCAGCTCAAAAATGCTACTCTGATGGTTCGGCACCATGGCTTTTTATTTCAGCTAGATATTGTTTATGAAGCTGCACTGAACTCTTAATCATGAAAAAATATGTTTTAAGTAGGTATAAAAACTGGCCTGTTTGTAAAGAATCGTTCGATTGGTCGCCGAGCAGCTGAGTCTGGACTGTCGCAAGTCGGAAGGATGCTGCCATCCAGGCGTTCGAGACTCCACCGTCAAGCGAGACAACTGAACACTGCGCCTAATCAATTTTTGTGCATGTGTGTTTGTGTTTTGGTTGTTTTACAATTCAACGCAGAAATAGCACCTTTCATGGACATAGAGACATCAAGTGACCGAACCATGAAAGATTTTGTTTTAAACCAATTAGACAGCGAACCATGAGGGATCCACCAAACGCGCCAGACTCAAAGTGCATCTCCAAAGTGTTGACGTATAGCGAAAGGCCCTCTACGACTTTGTTTGCGAAGCCATACGACCCGGTGTCCATTGCGTATGACCTTAAGATACATATATCCTTACAAATGATCATATCATCAAGAAAAACATTTCACTCTGTTTCGAAGACCTCTAATCTCTTCTCTTCTTTAATCCCTGAAAAGCTTCATAAGCAAAAGATTTTATATTTCCAAGTTTAGCCAAAAAGGTTGTGAAAATATTTGTTTTTTAGCTGAAGCAGTCAATCAAGGTTTGCCATAATCAAATCATTCAACCAAAACTTGTACGGCTTGGAATGAAATTTTGACATACATGGCGATTGATTTTCAATCTTAAAATATGAAATTCCCTTCTGATTAAACAAGCAGCTTTTTTGAATGATATTTCTTAAACAACCTTGTGAAATTGCTGTATAAACAATAAGGAAACCGAAAGGTAAATAAGCGGAGCCTTATTTTCCAGCCTGCGAAGATTATCTATATATTACTTTTTTTTCTCGGATAACTATAGTCAATTTTCCTGGGCTTGATAAAAGGACATTCTTATGATACACTTAGTATATTTCTATACTCCGAAGAATTTCTGCTGAGCTAGCAAATCAGAACGAATGGTTATGGAGAGTGAAAATAATTGGTAGAAGTTTGAAGTTTCCACGTCTTCGAGTGAAACATTGCTCTCGAATGTGATGAAATCACCCAGGATATAAAAAAAGACTCGTTCTGCCAGGTTAATTGTGTCTCTGGGGTCAGGAAATTTCGAAAAATGCCTAAAGGCGAAGTCAAGATAAACAACTTACGATAGAATATTGCTCTTTTTTGGATGAGGTTTGTCTGCCGTCAAAACCAATTCAACTTGTATTTCGTCGATGAACTGAAAACACCAATTTCCTCGTCAATCCCATGTGTAACTCACAAAGATTTCTTCGAACTTTCCCGAGTTTTAGTGAGAGCCTTTTTGTTTTGGTTTTGCACTTCTTATAGCAAAAACACACTTAAATTTTCTCGGCAACAATTATAACTAAAAGCATTTCACAGGTCTTGTGCCAAGATGCAGAAAAAAAATATTCTCAGGTCTGGCGAAGGAGAGAAATCATGGGCACAAAAAGAGAGAAAAGGGGGGAATCAATGATTGGCTGAAGAGCAAACCCACAACGGAACATTCGTGAGCCCTTTCGTGAGAGGGGGCTTTCGTGAGAGGGGGCTTTCGTGAGCCCTTTCGTGAGATAAATAAACATCTAAGGGTCAGCAGTAGCAATAGGTCTTGTGAAGCGGGCCACGCAGAATATCGTTCTACTCTCCTCCACATGAGTAACAAATTTGGGCAAATATGCAATACACAACGCAATCATTGTATTTCGTGGGTTTACCGAAATCGAAACATGTATCCCTTTCTTCTAAACTGAGTTAAGCGGGCCAAAAATGCGCGCTTCCTTGCAAGAGGATTTTCTGATCTGCATTGAAACCGTTGCGTTATATAAATAGTACAGTTCGTCAAAGGAGGGCGATGCCGGACTGGGCTGGGCAAGTCACCGGATAAAACATCAGTCGATACTCCCCTATACTTTGTAATGGCGAGTCGAGGCGCCAGTAAAATAGCCTCTTGCCCTTCTCCGGTTAACGAATCGGTCTCGCGAAGAGGATCGCCGACTGCGATGCGAGTGTAGACAGAGACAATTTCTCCGGACTCAAAAGGATCCTCACCAACCTATCATAAAGGACTCCCCTCGACAGGACCTATGAGCAAACAATAACAACAACAACAACAACAACAACAACAACAACAACAACAACAACAACAACAACAACAACAACAACAACAACAACAACAACAACAACAACAACAACAACAACAACAACAACAACAACAACAACAACAACAACAACAACAACAACAACAACAACAACAACAACAACAACAACAACAACAACAACAACAACAACAACAACAACAACAACAACAACAACAACAACAACAACAACAACAACAACAACAACAACAACAACAACAAGAGTTATAAGAATCACATAAAAAATTCATGACAAGGCTTCTCAGTTTCTATTGCTCGCATCTTTTCTTCATATTATTGCTACTTTTCTTCAAACGTTCTCTTCAGTCTTTTTGATTTAGACACTCTTTTTCAAAGTCGTGTGATATTCCTCAGTGTCGTACAACCCCCTTCAAGCTTAGTTGTGATTTATAGAGCTTTCTCATGGATTTTGCTTCGAACAACGCGTGATTTCTGCACGATATTTTAATCGTGGACATATTCCAAAGCTTTTAGCCCAGACTGACCAACTCTATGGGTGCGGATTTCAACTGCGTCCAGCGAATTTTGACCATGATTCGATTGCATGTTGCCCTTCTGATTCGAAGCCAGCTTGGTAGCTCGAGAACCTGTAAACATCTAAAAAGTGAACACTTTTTTCATCTAAACCAACAAGAATTTGTTTGACAAGAGTATATTTGTAACTGACTGTTACAAGTGAGCCCGTTCCATACAAGTCACCCAGTTGAAGATAGTTTAAGCGCAATTTTTACATCATTTCCTCTATGAAAACATTTTCTGTCCTCAGACTCAGTCCTTGAGCCTAATGACTCATGTGGTTAGATGAACGTGTTCGATTTCGATGAACTTTTTATATCTAAAGAGAGCATATGCATAAATACCAATAGTTTTGAGCGTCGTGATGCGCATGTGATACTGTCATGAAAAAAGCAGTTTTTATAAAAAGCATCATATTTGCAGCTTAAAATCCTTTCAGACGTCAATTGGTCACCAGAACCCGGAGAAAAGACTAAAACACGTCTGAAAAAAACTTGGATGCTTTAAAAACTAACCTCCGTTAAGACTTCCTCATTGAGTACGATATTCTTCAGTTCACTCTTCCCTTTCAAAACATCGAGGCTGATTTGATCCGGTGTGATGTTCCGAGCGAACCTTAGATAGCCAATCGAAACGTTATTGTATTTTTGTAAAGCTTAGTCATAGGGGATTCTGGAACCAGAAAAAATTACTGATATCAACAAGTGCTTGTCGAGCCGATTCTTGATGAGACTTGTCGAAAAATAACTGACCTGAACTTGAGGTGCTAAGCTTTGATACGATTTGTTGAAAAATAACTGACTTGGACAAGTGCTTGACGAGCTGACCCTTGATGAGACTCGTCATTTTTCATATAATCAGTCGATACAGCTGATTATAAAGTCAATACCGTCGTCAGCATTTCCTGTTCCTTATTTCCCTCAGTTTCTTCTCCCCTTCTTGACTGAAACAACTCTCATACAAAGCAGCCCGCCATTGACTTGCGTGTGTCTCGCTCTGTCTATCTCTCTCTCTCTTTCTCTCTCTATCTTTTCTTTCTGCATCTCTCAGTCTGTATTTATGTCTCTCTGTCTGTCTCTCTTTCTCTTCGTCGGTTAATCTGTTTCTCTATAATGTCCTACAACACAATGTCTGGCTATTCTCTGCGTCTCTCTTCCACACTCTCTCACTTCCTCTCTTCTCTTCTGCCAGCGCGTTGTCTCGCTCACGCTGCGCGCGCCCTTTCTACTCACAATAACGCACTGCAAGCAAATGAAAACTTTATCTTTCTTCAACTTCGAAAGCCTCTCTCTTTGTGTGTTTTCTGGCAACCGCAGGCGCGGACGCGACGCATGTCATGAAATTTGTCTGGCAATGCACTGGGACAAAGTAATTAATTTACATTGATGTTGACTGTTTTCGATTTTTATTCTCCAGTTGCCTCTCTGACTCATGAAGAGAAGTAATCTACTCTTACTATTAGATATAAATCAAATCTTTCTTTGCATTTTCGAGTCATTTTCATTTTCACTAGTATCTTCAAGGCAAGTACTCAGTGACAGCCGGTCTTGATTCCTTTTTTGTGTTGAAACCTTCTCGGATATCTGCAGAACAGTCTTACTTGTGTTCAGCTTTCGCTGTACCCTTGATAAGTGATAAGTGTAAATACCAAAGACGTATAGATTTTTCATACGGGCGTGTTATTTTAAAGGTACCTTCTTTTTCTCCTGTGGAACTGAATATGGGTAACTAAGCAATTATTAAAATGTGATTGTTGGTACTGTAGAGTCTAACGATTAATGAAGTATAATTAAAGGTGTGGGCGTTTATGCCACAATCTCGATGAATCTGTGGCGATCTCGATGAACATCTTATGAGATGGCGGAATGAGTGACTTCACCGAGGCTCGAAACTATCCCATCTGCAACAACTCAGGTCTTCTATGTATTCTTATACTCCCAGCTGTTTTTCCTCTTCTTTTCATTCATTGGATCCTCATGCATTTGAAAAAGCGTCAAAATTTTACTTAGGTCGGGCTATTGTTTTAGTGTGTTTGAACTACTGTATCTAATACACCATTTTCTTTTTTTTTGACGAATTTAATCAAATGATTAATCAATGAATCAACAAAAAGTTGATCCGAGAAATTTTTCATGCGGTATCGTATCGTTACGGCCTCGTTAGCGTAACCTTTGCCTGAGCTTGAGCGAAAATAAACTGTGAATAAGAGCTGAAAACATCTAAGAAAATTTACTCAACTAGACCGGATAAAACAAGAATATTGTGGTTAATTGTTACATACGGCTTCGCTCCTAACCGTACGGCCTCGTTAGCAAACATTTTACCTAAGCCTAAGAGTAAAAATCAGTGAAAAGTAACATGACCTTCCTCCAAGTGAAGCATGCCCCCCTCTAGTAACATTGGGCCGAAAAGTATAACAACTAAGACAAAAAGAACATCGAAGAAGCATAAAATAAGTGTTACTAGAAATTATTCTTGATTCCAATTCATGCGCATTTTTAAATACCATAGTCGGATCAGTTTTCACCCTCGCCACACTGCGTCTCTGACTTTTTCAACGTTCCTAAGCCGTACGACCTCGATAGTGTAACCTTTATCTAAGCCTGAGCAGAAAATAAACATGAAAAATACCTGAAAAACTTATTCCTAAGTTTGTGAATTATTGTTAGACAGACTTGAGCAAAGCTTTGAAAAATAACAGAAAGGCAGAAAGTGTTGAGAAAGCGTGATGTGATAGCTGACAAGCAGAGAAGAATATAAAATAAGTTTACCCATAGAGACCGCAGACAATAAGAGAAAAATCTGCACTGTATGACGCTGCTTACTGCACCACACCTAGGTAGTCAGAGACGCAGTGTGTCTTGGGTGAAATTCGAACCCCAAAGTTAGCATCATGTAAGTCGAGTTTTTATCATATAAGCCTCTGTCGGCGGGTCTCTGTTTTTTGTTTCAAATCACAAGGGAGGTCCTTATGTGAAACGAAAAAAAATTTCATGGGTGTCTTTTTTCGTTGTTGAAAAAACTAAGGGGGACCCGATATTTTGCAAAATTTTTTTTGTGTTTTTCTACCGCGGATCTCTGTTGGAAAAATCCTAAAACCCTTATTTAAAAAAAACTTTTTCCGCCTCAGATGGGTGTCTGTACCTTTTTCTTGCACACGAAAAACCCCTGCTTGCAGGAGTTGGCCTGCACCAGAACACTCGTTACGGGCAGCGGGCTAGCAAGTATACTCACGATCATGAGTTCCTCCATGAAATTTTCAACATAGTGTTAGTCAATAACAGAATCCTCGAAAGCTGCAAAAAGATTTTAGTCATTCTTTATTCCTGTATATACACAAGTATAGTACAATGGATGGTTACGCAGATGCGATTTTAGAAGAAGAAAAAAAGTAAACTCAGACATATATATAATCACAGAAATCGGTAGGTTAAACACAATGTAACTTGGATTCAGTAAGAATTACCCCCTGAGGAAGTGCCAGGATGGCCTTCTTAAATTATAAGGAAGAGGGTAGAATCACAATTTTAGCGGGTAAAGTGTTCCATACATTGATGCATCGAGAAACACAGGTGCTATGAGAATTGGGCAGTTTAAACGGAAGCAAAATACGGAGGGAGTGGGAAGAGCGATTTTGAAGAGGAGTTGGTGAGATCTTGAATAAATGATGTTGATCAATTGCAGTGTTACCGTGAACAATCTTGTGCGCAAAACATAGATCAAGAATGCGACGACGGTATTCTAAAGTAGAAAGCGATAGAGTCCGCAACCGGGACAGATAGTTGGTTGTTGAAAGGCCGGCTGAGTAAATGAGAGAGCATGATCAAAGAATATTCATATGTATTTAACAGAAGTAACAGAAGGTAACTGATCAGCGCCAATACGGTAAGTAGTAAATGGATTGTTAGACCCGCAGTGCACCACTGAACATTTATGAATAGAAATGATTAAGGACCAGGTTAGGCCAAAGTCATGTACGATGTCAATAGCGGCTTGGAGTAATGCAGGCGATTCGGAGAACAACTTAACATCATCGACATACAGAAAACAATGAACAGCAGTTGGCAACCAGTCTATTAGATCGTTATTAAACAAAGAAAAGAAAAGAGGACCTAGGTAACTCCCTTGTGGAACTCCAACCGTTGTTGGCTCAGATTTAGATAAGCAATCATCAACCAAAACACGAACGGACCTGTTAGTAAGAAAAGATTGTATGAGAGAAAGAAGAGAAGAGCAAACACCTGCACATTTGAGTTTATGAAGTAAAAACCACAGTGTCGAATGCCTTGAAGAAATCAATGAAACAAATATCAAAAGCACACTTTTTAGACAGTAGAGAGAGAGATACACAGAGTGAGCATGAAGGAGAGATGAAACAGTTGATCGTTTACATCTAAATCCCGATTGATTAGGATAAAGAATGTGGCTCATTTCCAGGTGACTGTATAAAAGGTTATATAAGTGTTTTTCAAAGATTTTAGAGAAGGAACACCCTAAAGTTATTGGTCGGAAATTATTAATGTCAGTTCTTTTCCCTTTCTTGTGAATAGGTATTACAATTCTTGATTTCCAAGCAGAGGGATAATAACCTAGTATTGAGCAATTGGAAAATATAATTGACAAGGGAAACGATAGCGAATCTTTGCAATTGTTGATGAATATGTATATAAGGAATTGAGTCAGGAGATCTATTGCATTTGGGACTAATCCGATCAATGACACTGTAGACGTCAGAAGGAGAAACAACCGGTAAAAATTCAAGCGAAGAAGTAACCGACGGAGATGGAAGAGGACATGACACTGGAAAGGTTATGGCAACAGAGAATGATTTAGAGAATGCATTGGCGATTACAATGGGAGAAGATAAGGGCAAATCATCAACGATAAGTGAAGAAATGTTATTGGTAGGTTTAGTCCTTCTAGCGATTGCACGAAAAAACATTTAGTAATTCCTAGGTAAAATCAGAGAACTTTCTCGTTTGCATTCAAATTTACGTATCTCCCAATGAAGTTTTCTACATGCACGGTTAGTAGAGTTAGAGAAAGGAGAGCGTTTCTCGCATCTTTGAAGGAAACTGTAGAGTTTTCTTATCCTAACTGGGTATTTGAGATGAGGCTGCTTAACTTTGACATGAGGGATTAGGTCCGAGATGAGAGAGTAAACAAAATTAGTGAGATAAATGACACAATCGTCAATGGTTAAGGATGAAAAAGCAATCGTCCAGTCAACAGAGTGGATTAAGTGGTTAATGAGTTCCCAGGGAGCTTTGCTCCATTGTGGGCGAAGGTGAGAAGGGGCTAGTTGAGGTGAGTAAAGGCAGTTAGTTATTTTGAAAGTTATGGACTTGTGGTCACTGGAGGAGAAGGGGTGAGTTGGAAAACAATCGGAGATTATATCTCGGTTGCAGAAAACATAATCGAGAACATTGCAACCACGAGTAGGTGAAACAACGCTGTGGACAAGGTGGTTATCACACATGAAAGCGAGGAAGGAATTGGAAAGAGCACAATTAATAGGAGCGATTTTTTTTTATAGTATTAATCCAGTCAATATTTGGGAGGTTAAGATCACCGCAAATAATTGTGGGGTAAGGAAGTGTACAGTGCGAAGAGAGAAAGTCTAGATATTGTTGAGTACCATCAAACGAGGAACATGGGGATCGATAACACGAAATAAGGCGGATGGATGGGTAAGGGAGGGTAAGGCTGGTATTTGGGAAGATGTCCACCACGACGGATTCGATATGCGTGTGAGTGTAGGAAGTGACCATGGACGGCGAAAGACTCGAGTTGACCAGGAGAAGAGCCCCACCGCCTCTCTGTCGTCCTGCCTCTCAGCTCGAAAGACCGAGAAGGGCAGACCGTCGAGAAGAATTGAGTCAGGATCGGATGAGGAGAGCCATGTTTCACAAACAATTAAAATGTTAATCGAAGAAGATCGGAGAAAATGATAAAGATCGTAAAGCTTATTCTTGACGGAGCGAGAGTTGAACGAACTACATTTCCAAGATAAACTCGCACCTGTCCTGTCCTATTTGGCTGATATGTTTCTCTTTCCGCTGTTGACTCTCTTAGTCCGCCGGAGTATGACTGGGCTAGTCTTTTGAGCGGATTGATGAGTGACGCAAGGCTCACTGGCTTGAGCACCAGAGACCAGAGAAGACGGCTCCGGTTGTATTGGGCGAAGAATAAGGGAGAGGCGATGACGAGCAGGAGAAAGACAGGTTTGAGTAGAAATAGAGTGAACAATGGGAGTTGAAGCTTTGTCGGTGGCACAAGATGTTAAGTTAATGGGAGGACGAATCGAAGTGCGTTTAACGTCCAATTTTTTACTTGGGGTTTTGGTAGTGGGAATGTGTTCGGGACGAATAATGGACTGAGTTGGGTGACGAAAGTTAAACTTAACAGCAGATGGTCGAAGAGGTTTTGTGAGGTTTTGGCTGCAGCTAGGGATGTTTGCATTTGGACAGTTAGACTTGACAACCGTAGAGTAAAGTTCATCACGTGACGAAGTAATAGGAACAGATTTGTCTGCTCCATTGAGAGCACGGCGTAGAGACGATATTTCGGCAGCTTGTACCATGAGAGCATTCTGAAGCGGTAGAATAGCAGCCTCGACAATCTTCTGGAAAAGAACTTCAACGAAAGGAAGAGGGACATTTGGAATGTCCAGGGTGAGTAATGAGGGCAGTTTACTTGCGTATGCATGCATTATGCACGTGGTCAGAGAAAAGAAATGGGTCACCTTCCTTTGAAAGAACATAGTGTAAGACCTTTCCTACACTCAAGTCGATCATCCCATTTTCAATTTTTCCCAGAGAAGAAAAACGAACGTGAAAAATTTTTTTCAGAAATAATTCACAAATTGACATACATGATACTTTTATAAATTGAGACTGTTTCAGATGTATAGCCTAATTCCATAATTTTCCACAGCTGGGTCTAGAGAATGGAGATTCACTATTTGGAAAATTGAAGAAGATGGGTCGTGAAGCTGGGTCTGGTTTATGCTGGATCGCGAATTAGGTCACCTACATGAGGTGCCACCTCGAACCACACTGGCAACATTGGCCATTCATTACTCTAAAGCCTTGAGAGCATGTCATGGATGGAGCCGGATCATCCAGTCTGGAATCGATCGCGACCTCAGGTGGTGGATAGAGGAACGCCTCCCTACGAAGAAATCGTAGCGGGAGAAATCCCGTCGCGGACTAAAACTGGGTAGTATAGCTCGTCAAAAGAGGGCGATAGGCTAGCCACCGGACAAAACATCAGTCGATACTCCGCTATACTTTTCAATGGTGAGTCGAGGCTCCAGTCAAAAAGCGTCTTGCCTATCTCCGGTCAACGACAGGCGAGACGTCTCTACTCCCATCCAAAACGATGCTAGGCTGAGTTGACCACTCACTCACAAGGCCTGTAGCATGAACAGGTGCCTACAACGATGTCCGCCTTCGCAAGGTGCAGCATGACAGTCTCAGAACTGCAAAGGACATAAAAACCCTTTTCCGGACGCAGCTCGTCCGAAGAACAACACGAGAACCTCTCTCATTAAAGAGAATGTTAATAACCAAAAGTCTTCGATGCGGGCTGCTTGCCGGCAACAACAACACCAACAACAACGAGGTGCGACTCTGGACGAATCGGAAAGGCGTTGGACCCAATAAATCACCAAACAATTCTTCCGAATAGAATCTCCCGAGAGGGACAGCAAAGACGGCTTTCCCGAAACTTCATTTTTTTTCTAATTCGGAAGAAAGAGACCGAGCTTTCCTAATCCGACCACTCCTTTAATAAATCGCTGGAATTGAGACTAACCCAGGCCGAAGATGGCCTTGTTCTGTATGCACTCTTAACGCGCCATCAAACTGTGTCCAATGAAACAAATGTAAGAAGGGACATACCTCCGTTCTTCTAACCTAAGTAAAACCCCAATGAAGATGTAGAAATTGGGAGAAAACCCGAAGAAGTCGATTGTCTCCCAGACGAAAGCGAACCTGCGAATATTTAATTGGAATACAAATGTACTGAGAGCCCGATAAGCTGAGCTAAAAGACCTATTGCATGAATTGAATATTCATATTGCACTCACTCAAGAAACCAAGATGAATGATAGCAACCCCTACCTAATATCGCAAGAAACCAAGATGAATGATAGCAACCCCTACCTAATATCGCAGGATACACAACAATCAGAAAAGACCGCTCTAACTCTGGAGGAGGTCTTGCGATACTATTCAAAGAGAACATTCGATATGCTAACGTTACATTTCAAACCGAACTAACCAACAATCCAGGGAGTCATCAGAATCTGTTACATTTATATCCCACCTTGCCCCAAATACGCAAATAGGCGCTGAACTTCAATCGACTCTTCACACAGAAGAAACCGTTCATCGGAGGAGGACACTTCAATACAAACAAAAAAGTTGGAGCGAAGGGACGGAAGACAGCAGAAGAGATGAACTATGCGATTTAATTGATGACAGAGATCTTATATGTGTTTCGGAAAGTATAGCTCGTCAAATGAGGGCGATGCCGGTTTGGCCTGGGCATGCCACCGAATAAAATATCAGCTGATATTCCTCTGAACTTTGTAATGGCGAGTCGAGGCGCCAGTAAACTAGCATCTCGCCCTTCTACGATTACCGAATGGGTCTCGCGAAGAGGATCGCCGACTGCGGTGCGAGTTTGGATGGAGAAAATTTCTTCGGACTCAAAAATATCCTCACCAAACTATCCTAAATGACTCCCCTCGACAGGACCTATGGGCAAACAATAACAACAACAACATCTTGTGTGTGTCAACAACTCGAACATGTCAACAAGACAAAAAGCATCACCGGAAATCACTTTCGCCTCGAACGACATAGACATCGACTGCAATTGGTGGCTGCAATCCTATCCCGCCTTTTCGAAGTTCAGCCAACACCCCTCCACGACGGAGGGGTGCAAAGAGATCGACAACCACTCTCCCCAGTTAACGAGATGACCATTTCGCCCGAGGGCAACAGCAACAACTGCAATTGGTCAACAATCAACAGAATGAATTCTGACCCTCTTCCATGCCTAATTGACGTCGAGCTACAGCCATCCAACGTCTGAAATGCACACTGCTTCACAAATTACAATAAAGCAAATTGGAAGGGCTTCGAAACGGGTATCAACAAGATACTCATGGTTCTTCAATTCACTGGCAATTCTGTTCAAATTCACAAGTTTCTGATCACCACCTTAACTAAAGTGGCAAAACCAACATCCCACGTATGAAGGTACTTATGTAAACGAGCGATTATGTGAAGTAGTAGATCAAAGAATGGGACTAGCTCAGAAAAAAATTGGAAGGAGGAAAGGAAGGAAAAAAATGGAAGGAGGAAAGGAAGAAGAAAAAAAAGAGAGAGAGAGAATTTGTGAGTGAGGGCTTATCGTATTCTGTAGCCTGCAAAAGGAAGTCTCGTTATCTCGCCCGGAGAAGACCATCGGGCAAACAACAACAACAACAACAGCTGAGAAAATACAACCCCTCGACCCCTCACTTACTTCAATCACCTAGAATGATATGTATGCACGCCAAGGACTAGAAAGTAGTGTCAGAATAAAGTTATCAGAAAGCCACACTCAAAAGAAAACATACTTAGATGGTTAGCCATTCATTAGTTGCTGCCCGCCAAACCCCGGTCTACATAAGAGACCACCCAGAATCCATTTTAAGTAGTGGCCCAAAAAAAAATAAATAAAGGGGAAAAAAAACCAAATAAACCCCGAGAGAGAAAGAGAAATAATGTAATTAGATAAATGATGTAAGTAAGGTTATTGTTTTCTGAGCCATGTCAAAGAAGACCTCGTCTACCCAGCCGGAGACCTACGGCGGGCAATCTACAACAACAACACCAGTGGCCCTACTTTTCAGGCAACAGCAAATAACACATCGCTGCTTCGTAGCGGCTATTCAAATTTCCTAAACAGACGACAGACTATTCCACAAAGCTATTGTTCTCGAAAGTGTCTGATAACAGTGATTCCCTTCTCTCTTTCTAAAAAAAAAAGAATACAAGAAAAAGAAAGACTCCAAAAAGGAAGAAATAATGCACAAAAAACTTAACTTCCGAGAGAGAGAAGGATAAATATACAATGTAATTAGATAAATGTTTAAGTGTGGCCCAATGTTTTCTGAGCCATTACCAGGAAGACCTCGTCTATCATTCCGGAGATTTTCGACGGGCAAACCACAACAGCAACAATATGGAATTTCATTAAATAAGCGCTCGTACCGAAGCAGTTACACGGGAGAGAATGCACTTCATCTGTCTAACTCTTAGCAATAGTTAGAGGCTAATTCGTATTATATGTAGTGGGAAGATTAAAGGTACAGAAGAAGCCTTTTACATAAGAAACCCTCCTTCGAAAGAAGAGAAATTAGGGTTACTGTAATTTTTCTTGGATGGCTACTTATTTAACAACGACAAACCTCAGCAGTCATCATTCAACCTCTGAGCAAACCGTATTGGAATTAGTGCTCGCTGTTTTAGCGATGACGGGACACGATTCTATGCTCTCTTCTGTGGCTACCAAGGCAGCAAACACGCGGTTCAATTCGCTGCTCTCCAACTTGTATATGAAGTATTCGAAGAGAAGAAACCCCACGTAAATCATGAAGAGGTAATATTATTTTTTGCGCTTATACCCGCCTCAAGTCTGGGTCACACTTTCAAATATCTCAACCCCTTTGGGTTGGGAGAAAGAAGGGAACTTACCAAAGTTAGGCTCAAACCCTTAGAAGTTTTTCTATATTATATATAAAACGCACACTACCATCATGATAATGCTGGACTCAATCGTTAAGAGGGTATAAAAAACCTAAAGTCATTTTGACCTACATATAAAAATATTAGAATCGTGAGGCTAGAGCCAAAAGATTGTTTCTATTGACTATCCATTCCACAGGAAAACGAAAATGAATGTTCGAGAGAATCGTTTGTGAATATTAGTTCCTAGGAAATCATTAGAGTCAAGGAGAAAAAGACGAAGACCTGAGTTGGAAAGAAGAGTAAGCGATGGGAGAAATCCATCGCACGGGCAAAAATGGCACTCGGCCGGGACCGAACCTCCGTTACCTAACCGGGGCTTGTAGAGCGTTACCATTACACCAACCGAGTACACATTTAGCGATGGGTTATGACTGTAACTAAGGAGGAAGACTCGTTTGGATTCGCTAACCTTGCCAAGCAATACGAGGATTCCATGGGAGAGCTACTCTTCCAAAGACTGATCATGAAAGAAGGAGATTCCTCTAGCGCCGAAATTGCCGAAATCGAGTCACAGGTTCAGAACTTTTTCGTGTTCTGTATGCTGAGAAGGTGATTTGGGAATGGTTACTGAGATAGTGATCCTGGAATAATAATAATCTTCCTCGCGCTTGTTCCCGCCTCGCGGCAGGGTACGCGCTCCCCTGAGATGCAGGTCAGACCTATCCTGGTGGAACCAGTGGCTGCCCACTAGATCACTGCTAGTGTGAATAACAGCAGTGGGGAGTGTCAGATTCGTGCATGAGCACTACCAACATTTCTTAACTCCCTTGGTTTGAGTGGATCTGTCTGGGGTGGGAGTCGAACTCGGGACTCTTCGCACAATAGTCGAACACACTACCATTATGCCACGCCCGGACCTAGTGACCCTGGAATGGAGAGCAAAAAATTTTGAATTTTTTCATAATTATTGTTCGCTACTTTTTATCGTTGTTCACTCCTTCTCCTCCTTTTTCCCTGTTCCAAGAGTTCAACACCGGGAAAAAAGATTTTCGGGAAAGTTTTCAAATATGTTTTTAAGCGAAAATGTTTTTCAAAAATTTTCAAGAAAAAACTGAAGTCCAAGCCAGTGTTTTGACTGATAACTTTAATCCATCACATTTTTCCATTCCGTATGTTTTATAGAAGCGCATCTGAATCAACCACCGCTTATGTGAGCTCAGGGCTTGAAATACGGTTGTTTTTTTGTGAGCTACTTAGTATGCATAGGAATGGATCATGCGCACAGGAACTCGTTTCTGTGTTAGGGGACCGAAACTGATGTTTGTTCAAAATTAGTAATCAATTACAGAAGAGAGAAATATGGTGGAAGAATGGCCCTGCTTTCAGTTACAGTCTGGCTCGACCATTCTGGCTGCCATAGTCAGCGGCGACTCCTTGTATGTTATCAATTGCGGTGACTCCAGGTATACGTGTCTCTGTTTTTTCTATCTCTCTCCCTTTGTATTTCTCGCTCTTTCTCTCTCTCTCTCTCTCTCTCTCTCAATCTATCTCTCTTTCTCTCTGTCTATCTCTCTCTCGCTCTCTCTCTCTATTTCTCTCTCTCTCTCTCCGTTTGTACCTCACTACGACTTCTGTGCTAGGTAACTCTTAATAAACGCCATGTAAGGCGTTCTTTCTGTCTGTACGACACTATATGTTACGTTGGTAGGAATCTTGTCTGAGCCCTTCGTTTAATACTACCGTCCCTTGTTCAGATGTCTCGTTATCGGCAGTGGTACTGGGAACGAGATGGAATGCTGGCAGATGAACAATCAGCATGATAACACGAATAAGCATGAACGGGAGCGGATAATGAAGCTTGGGCTGGATCCAGATGTTAGCTTTAGGTCTCAATCCCCAAATACCATCATCAGTATAAACTGCATTAGCGCTTTCACGCTCTATGAGATATCCATTGGCGTACATATTAAAAGATGCGACAATCGTCTAAAGATACCGGTTTGATGCATGAGCATAGCTCTAGATGATGATTCAGTCTACAGTCCGCTCCACAACAGTTTCTAACGCATCCTCGTTGTTGCAGGAAATCCTTCCTCCAACCCGTGCAATCGGTGACTGCTTTCGCAGCAAGCTGGGCTACAAAGAGAAAGAAGAGTACGCTAATGCTAAGGGCCCGCCAGTCATTGACATTGCGGACTTTGCCGAATACCCGGTTCGTTGCTGGGAACTTTCTGTTTCAATTCCATAGCAATCGCGTCATGCGTCAGTAAATAAAAGAACCACAGGAAGATAGGTTCTTTGCATACGCGGAAAGATGTATAAAACAGCAATCCGTCCCGTGCTTCTCTATTCGACGGAGACCTGGCCTACAACGCGTATAACCGAGAACATTATTCACACGAATGAGATGAAAATGTTACGCTGGACACTAGGACTGACTCGCCTAGATTGTGTGCGTAACACGATTGTGAGAGGGAGACTCGGCGTTGCCCCAATACAAGACAAGATGCGAGAAGGGAGAGTTAGATGGTATGGACACGTGATGCGAAGAGACGCGACCAACATCGCAAGACACGCCCTTGACATGGAAGTACCAGGCAAACGCCCGCGAGGCAAACCGAAGACAAGATATATGGATACGCTCAACCAAGAGCTGCGCCTTGCAAGACTCCACTCGGAAGACGCAACGGACAGATGTTTCTGGAGAGCTAGAAGCCGTACAGCGGACCCTACTCCGACCTCGGCCGGCGCGGGACAACGCTAAGAAGAAGAAGAAGAGGAAGATAGGCACTTACTTCCGAAAGCTTTAGGATAAGAATGGATATCATTCCGGATAGGAATCAGCAAAAACTAAAGACCTAAGGAGCCTTTCTAGTTCGAACATAGATATGTTCGTTTGCAAAATCGATGTCATCCGAGCGAGTAGACCCGAATATTCCGAACAAATGTCCTGATTGTTCTGCAACGCCACGCAACGTAATTCACGCGCTATCATGCCCGGAACTCCCGACTGAATGCCATCTTTCAGAACTCTGGACCAACCCAGGAAAAATAGCCAAAGCGCTAAACCTCCAACGGCGATGATGATGATCGTTTTAATTGTTTACAATGTAAACTATGTTCGCCAACTCGCCACAAGATGACCATTTCGCCCAAGGGGCAACAACATGTCATACGAGCCAATGAAGAGATGAAGTCACGAGATTTTTTTGAAAAGCTTTTGTACCTTGAAAGGAATTTTTTTTGCAGATCAAGGAAACGTATAAGTACATGATGCTCGTCTCGCCTTCAATCGTTCAGATGCTAGAGCAGATCGACCAGGGCCCAGGAGACGTCAACGAGTGAGTCGCCTCTGTCTTCTTGGTTTTTGTTGTTGTTGTTGTTGTTTCTTGCTCAGTGGGTTTTCTTACCCCACGTGATACAGAAGAAGAAGGTCGTAGCTCTCGACCCTCACTGTTTCTTTCTCAATAACTCTCTTGGTTTTTTTCGCACTTGTCTCGTAGGAAAGCAGGGTTTACTGTACAAATAGCAACCGGTCTGTTCGGAAAACTTTAAAGACTCAAGTGGAAGACAAGTGAGAAAACCTACATGCTTAGAAAGGGGTTTACAAAGTTCGTGGATATATTATACGTAATTCGCAAGCTACTCATTCGTGATTTAACCCTTTTTTCTTCTAATCTGCGTCCTTTTTTCTTGAGTGAATACGGTGCTCTTTAAGAAAGTTGATGACGTGGGTGATGGAAGAGTATCTTCACACCTCAGTCCAGAAGGTTGCACAGGCCGTGGTCGATCGGATCATCAGAGAGCACCGTCAAATGTGGGTAAGTGAGTGGCGACGATATGCCTGTTTGTGATTCTGCTCGGTTTTTCAAAATGTGTTGTTCACGGCAATAACCTAAGATTGATTGATAAGTGGATGAGAGATCACACAATTGAATCGTTTTCCAGAGCTTCTCAAACAACAAAAAGTTGTTCAGGAAGTTTCGGGTGGATATCACGACGACATGTCCATGATATTTGTTGTCATCAACGAAAGCCTTCCCGTCAATCACTCAGTGACGGTTGGATTTCTCGTCTACTTTTCTCCAGGTTGAAGAGTAGCAGGAGTGAGCGAGAAAAAAACCAGAAAAATTTTGGCCTTTTTTCTGATTTCAAAAACCAAAAAAATCTAAATTTTTTCGAATTTGAAAACCAAAAATTTTTTCGAACTTTTTCGATAAAAAAACGAGATTTTTTATGTATCTGAATGGAACTTTTCTCATTTTTAAATGGTTATTTTATGATGCTTCTCAAAGTTGTAATACATTTATTCATCTCATATGATCATTCTCTCTAATTAGCATTTTACAACAATCATACATCATGAAAACCACCGTTGAAAGTTAAAGACTCATTCAGTAAAAACAACAACAAACAATTTATTAATCTCTGATACAAGAGCGTAAATTTTTTTTATAGAACTACCACGTTCTTCTAACCTCCTTCAAATGAAAGGTGTTGTATGGGCCTTAAAATGTGCTTTATTATTTGTGCGTGTGTAGCTAAGTGAAGAGAGCAATCGCCCAGAATGCAAAAGGTCACGGGTTCGGTTCCCGTCACATTACACGATTTTTGCACAAGTTTCTACGAACAATCCGCTCCTCTGCTCGGTATAAAAATCCGTTGCTTGAGATTAACGAGGAGTAGGGAATACTCTTATTTACAAAGGTTCACCTCGATGAAAAACCTAGACCTATTTAGGCATTCTCAAAAGTATCTGTGCTTGAAAAAGGTTTACAATCAAAACCAGAACTCATTCCGCACACTATAAGTTGTACAGGGCGGCTGAACACTGAAAGTATACCAAGTAAATGAACATAGCTATTATATATTCAGTTCACTTTGGAGCACGGTTTTTCGATTTTTTTGGTTTGCTCTCGAAAATTTTCTCGACACTTCGAAAAAAACTTTTGTTTTGGTTTTTCAAATTTTTCGAGAAATTTTTTTTTGACCAATTCGTTTTACGAATTTTCAAAAAACGTTTTTTTTTCCTCCGAAAATTTTCGAAAAAAAAACGAAAAATCAAAGGCCCTGATGAGCAGTTTCAATGATTCGAAGTAACTGGTCCGTCCGTCTTCTAGTGATACATAGACCGAAGGGTTGTTTGGTGGAAAGCTTCGTGTTAACTTGCATATACAAGGGGTTTTCAAGTCGGAACATTGAGTTCCATAAAATGGCCAAATTAAATAACTTTTATCTTAAGAAAAAAACAGCTGGACTCTGTTGAAAGCTTCACACTTTCCTTGTCTTGAATTTTAAAAAAATTTAACAAATTTAAGTTACACTTTTTTATACCAATTTTTATAATGGCTTGAAGTTGCTCTACATTTCACTTTTGGAACGATAAAATTCGTGCGCTTTTAATAAGATTTTTTAAAAAATGTTTTCCTAGTCTCATTTAGTGATGAATAAAAATTTGAATAAAAAAGAAACATGAATAAATACTTTGAGTAATCCTCAAGTTTCCGAATTTTTGATAGTTATTGAAAAAAAACCTTTCGTTTTCTAGGACAGTCTCAAGAGTGAAAAGATAGTCGAGACGATGGACCCCTACGTAGACCTGAATGGCTTCGAAGAACATCCTTATTCGCATGAAGTCATCGCTGATGTGAATGCTATTCTGGGTTATGACTTGCTGAGCGATATCATTCCTCCGGAAGTCGGAAAGGCCAACTGCGAAATTCCCTTCAACCTCGAGCAAAGATTGTAGCCGATAGAAAGCAGGTCCAGAATGGGGCTATCTACTACGTTTGAAAATTTAATTGTTCAATAAATGTCCTCCGGACCTACTTGTCCTAGGAACTGCGTTTAGGTTTGAACAGTGCGTTTTTGGACTTTGGGTAGTGATATTCAGATCCGACACCAAAGCGAGCAACTTGTTAATATTAAACTACTATGTCTGAATATTTTTTTATTGTGCTAAGGGTATTATGTTTTCCATGAATAAACTCAGCGTCTTTTTACAGGCCGCTTCCTCGGATTCTTGGCAGCTCAGTTTCGTTTCATGCCCTGTCAAGGATAAAGCCGTGGTTGAATGTCAAAAAGGACTCCCTCGCACTTGATTTAGAAAAGGCCGAACGTCTGAGCAAACAATCCATCGCTTCAGAAAGGAAGCTTGTGATTTTTATCCGAACTCAATGGATTGGAAATGGTTGTTTTAAAAAGGTGAAATGGTTTTGCCATAGAGTAAAAAATTTCGTAAGCGAACTCAGAGACATAAGGCGTCCTAATTTGTTTCGAATTTCTCGTAATACTACAACATATTAACATGAAGAATTTGCGTAGAACGGGGAGTGACGGGAGTGTGAATAATGGTTCAATTGAAGTGGATTCGAGATGTTTAAATCGTGCAAGAGACCTTAGTGAATGCCACTGAAAAACTCGGTGGCAACGATTGTAAAAATCTTTAATTACTACAATAACCTTAGAACTAATCATGTCCACAATAACTAACTATACAATCAATATCAATGACACCGCGAAATCGTAAATTCAGAACGTCAGACTCCTTATCGATATTTAAGTACGTTGATTTATTCCACACTCTCAATTTCAAAAGTTTTGTTGTGTTTTACACCTCAATTCACTTGGTTTAGCAAGTTATCCATGTCAACACTAGTTTCACTTTAATAATTTCCAGCATTATCAAGAAGATTATGTTATTGTCGTGAAAGGATTTTTTTGTGAATTCTCAAACATCAAGATAGTTTTCGAACTAACACAGAGCAAGTTGAAAGAATTCGTAGCTTAGTGAGCGAAAGATCGTATAAAAACTGAGGGTCGACGGTTCGTTTCCAGTTTAAGGCTCAGCCTTTGAGAGAGTTTATACGAATAGATCCGTTCCTATGTTTACATAATTCTCAAATTAGTTAATTTTAGCTTTTTAGCTCAATAATTTCCAGGATTATCATGAATATTATGTTATTGTCGTGAAAGAATTTTTTTTGTGAATTCTCAAACATCAAGATAGTTTTCGAACTAACACAGAGCAAGTAGAAAGAATTCGTAGCTTAGTGAGCGAAAGATCGTATAAAAACTGAGGGTCGACGGTTCGTTTCCAGTTTAAGGTTCAGCCTGTGAGAGAGTTTATACGAATAGATCCGTTCCTATGTTTACATAATTCTCAAATTCGTTAATTTTAGCTTTTTAGCTCAATAATTTCCAGGATTATCATGAATATTATGTTATTGTCGTGAAAGAATTTTTTTTGTGAATTCTCAAACATCAAGATAGTTTTCGAACTAACACAGAGCAAGTAGAAAGAATTCGTAGCTTAGTGAGCGAAAGATCGTATAAAAACTGAGGGTCGACGGTTCGTTTCCAGTTTAAGGCTCAGCCTTTGAGAGAGTTTATACGAATAGATCCGTTCCTATGTTTACATAATTCTCAAATTCGTTAATTTTAGCTTTTTAGCTCAATAATTTCCAGGATTATCATGAATATTATGTTATTGTCGTGAAAGAATTTTTTTTGTGAATTCTCAAACATCAAGATAGTTTTCGAACTAACACAGAGCAAGTAGAAAGAATTCGTAGCTTAGTGAGCGAAAGATCGTATAAAAACTGAGGGTCGACGGTTCGTTTCCAGTTTAAGGCTCAGCCTTTGAGAGAGTTTATACGAATAGATCCGTTCCTATGTTTACATAATTCTCAAATTCGTTAATTTTAGCTTTTTAGCTCAATAATTTCCAGGATTATCATGAATATTATGTTATTGTCGTGAAAGAATTTTTTTTGTGAATTCTCAAACATCAAGATAGTTTTCGAACTAACACAGAGCAAGTAGAAAGAATTCGTAGCTTAGTGAGCGAAAGATCGTATAAAAACTGAGGGTCGACGGTTCGTTTCCAGTTTAAGGCTCAGCCTTTGAGAGAGTTTATACGAATAGATCCGTTCCTATGTTTACATAATTCTCAAATTCGTTAATTTTAGCTTTTTAGCTCAATAATTTCCAGGATTATCATGAATATTATGTTATTGTGAAAGAATTTTTTTTGTGAATTCTCAAACATCAAGATAGTTTTCGAACTAACACAGAGCAAGTAGAAAGAATTCGTAGCTTAGTGAGCGAAAGATCGTATAAAAACTGAGGGTCGACGGTTCGTTTCCAGTTTAAGGCTCAGCCTTTGAGAGAGTTTATACGAATAGATCCGTTCCTATGTTTACATAATTCTCAAATTCGTTAATTTTAGCTTTTTAGCTCAATAATTTCCAGGATTATCATGAATATTATGTTATTGTCGTGAAAGAATTTTTTTTGTGAATTCTCAAACATCAAGATAGTTTTCGAACTAACACAGAGCAAGTAGAAAGAATTCGTAGCTTAGTGAGCGAAAGATCGTATAAAAACTGAGGGTCGACGGTTCGTTTCCAGTTTAAGGTTCAGCCTGTGAGAGAGTTTATACGAATAGATCCGTTCCTATGTTTACATAATTCGTTAATTTTAGCTTTTTAGCTCAATAATTTCCAGGATTATCATGAATATTATGTTATTGTCGTGAAAGAATTTTTTTTTGTGAATTCTCAAACATCAAGATAGTTTTCGAACTAACACAGAGCAAGTAGAAAGAATTCGTAGCTTAGTGAGCGAAAGATCGTATAAAAACTGAGGGTCGACGGTTCGTTTCCAGTTTAAGGTTCAGCCTGTGAGAGAGTTTATACGAATAGATCCGTTCCTATGTTTACATAATTCTCAAATTCGTTAATTTTAGCTTTTTAGCTCAATAATTTCCAGGATTATCATGAATATTATGTTATTGTCGTGAAAGAATTTTTTTTTGTGAATTCTCAAACATCAAGATAGTTTTCGAACTAACGCAGAGCAAGTGTCAAAAGATCTTTAAAGGTGCTGCAAATTAAAAGCATTCATAGATCGTATAAAAACTGAAGGTCGAGGGTTCGTTTCCAGTTTAAGGCTCAGCCTGTGAGAGAGATTATACGAATATTTCCTTTCCTATGTTTACATAATTCTTAAATTCGTTAATTTTAGCTGAGTAACAGAACATATTTTCTTGATTTTCGATGTGTGAGCTTGATTACTAATCTCGGCCCACTTTTAACCTTTGGATGTGATCCTTTCTTTGCATAAACTACTTTCAACCTTTTTTCTCAAATTTATTGAATTATTCGAAATCTTACAGCAACAACAACGATTTTCATCAACAGGGTATCACCTTTAATCCTCTCAGGAAGTAATGGATTCTTCATTCATCTTCATCTGAGATCGTGATAACTTCTATTTCTTCTTCCCCGTCCGATAGAGTGATTGTTTCGTTATCGTCGTCCTTCCATGAATCGGTATCAGTGTTTTCATGCAATTCGGAAGAAGATTTGTCTTCCGAGAAAACGTCTTCTGATTCCTCGTGCTCGTCCTGAGAATCTTCATGTCCTGAGAAAAATCATTTTCGTCTTCGTCGTCCGAAATTATTATTGGCGGGTTCTCTGAAATCGACGGTTCTAACCAGAATTTCCCGTATTTTTTGTTTAAGTTTCGAAGCCCTATCTGTTGATAAATCGCAGTTTCCCTGGGACCTAGAAGATATAGCGGAAATCATCTGAAGAGCAGCACACTTGAAGATGAGGGATTCTTATTTTCAGTTCAGAACCGACTATCTCAGCCCGTAATATAATACATAAATACATGAAATTAAAAAAGAATTTTTTCTTCAAATAAACGTATTCGTGAATTATTAAACGAGATTGCTGTTCAGAAATCCTCCAAAACTGGTAGAAAGGCGCTTGAAAATTCCATCTACCCCTTTCTTGAAATGTCTGTAGTGCACAGTTTCATGGGTTAGTTAAATGAAACGAAACGCTTGGTTCATAATATTTTTAATTGAGCACGCAACCTACCGCTGTCTTAAAACGCTTGGTTTATAATATTTTTAATTGAGCACGCAACCTACCGCTGTCTTAAAACGTTTGGTTTATAATATTTTTGATTGAACCCTCATAATCGTCAGATAATTCAATCATGCGCACCTCATCTATGGATCAGGTTGAGGCCTATAATTAATGCCTCGAAGCTACCAATTGCCTCGAAGCTAGCTGCCCGGCACGTCCTTTTTCTACAATTTTTTTCGGGAAAAGTTCTTCCTATGTCTGTAGTGCACAGTTTCATGGGTTAGTTAAATGGGACCATCTACAACCGGTGAGATTGTATAGGTAACAGCTGAGGACGCTCAATTCTAAATATTCCCAAACAAGTACTCTACGATTCCCTTGCTTCACAACCAGGGCGCAAACAGCAATAAAAATAGCTGTTTGTATGAGTATTCTATGAGAAGCGAGAAAAGTATTTAAGGTACTGACCAGAATTTTCGGGCGACTCCATCTTTAGTTCCAGCGAATATCGGTCCTGAAATCCTGAAAAAATACACTCATTCAATTTTTACCAAAAGGAAGATTAAATGTGCGGGAGACAGAGCTCATTGACCATAATCAAGACAAATTGGGAAAAATAAAATTCGAGCACGAAAAGGATGAAGTATCGGATTTAATTCGGTTGTTTATTTTGCAAAATATATATATACTTTGTTATCAAAGAACACCTATTTCACAAAAAAAATTCACAATAGCTTGACAGCAACCGAATTTAAGAAGAGCGAAAACGATAATAGAAGCATGACTTTTTGAAATTAATGGAATCAGGAGGAGAATACGCTTGAACAGAATCACAAATTTATTCATACCTTTTTCACTAAAAACAAATATCTAACAGCTTCACAAAAAGTCTCTCTAACTAACTATCTTTAGAAAAAAGTCTCTAACTAACTGATTTGAGTGTGCGTAACGTCACACTTTATATCACGGGCGTGAACTCAGTCTATGAGCCTTTTTCTGGCGTACTTAGAAATAACGACTTTACTTAGAAAAAAAAATAAAATAAAAAATAACGATACAGAACAAGGCCATCTTGGGCCTGGGTTAGTCTCAATTCCAGCGATTTATTAAAGGAGTGTTCGGATTAGGCATATTTGATAAAATTTAGTTTTCGTTTTTTTTGAGTTTTTAAAGTAGTTGAAGTGGAGAATAGTACAGTTTGTTAGGAGACCATGTTTGATAGCCAGTTACAAAAAGTGATCGAACGATATTTTGTTCCACAGTTTTTAGTTTGAAGGACACAGGTTACTTTTTTTAAACTTTTTCTTTCAAGGTTACTTTTTCTTCTAACATAAATTGACCTTAAAAAGGTTCTAAATGAGTTTTTTTTTACTGTTTGATTTTTTTGTAGTTGTTGATTCTTGTCAGTTTCTTTTGTAATCAATTTGGTCAGGAATTGAACATCAGAATTGCGGCTGTTTGTTAAACTTTTTTGCTCCATAATTTTTAATTTGAAGGACAGTTTCTTCGACGACAGGTTACTTTTTTTCTAATTTCAAGGTTACTTTTTTTCTAGGTTTTAAATGAGTTTTTTTTAACTGTTTGATTTTTTTGTAGTGGTTGATTCTTGTTAGTTTGTTTTGTAATCAATTTGTTTAGGAATTGAACATCAGAACTGCGGCTGTTTGTTAGACTTCAACACAAAAAAATTCAGCTCTCCCATCTTTTAGAATTGCAATCAATTAATTTTTTTCTTGCATACGCCTGTGAGCTTTCAGCGTTCACAGAAGATTAGCTTTGGAAAAAACTTTTGGAACAAGTTTACTTGGGGGGGGGCGCTTCACTTGGAGGGGGCTCTTTTCGGTGCGTTCATTTGGTGTGTAAAAAAGAACCAATATGAGGAATTTCCTCATGGGGTCCCGTTCGCCTAAGCCATACGGTCTCGTTAGCGAAAACTTTTTCCTAAGCCAAAGCGTTTTTAATGTAAAAATAACTAAAATTCAAGATAGCCCCTCCAAAGTGAAGCGGAGCTCCCCCCAAAGTGAAGCGTCCCCCCAAGTTAAAAACAACCAAACTTTGATAATGTTCTAAATTAAGTTTTTAAAAAAATAATCCGTGAACAAGAGCATAGCAAAGTGCGCATCCGCCGTTCCTCCGTCTTTCCAAAACTCTTGCGCCCTCCGCCTACCCCTATCTCAATAGGAAATAAAACCAAGGTTGGAAATCTTCTACAGAATGAAAATATTAGTTCGTTTTCTTCCAGAACAAAATTAAATTCAGAAATGTTTGTTCAAACTTGATTCTGTCAATGAAAAGTTAAGTAACAAATTTTCCAACAACAACAAAAAAACTGAGCGCAGTCTCTCAAACAGACCGTGGTCTCTCTAACAAATTGAAACTTTAAAACATTTTTTACAAAGTAAAAAGTTTTCAAAATCCTAAATTTGTTCAACCTTTTTTTCTCCATTTGAAATGGAAATTGAACAACAAAAAAATTAAAGAGAATATAGATCGGCTTCTCCCAATAGTGTCATTCAAATCAATTTCATGCTCTGTTTAAAAATACTCAGATAATGCACTCAATCGGAGACATTGTGGAGCAAGGGGTCACCACAAAAAACAAGCCACTACTAGCAACCGGAGGGTAAACAAAACAAGCCACTACTAGCAACCGGAGGGTAAACAAAACAAGCCACTACTAGCAACCAATTTTACACCGCACTTCTTCGAGGTAAACATGGCACAATTTCAAGGCAATTTAAGACTCATCAAAAATAGGATTTGCTTTGCAGGCTCGTTGGTTTGAATGGCTGGACCCGGGGATCAAAAAGACGGAATGGTCCCGAGAGGAAGACGAGAAGCTGCTGCACCTGGCGAAGCTCATGCCGACCCAGTGGCGCACCATCGCCCCCATTGTGGGGAGAACGGCAGCCCAGTGTTTGGAAAGGTACGGTAATTGTTTTCTTTTCGCGGTGTTTGGAAAGATACAAGGTACACATTTTCGTCTTACAATGTTCGGAAAGGTACGGTATTTTTATTTTCTCTGTATCGTTCAAAGACCTGTGCTATTCTGAGCTGAGATAAGCACGTAACTTTATAGAACCGGTCTAAGGCATGTTTGTACGCGCCGAGCGAATGGGAAAAGGAATAGAGAAAGGAGGCAAGACAACTAAAAAAGTGGAAGAAACTTTTTTTTTTGTTCTATGTGTGCGCCAACATAGCTGGTACCGTAAAATGTATGCGCCAACATAGCTGGTACGGTAACATGTATGCGCGAACATAGCTGGTACGGTAAAATGTATGCGCCAACATAGCTGGTCCGGTAACTATTCAACCCAAGAATATAATCAGTTGTTGCTGACTAGAGAATCACTCACTGTTAGTGTGTGTGTGTGTGTGTGTGTGATAGAGGAAAGTTAGTATAGTACAAAGTACTATTAGGAGAATGATAATCGAAAATTTAATAAAGTAGAGAAGTAGAAACAGAAATCAACCTTTCTAGACGTTGTGGATAAAAATAATCCTTTTCTGTTTGAAGGTATGAGCAGGGGTTTTTTAGTGTGACAGATTACGGGACAGACGCCCGCCGAAGGCGGGAAATTTTTTTTCACATAAGGGTCCCCCCTTACGATTTGGAAAAACAGAGGCCCGCCGAAAGCGGAAAAAAATTTTTCACATAAGGGTCCCCCCTTAGGGGTAAAAATTTTTTTATTTTTTTCCTTACATAAGGCTCCCCCTTACCTTTTTTTCACATAAGGGTCCCCCCTAAAGATTTGGAACACAGATGGCCACCGACAGAAAATCTGTCATGACTAAATAACCCCTGACTGAGAACTGACGAGAAACACATGTTGATATGAAAGACTGATTAATATTATTGGGCGGAATAAGACGCAAAGAATGAGAATGGGGAGAAAAACGTTCAACAGCTGATATTTTATATAAATGAGTAGTATCTATGTCACATTTCTCATGGATACATTTGTGAATGAAAGTAAGGTCAGCAATGGCTCGACGGTATTCAAGAGTTTGAAGTTTTAACAACAATAGCCGCTCTGAGTACGGAAGTAAAGGTTGACCGGCTCTAGCTAGAATTCGTCTCGTAAACGAGCGTTGTACTTTCTCGATAAGTTTCACTAGTCCCGAGGACGTAGGGTTCCAGAGCTCGCTAGCATATTCTAATAATGGTCGTACATAGATTTTAAAGGCAGAAGTCAGAAGAGGAAGAGATGGCGATTTGAACGCTTTTAATAACATATTCACAACAGAAGAGGCCTTTTTACATTTCTCATTTATATGTTTACGATAAGAAAAACCATCGGATATTATCACTCCAAGGTCTTTGGCTCATTCACTAGCTAGAATGGGTATATTGCTCATATGATAAACATTACGAGAATTAGATGAACCAAGATGTAAAACACTACATTTAGATAGCGATAAACACAAGTTCCACTCTGAGCACCATGCTGAAACACAGTTGAGAGCGAACTGTATCTCATTTACAGAAAGAGGGACGCGTCCCATTATTTTAATGTCGTCAGCATATAAGGAGAACTTAATATTGGGAGAAAATACATGTTTAACAGAGTCAATGTACATTAAAAATAAAAGTGGACCTAACAAGGAGCCTTGAGGGACTCCTGATATAACGGAAATAGGGTTGGAAAACACATTATCGATGTTCACTGACTGGGTACGTTGATTCAGGTAACTACTAAGCCATCTAACAATATTAGACGGAAAACCATAACAATGAACTGTGTGCAAAAGCAGTCTGTGGTCAACTGAGTTGTTGTTGTTGTTGCCGGCAAGCATCCCGCATCGAAGACTTGGTTATGAACACTCTCTTTAATGAGAGAAGTTCTCGTGTTCTTCGGACAAGATGCGTCCGGAGAAGGGGTTTTGATGTCCTTTGCAGTCCTGAGACTGTCATGCTGCACCTTGTGAAGGCGGACATCGTTGTAGCAACCTGTTCATGCAATAGGCCTTGTGAGTGGGTGGTCAAGCCGGCCTAGCATCGTTTTTGGTGGGAGTAGAGACGTCTCGCCTGTCGTTGACCGTAGATAGGCAAGAGGCTATTTGACTGGCGCCTCGACTCGCCATTGAAAAGTATAGCGGAGTTTCGGCTGATGTTTTGTCCGGTGGCATGCCCAGGCCGGTCCGGCATCGCCCTCCTTTGACGAGCTATACTACCCAGTTTTGGTCCGCGGCGGGATTTCTCCCGCTACCTCCCAGCACGAATTCTTCGTAGGGAGGCGTCCCTCTATCCGCCACCTGAGGTCGCGCTCGATTCTGGACTGGATGATCCGGCTCCATCCGTGACAGGCTGTTAAGGCTGTAGAGTCACGAATGGCCACTGTTGCCAGTGTGTTTCGAGTGGTCAACTGAGTCGAAAGATTTGCTTATATCTAGAAAAACAATATCAACGGAGAAACCTTGAGCAAGAGAATCAACAATGAAAGCATGAGATTCTACCAAAGATGTGGTAGTCGATATTTTTGCTCTAAAACCTGCTTGGTGAGGGGACAACAACATCAGCCGATACTCAGCCGATAGCCGATACTCTACAACATCAGCCGATACTCCGCTATACTTTCCAATGGCGAGTCGAGGCGCCAGTAAAATAACCTGTTGCCCTTCTCTGGTTAACGAATGGGTCTCGCCAAGAGGATCGCCGACTGCGGTGCGAGTGTAGACGGAGAAAATCTCTCCGGACTCAAAAGGATCCTCAACACCAACCTATCCCAAAAGGACTCCCCTCGACAGGACCTATGGGCAAGACAATAACAACAACCTACTCGTGGTTGCAATATTCTCGATTATGTTTTCTGCAACCGAGATGAAATCTCCGATTGTTTTCCAACTCACCCCTTCTCCTCCAGTTGTTGTTGTTGTTGTTGCCGGCAAAGGTCTCGCGTCGAAGAGAGTTGGCTATAGAGAGCCGCTCTCTCCCTCTCTCTCTCCTCTCTTTTTTTCCTTTTTGATACATCTTTTCTTCTTTCCTTCCCAATATTCTCAGAAATGAGGCTACTTCTTTTGGTTTCATCCAGAGATCTTCCAACGTGAGTCTTGTTGGACGTCTAGCGCATTTGAAGAGATGGGCTACGTCGTGAGGTCCATTGAGACAGTCTGGGCAGTAGTCAGGTATCGAGTCATCGATCCAGTGTATGTTGTTGTTGTTGTCTTGCCCATAGGTCCTGTCGAGGGGAGTCCTTTTGGGATAGGTTGGTGGTGAGGATCCTTTTGAGTCCGGAGAGAGTTTCTCCGTCTACACTCGCACCGCAGTCGGCGATCTTCTTGGCGAGACCCATTCGTTAACCGGAGAAGGGCAAGAGGTTATTTTACTGGCGCCTCGACTAGCCATTGAAAAGTATAGCGGAGTATCGGCTGATGTTTTGTCCGGTGGCATGCCCAGGCCGGTCCGGCATCGCCCTCCTTTGACGAGCTATACTACCCAGTTTTGGTCCACGGCGGGATTTCTCCCGCTACCTCCCAGCACGAATTCTTCGTAGGGAGGCGTCCCTCTATCCGCCACCTGAGGTCGCGCTCGATTCTGGACTGGATAATCCGGCTCCATCCGTGACAGGCTCTTAAGGCTGTAGAGTCACGAATGGCCACTGTTGCCAGTGTGTTTCGAGTCGATCCAGTGTAATTAGTGGTTGTGTACCTGCTGTAGCCTGAGCGGAGTTGGCTCAGCGTGCAGCGGGCGTTTCTGGAGAGGTTTACTTCTTCGGAGCGTGATGCTTCCGGAGAAGGTTGTTGATATCCTTTGCAGTCTGTAGACTGTCGTGCTGCACCGCGTGAAGGCGGACATCGTTGTAGCACTTCTCCTCCAGTGACCACAAGTCCATAACTTTCAAAATCACTAACTGCCTTTACTCACCTCAACTAGCACCTTTATCCCTCTGCTTGGAAATCAGGAATTGTAATACCTATTCATAAGAAAGGAAAAATAACTGGGGCCGTATTCAGAGACAAAACTTTATACTAAAACTTATGGTAAACTTTATACTAAGTTGTAGTTACGCCAAAATGGAATTCAGAGAGTAGACTTTAGGGTAAACTTTATACTAAAGTTTAGTGGAAGAGCTGAGACGTCTCTACAACGTGTCTCTTAATACGGAACTGAGTTGAACTTAGGTCTACAATATACTTTACTACCATGAGAAAATTTACCCATGAGTTCATCTTAGATCTCTGAATACGGCTACTGACATCAGTAATTTCCGTCCAATATCCTTAGGGTGTTCGTTCTCTAAAATCTTTGAAAAACACTTATATAACCTTTTATACACACTCACCTGGAAATGAGCCACATTCTTCATCCTAATCAATCGGGATTTAGATGTAAACGATCAACTGTTTCATCTCTCGTTCATGCTCACTCTGTTTATCTCTCTCTACTGTCTAAAAAGTGTGCTTTCGATATTTTTTTCATTGATTTCTCCAAGGCATTCGACACTGTGGATCATAGGTTTTTACTTCATAAACTCAAATGTGCAGGTGTTTGCTCTTCTCTTCTTTCTCTTATCCAATCATTTCTTACTAACAGGTCCGTTCGTGTTTTGGTTGATGATTGCTTATCTAAATCTGAGCCAACAACGGTTGGATTTCCACAAGGGAGTTGCCTAGGTCCTCTTTTCTTTTCATTAACGATCTAATAGACTGGTTGTCAACTGCTGTTCATTGTTTTCTATATGCCGATGATGTTAAGTTGTTCTCCGAATCGCCTGCATTACTCCAAGCCGCTATTGACATCGTACATGACTTTGGCCTAACCTGGTCCTTAATCATTTCTATTCCTAAATGTTCAGTGGTGCACTGCGGGTCTAACAATCCATTTACAGCCTAACTACTTACCGTATTGGCGCTGATCAGTTACCTTCTGTTACTTCTTTTTAAGACCTAGGAATATTCTTTGATCATGCTCTCTCATTTACTCACCACATTAACCAAACGGTTTCTAAAGCCACAAAAGCTATGAATGTTATTCTTCGCTCTTTCAAGACATCTTCTATTTTAGTACTTGTCCGCGCCTTTAAGGCTTACATTCTTCCCCTTCTAGAATATGGTTGTGAAGTGTGGTCTCCATTGGCCATTGGTAATATAAACACACTTGAACGAGTTCAGCGATAATTTATTAGACGCGTATTCGCGAGAGCCGGTCTTTCAACAACCAACTATCTGTCCCGGTTGCGGACTCTATCGCTTTCTACTTTAGAATACCGTCGTCGCATTCTTGATCTATGTTTTGTGCACAAGATTGTTCACGGTAACACTGCAATTGATCAACATAATTTATTCAAGATCTCACCCACTCCTTTTCAGCATCGCTCTTTCCACTCCCTCCGTATTTTGCTTCGGTTTAAACTGCCCAATTCTCATAGCACCTGTGTTTCTCGATGCATCAATGTATGGAATACTTTGCCCTCTTCTTTATTATTCAAGATGGCCATCCTGGCACTTTCTCAGGGGGTAATTCCTACTAAATCGAAGTTACAGTGTGTTTAACCTACCGATTTCTGTGATTATGTATATATATATATATATTTTTTATCTACATTTTTCGATGCAATAACGCACAAATTTGATTACAATTGAAAATGAGGAATGAATAGATCAGCTAAACAATTGTCAATTACGATAACAAAAGCAATACATCAATTTGACTTTAATATAGCGAATTGAACGGGGAAAAAACAAACAAACAAACAAACAAACAAAACTATATAAGTAGAACAATTTGAACGACAAAAAAAATTTAGTTCTGAATTCATGACGAGAGAAGAGTAGATAGAACACCACTTTTTAATTGGGATTTAAAATATTTTAGGTTCATACTATTAATCAAGTTTCGAGGTCGTTTGCTGAAAAGGCGGGATATTCGCATTCCATAAGAGTTGTTTCTAGCTGTATTCTTGCTACCCTGAACTAATAAGCCATTTATATTAGTTCGCGTTGGAATAGTCTCTTTGAAAAATCGTTTTTTATCTATTATCGACAGTCCATGGAAGATCTTGAAACCCATAACTAAGTCAGAAAATATCCTTCTCTTGGAGAGAGAAACGAATCCAAGGCGGGCAAGTCGATTGGAGTAAGAAGGAAGAGACCTCGTATTAACTTCATTTGCGAAACATCGATGATAAACTATGCGAGTGAATTTCCTTAAAACTTTCTCTATATCATCACAATCTCTTCCATAGTATGGATTCCATATATTCGAAGCATAGTCCAAGTGCGGCATTACGTAAGTTTTAAAGCACTTGACCAGTATACCAGGATCATTAACAGTTACCGCACGGAGCATATATATGTTTGAGTTTATTTATTTTTTCTTTTTCTAAAATCGCATCTGCGTAATCATCCACTGTACTATACTTGTGTATATATAGGAATAAAGAATATATATATCTACCTTGAGAATGAACCGATTTGTACCAAAATTTCAGACAAGAATTACAAATATATAATGATAAAAGTCTCTACATGCGCGTTACACAAAATAAGCAACAACAGGCTGTCACATGGCGCGGTTTCGGTGTCGCAATAATTGTTGGTCACCCTGTATGTGATTTATTTTGAATGAAAAATTTCAGTTCTTCTCCCAGACCTAAGAGCGGCTGCCTTTCTCTGCTGGGCGCTTCTCCTGATGACTTCATCCCACATCCCCACACTCAGATGATCCCATTCTGACTGCGGCATGCTGCACATCGCGTTGTACCAATTCAAAGCCGTCAAGTCCTGATTAGTAGACTTGACGGCTTTGAATTGCACATCGCAGCACTTGACCAGTCTACTTAGTGAAAAAAGACTTAGTGAGAAGACCATCAGTAACTAGTGCAGTTTACAAATCCCGAAATATTGTTTGCATATTGCACTCCCAACTTACTAGAGATTTTTCCTTCTGTGAGACATCAGTTTTCGTTGGAGGCAAGATAGGCGACAGAAAAACTCCGGAAGACGAGCCTTCAACAACAACCATTCTTTCCACCGCTTACCCAGAGAAGTTGAACAAAAGGATGCCCAATAAGTGCATTCAAAGGGTTCACGTCATCGCGTTCTGTACCTATTATCAACCGACAGGGCTAATTAGAAGGTCCGTTGTTACCTTTTGCAATGATTGTTGCCCGCGCGGTTCCTTTGGCGTTGAAAGGGGGTCCACGAGTTCGCAGTAAAAGCTCGCGCACACAGTCACACTCACTCACTTCTCTCTCTCTCTCTCTCTTTTTTGCCTCTTTTCTTTTCGCCTTTTTTAGGTTCGGGCTTTGGCTTTTGAAAAAAAAAGATTCAATCCTTCTATCCGTATTCATTCAACAATGAAACCTACAGTGACAACAGCAAGCCTATACTGGTGATGAAATCTACAAACTCAAATTGGCAATGAAAACTACAACATTCATTTGGGAATGAAATCTGAAGCATCGACAGTTCTATACCATAGGTAGCGGGAGAAATCCCGCCGCTGACCAAAACTGGGTAGTATAGCTCGTCAAAGGAGGGCGATGCCGGACCGGCCTGGGCAAGCCACCGGACAAAACATCAGCCGATACTCCGCTATACTTTTCAATGGCGAGTCGAAGCGCCAGTCAAATAGCCTCTTGCTTGTCTCCGGTCAATGACAGGCAAGACGTCTCTACTCCCACCCAAAACGATGTTGGACCGGCTTGACCACCCACTCACAAGGCCTATAGCATAAACAGGTTGCTACAACGATGTCCGCCTTCACTAGGTATTTTTTTTGTAGGTAGGTATACTTACTTACACTGAACTCGCACCCGCGACAGGTCTCCTATGTGTGTGATCTCATCTTAATTTTATACGCAAGGAATAAAGAATGAATGAATGAATGAAAGGTGCAGCATGACAGTCTCAGGACTGCGAAGGACATCAAAACCCTTCTCCGGACGTATCTTGTCCGAAGAACACGAGAATCTCTCTCATTAAAGAGAGCGTTCATAACCAAAAGTCTTCGAACCGGGCTGCTTGCCGGCAACAACAACAACAACAACCTTAGGTCTAACGGCTTAAGTCTATTGGGGTTACAACGACAGTTAAACGAGTGTGAACTAGTATGCTTCCTCTACACATAAAGGACAGAGAGGAGAGTCAGTAGCACCTATCCTATGAAGGCAGCTGTTTAATGTGCTCGAGTAACCACTTCTAAGTTGCGATAGGGTGACTTGTTGTTCCCTAGTTAGTAACCCCGTTGACTTATGGATCATAGGTGGTTTGAACCTTAGCACCGGGTTTGGTTCGCAGTTTCTGAGAAATTTCCTGACGGCTTCAGTATGCAGGTTTTTAAGTGTTGTTTTGCAATATTTTTCTCCCAGACTGAGGTCCATATTCATCACGTGTCGACGAATAGTTCTTGCTGGTTGTTGTCGGAGGGGCGAGGTTGTGGGATGGGTGATCTTTTTGCATTATGGCTTCAGCTAGGTATTCATTGGTCAGTAGCTCATTGTGTTCTTTCACCGGAAGAAGTTTTGACTCAAAAGCAAGATGTCGTGTTCCAGACATTTGAAGGTTATCCGTGGCTGCTCTGATTGCTTTGTTCTGGCAGGCCTGTAAATGTGTCCAGTGAGTGTTTGCGAGTGGTGGGGTGTATACGGGTGCTACGTAGTTCATGATTGATCTCGTCGTTGCTTTAAATGTCGCGATGAGTGTTGTGGGGCTCTGCCCCCCTCTCCTCCCTGTTAACGCTGTGATGATATTGGGAAGTTTGGTTGCCTTCGTTCTGATGGCCTCTGCATGGTGTCGGAAAGTTCCTAGTTGGTCTAACACCACACCCAAGATCTTAGCTGTTTTTGTGATTGGAAGAAGATCGTTACTGAGTTTGATTTCCGGCTTTTTGTTACATTCCGCTGTGCATGTAGAGAAGAGGGTGACCAAGGACTTTTCTTTGGAGATCTGCATCTTTAGGTTGTCAAGTTCATTAACTAGTATGGGAAGGTACTCATTCATTTTGTCCTCGCATTCGCTGATCTTTGCACTCGATGACATTATTGAGATGTCGTCCGCACAGGCAACAATGTTGGTGTTTCCTCTGGGTACTGGAAGATTGTTTAGGTATGCATTACCTACTCGTGGTGCGACTGTGGACGACGCTGGAAGGCGTCGGACCCAATGGACCTCCAAAACAAATCTTCCCAATGGAATCTCCCGCAAGGGACAACGAGGACGGCTTCCCCCGAACCCTCATTTTTTCTAACACGGATCAGAAAGACCCAGCGTCTCTGATCCGAAAACTTCTTGAAATCGCTGGAATTGAGACTAACCCAGGCCCAAGATGGCCTTGTTCTGTATGCTCTTTTAACGCGCCTTCAAATTGTGTTCAATGTAGTAAATGTACACTTCCGCTGTTCCAACCTTAACAATCTTAATGATTGGAACCCCCAATGGAGATGCAGAATTTGTAAGAGAGCCCCGATCCAGCCGACTGCCTCCCAGACAGTAGCGAACCTGAGGATAATCCAATGGAACGCTAATGGACTTAGAGCCCGATTAACCGAGCTAGAGGACCTTTTACATGAGTAAAATGTTCACGTAGCACTCATCCAAGAATTCAAAATGGATGCTAGTACTCCATCTCCCAATATCGTAGGATACACGATCATAAGAAAAGACCGCTCCAACTCTGGAGGTGGCCTTGCGATACTAGTCAAAGAGAATATTCGCTATGCTAACGTGACTTCCCCAGTGACGGACCAGACAGCCGAAACACTCAGCGTGGACGTGCCAACTGACCAAGGAATCATAAGAATCTGCAACATTTACATCCCGCCTCGATCGTCCTGCCCCAACACATACGCGCCGAACTTCAACCGACTCCTAACACATAAGAAACCGTTCATTGTCGGTGGAGACTTCAACGCACACAATAAAGTTTGGAGTGAAGGTACGGAGGATAACAGAGGAGATGAACTATGCGACTTCATTGATGACAGCGATCTTGTATGTCTCAACAACTCAAAGATGCCCACAAGACAAAAAGCATCACCAGAAATCACTTTCGCCTCGAACGACATAGCCATCGACTGCAACTGGTCAACAATCAACAGAATGAACTCTGACCACCTCCCATGCCTAATTGACGTCGAAACACAGCCATCCAACATCTCAAACGCACGTTGTTTCACAAATTACAACAAAGCAAACTGGAAGGATATCAACTTCGAAAGGAATATCAACAAGTTTCTCATGGATTTCCCATTCACCGGCAACTCAGTTCAAATGCACAAATTTCTGACCACCACCCTGACCAAAGCGGCGAAAAACAACATCCCCCGTGGAAAAGTACCAAGATACACGCCTCACTTGAGCGAAGATGTGAAGAAACTGATCACAGAACGAGACCAAATGAGGAGGGACAATCCTACGGACCCCTCACTCCCCTCAATAATGGCCGAAATCTCCTTCCACATCAACCTCGAAAAGAGGAAGGTTTGTGAAAAGTACATATGTTTCTTCAAATAACTTCAAATAAGTTTATCCACCAAAGGATGAGTTGTCAAGACTCATCTACTGACATGGGGAGTATCACAGCAAGATAACATTCAATTCAAAAAGAAAACGCTGCGTAGCATTTTGTCGAGACTTGTTTAGTAGAAGAAGAAATAGGCGATTATGAGACGAGTTTGGGTCATTCGGACGACAACAATCATTATTTTATCGGAGCTGAACGTTTGGTAGAAAAGACGACCATCTTTGAAGGGTGAAAAAAAATGAAGGGTGAAAAAAAACGATCATCTTTGAAGGGTGAAAATATCTGAAATAAGCCACAACGAACCGGGCAACAAACTCTGGAAAACGATAAAAACTATCGACGGCAAATCAATAAAACCGACGCACGTGACCATCACCCACGAAGGGAAAAGTCTATGCCCAACATCAGCCTCAAACGCTTTTGCTAAAAAATTGGCCAAACAAGCCCCTAAAGAAGTCGACAAATCAGCAAGAAGCACAACGCGACTAATTAAAGGCCTCAAACGGACAGACGCTCCCCAAATTTCCCTGGCACAGATCGAAGAAGCCATCAAGAAAACCAAAGGTTCCAAATGTCCAGACAGTGAAGGTATCTGCCCTCTACTACTCAAAATGGCCGGTGAAAACTTCAGAAAGTGTCTCTGCATCCTCTTCAATAACACGCTGCAGACCGGTATTATTCCGTCCAGATGGAAAGATGCAAGAGTGATAATGTTACCTAAACCAGGAAAAGACTCAAGCAACCTGAACGGCTATAGACCAATATCAATATTATCACCTATAGCCAAGACATTCGAACGGGTCATATTACCATTCCTGACGGAAGGCTTTCAAATCGCTGACTGGCAACATGGATTCCGCAGAGAGCACTTGACCACTACCGCACTCCTGGAAATAACCGGGAAAATAACAAACGGCTTCAATCGGAAACCACCCCCGGACCGCACTCTCATGGTCGCCCTTGACCTCACTGCAGCATATGACTTAGTGAACTTCCGCAGAGAGCACTCTCTTCTCTGCAAGAAACTCACTGAAACGACTATGCCAAGAGCCATCGTCCGATGGATGTCCAGCTACCTAAGAGGCCGTACAATCAAGGTAGATTTCCAAGGAAAAAGCAGTCGACGTCTCACATGCAGATCTGGTGTCCCACAAGGAGCAGTGCTCAGTCCCCTCTTATTCAATCTCTACATAAACAACATCCCGCAACAAACAGGAAACACGCAGATAACAGCCTACGCCGACGACATCTCAATTCTCTCCTCAAGCCCCTGTATTGAAACCTGTGAAGAACAGATCAACCGCTTCCTACCCAAACTCGTAGAAGAATTGGAACAACGAAAAATGATTATATCCAAGGAAAAGACAACGGCCACTCTTTTCACAACCCATACAGGCGAATGTAAAAAAGAACCCAAGGTCAAAATCCATGGAACCCTGTTGCCGACAACTAAAACACCCAAAATACTCGGTGTCGTCTTAGACCAACTCGGTACCTTTCGACAACACGCAGAAGACCTTAAACAGAGAACGGCCAAAGGACTGAACATACTACGTGCCCTCGGAGGGGCCAACAGAAAAACACCCTTCTTGCAACCTACAAAACAATAACCAGATCCGTACTCAATTACGCCGCACCAATTTACTCCCCTCAATTGGCCGAGACGCACTGGAAAAAACTACAGGCAAACCAAAATAAGGCAATTCGGATAGCAACAGGAAACTTAGCAATGGCCGGCACAGAGCACTTAGCTCTAGAAAGCGAAATGTTACCAGTAAAGGAGCACAACACGATGCTTACCAAGCAATTCGTCGCAAGAGCAAGACTCCTCCCAAACCACCCCTCCCATCGTCGATGCATGGAACCCAAACCACCTAGAACTATACGTAAAAATGCCAAGGACTTAGAACTAATGTTAGTAGACAGTGATCAGAAAGCCGCACTTAGAAGAATACATACTGAGACTGTGAGAAATTTCATTAGCTCCTGCTCCCCTAACCCTGTTCTAGGCAAGAAACCTCCCAGAATTCATAAATCAACGAATCAACTTCCCAGGGAACAACAAATAACATTATCGCAACTACGTAGCGGCTATGCAAATTCCCTTAACAGCTACCTACACAGAATACATAGGAGCTGCCCAATCCCCTCTCTGCCCAAATTGTTTAGAAGAGCCACTTACAACTAGTCATTTATTCTCGTGTCGGTGTGACCACACACTTTTAAGAAGCATAGATTTGTGGAATAGCCCGACGTCTAATGTTAAGTTCTTATACCAGTGATTCCTTTCTCTCTCAAAAAAAAAAATAAAAGAGAAAAATAAACCCCGAGAGAGAAAGAGAAATAAATGTAATTAGATAAATGATGTAAGTAAGGTTATTGTTTTCTGAGCCATGTCAAAGAAGACCTCATCTACCCAGCCGGATACCTACGGCGGGTAATCTACAACAACAACATCTGCAAGTGCTGTACATCCAGATTTTCTGATTCATTCAGCTCAAGGTTCGTGTACCGTTCAACAGGATAATGCTGCACTCAACGTCAGCAATTTCGAAATCAGCTGGATAAGAGCCATCAAGATCGAGGTATACGGTTTCCAGCGATTCGGAGGAGTGTTCGGATCAGGGACGCCGGGTCTGCCTGATCAGAATTTTAAAAAAACTTTCCGGGAGCCGATTCTCGCTGTCTCTTTCGGGAGATTCCATTCGGAAGAATTGTTTGGAGATCCATTTGGTCAGACGCCTTTTCGGCCTCGTCCACAATCGCACCTCGTATAGATGACCTTCTTCGCGACGTGCTTCACAAGTTCGATGACTATGGGCAGATGGTCTAAGCTTGTTGTAATGACGGCCTCCCATGAGGCTTGTGGCAAAAGATCTTGCGAGCATATGGAAAAGAGAGAGAGAGAGGAAGGCCGTTTGAAGGAACGCGGGTCGGTAAGTCACGATTGCGAGTAGCGTATTCGGTTTCGCCGATTGCATTAGCGATGCGAGACCCTACGTAAAATTTTAGGGATGAGTTCAAAATTCTGATACGGAGAATCATAAGAGATCTAGGCTGTTTTTCGCCAACGGAGTCGCCTACGCGAGGTGCGCACGTCGACAGGAGAATGTTCAGAAAAATACACACGGAAAATGTTAGAAATTTTCTCAGAAATAGCCGACTTAACCCATTTCTGGACACTAAACCCCTAGAATACATGAGTCCACGTCCCAACTATGCAGAGAAAATAAGATAACTCTGTCCCAATTACGTAGCGGCCACTCCAGTTCCCTCAACAGTTACCTGAATCGTATAGGGGCCAGTGAACCTCCCCTCTACCCACTGTGTAAGATAGAACCGCATACTTCGAGACATATCTTTTCGTGTCGCTGTAACTCCACTTCACTTAGTCCGATAGACCTTTGGCGTTGGCCGCACTCGGTTGTTGATTTCATGTTCAATTAAATCTCTCCAAAAAGAGAAAGAGTAAGAAAGAAAGAAAAAAGAAGAGTTTTAAAAAAAAAGAGAAAGAGAAAGAGAGAGAGAGAGAGAGAGAGAGTGGGCTAGCAACAGTGGAGGGTCGAGAGCTTCGACTACTTTCTCCAGTGTCTCGCGGAGGAAGAATACCCGCTAAGCAAGACAACAACAACAACATCTAGATCAGCTTTTTAAAAAAAATAAAAAAGCCAGAGCCCGAAACCAAAAAAAAGGCGAAAAGAGGCAACAAAAAATAAATAAATAAATAAATAAAGTGAATGAGAGAGAAAGAGAGAAGTGAGTGAGTGTGACTGTGTGCTGAGCTTTTACCGTGAGCTCTCGGACCCCCTTTCAACGTCAAAGGAACCACACGGGCAACAATCATCATCATCACATCTAGACTGTTAAGCATCGCTTGCTTTTCATAATGCTAGCCCATTTTCGCTTGAAGAGCAGTCATTTTTTTAGTTTCTAGTCAGTTAATCTGAACTATTTTGTAGGATTCGAGTGATCGGAGAACGAAAAAGAAAAATGAGAAAATAATAATTCACAGCTTTTGACATCGCGAAAAAAACGTTTTTGATTCATGTTATGTTACCTTTCGACCAGATTCTCTCAATTTTCCTTTGTTCGAGTGGATTCTCTCTTCTCTCGCACCCCGCTTCCACTGATGTGTCCTCTTGAGATACTTTCTAATCCTCTGTAATTCCGAGTGGGAGTTGAACGGTGACAGGAGCGGATAACGATCATACAACAGATGAAACCTCCCCCCTCATCTTTATAGTTTTTCCCTTTCACCCTCTATCTCAGCTCTTTTCTTCAAATTTTATAACACTCCATTTTTCTAAAAAAATTTTATAACACGTAAAAAATCACGTAAAATTTTTTATAACACGTAAAAAATCAAGCTTATCTCGTTAACGGTGACAATTCCAACCCTCACCTTGTGATGAAATCTTTACAGAGAAAAATTTTGAGAAGTTTTTGTTCATTTGAAACGGTACAGCTACGCTAGAGAATAACATACTCAATACCCTTGATTTCATGAACCCGTTATTATTAAAGATTGGTTTTTGAAAATAAAACAATTGGTCCCATAATAGATGCGGCACAAGCGCACACGGAAAGAATGGGTCCTCAAAATACCCGTATCAGTCGAGTCAAAGGACAGCTTTTTCCTGCACGAGACGCGCCTTCTTGGGTTCGATCTTGTTATTGATGAACGCTGCAGAAAGCAAATTTCATCACTTTGAAGTTGTTACTCTGCACTATGTCCAAGTTTAATCATTACGACAACCACCCTTATCTTACACAAAAACAAGTCTTGATTTTTTTGTTGTTGATCCCCCCCCCTTTAAAAGCATGAAAAAAGCATAGAAATAATGAAAAAAGAAGTAACCTTTGAGCGCCGTCTCAAGATGGACCTCGGGACATCATCGACCGCCGTCGTTGCAGGAATTGATTGCAGGGGAACTGAAACTGCTACAGGGATTGGGTATGAACCCATTGTATGGACATCAAAACCCTTCTTCTCTCGTCCGAAGAACACGAGAACCTCTCTCATTAAAGAGAGTGTTCATAACCAAAAGTCTTCGATGCGGGCTGCTTGCCGGCAACAACAACAACAACAACAAACCCATTGTATAATAGATTGTGTCACTGCCATAATTCCAGAACCGGGCAGGCCTCTGTGTTTTTTTTTATTCATACGTATTTTTTTCTAATTGAGGTCTGACGTGCGTTTCTGCTCATAAAACGGGAAGAGATCCGCGGAATCTCAATACAAAGGCCCGTCAAAACAAGGTTGAACTTGACAATTCAAACGCTGCTCAACGTGGCCTTTACTCTTGCTTATGAGGCCTAAAAACTCTAGAAGCTATGTACTTTTTTTCCTGCCGATCTCGAATTACCTCTACATGCCGAAGTCTTCTCTTCTTGAACTTTTGGTTCTACTGGCGAATCGGACTTTTCTCGATATGAGATTTGGTCGTCTCTCGGCCAGTTGCCCGCACATTTTATTCACGTTGTTGGGGCATGGCCAACATGCGTCGCTTCCGGGGGACGTCCTGTAGCATGGAGATGTTTGATCCATGTAGTTGCGACAAGAATTTGCCGACCGGCCTGTCGCTCGGGCCTGGCGTCGGTCTCCGCGTTCAGCTTAGCTCACTCTTACGAGTTGTAGTTACCGATGGCACCACGTGGAGGAACGGACTCGCGGACTCGTTAGTATTAAATGGTCAAAGTTGATGCTGAGTTAAACGCATTGGAGGAGTATCCAGAAGACAATACACTTGTTTGCTGTGTCGTGCCTTTTTGAATGCGCTGTTGAAGAGACAAGATGGGTCCGAACGTTTCGTTTTATCAAAGCATCTTCAGCGCATATATATCATCTAAATAACAATGTTGAGCACAGCAGTATCCATCGAAGAGTCAAAATCAAAAAAAAATAAGGAAATGAGTAAATGAACAAGCAACATGAAAACAAGAAAATACGAGAAACGAACCCAGGAATGATGATAATGATGAAGGGTCAGAGATGAGAGACCACCGTAGAAGAATATATAGACTATCAGAGAACAGAAAAAACTATAAGTAATAGCAGAGCGAGCGGAATGTGATCTTATGAAAGAGGAAGGAGAGAGAGGTGAGAGAGCTCTTCTGCCATTTCGCTCTTATTGTTAAGATCGGGTTTATGAGTGTCAATCAGCAAGGCTTCAACAATCCTACGGCGAACAACATTAGTTTCGACATGCAAAATAGAGCCGGTGAGAAAAATTTTTTCAGTCGGATGAGAAGTAAGAACATGTTGTGCAAAGGCGTTGGTTGCGTATGAACGGGCCTTAGGGTTCTTAGCTGCACGAATGTGTTCTATGGCCCTAGTATGGACTGGACGGCCTGTGTGACCGATATAGAACATTCCACATGAGCATGTTATCTTGTATATTGCACCTGATGTGCAACAGACACCAGCTTTTGCGCTCGGGCAGAATATACAGGCTTCAGTGTTATAAATAACTCTATCATGATTACGATTTTTGCATAACATTGATTGAGGAGAGGCCGGTGACTTCTCCAAAACATCCACATCTTCTAACCCTACATCATGAACAGCACGACGAATATCTCTAGAAAAAGCATCAGAGATGAATGGTATTGTAACTCTTTCTCAACTTCCTCATCTGGCATCGTAATATTCTTTATTCCAGTTGTAATGGTTCAGACATACAACGGATGGTGAGAGATTACAACATGGTAATCAATATTTTAAAATGAACAACAGCCAATAAATGATCAGGATTCTAATTTAAGTACTGGAATAGAAACTTCTTAGCTGACAATGCATTCAAATTGAAAAAATGAGAAGGAAGAGAATTCCAATCATTCACAACTCTTGAATAATGTGTTTTCTGTGTTGAGTCGTTGAAAAGATGCAGTTTGGTTAGTCGTTTATTGGACGTTTCGGCTATAAAGCCATCATCAGCAATTACCTCAAAAATAAGGAATAAAAACATGAAATAAAATAAATACGGGCTATTTCAAGAGAAAAAAAACAACCATTGATTGAGATGTAGGTAAATGAAAGAGGATGATACCGGTAAGAGAGCGAGTTGGATAATTGATTGTAAGAGAAAGAGAGAGGTTGAAACCTATGAGTGGGAGGAAGAGGAGAGAGAGAAATAAGTACATGAGGGTTATATTGTAAGAGAGAGAAGAGAGAGTTGTGCACGCTCTTCTGCCATTTCAGTCCTGTTATTTATGGATGGTTCATGAGACTGAATGAGAAGGGCTTCATCGATGCGACGTCTGATTATATTGGGTTCAATGGTGAGGATTGTACCGGTGAGGGTAATAGGGGTGCTGTTGTGTACTGATTTAGAATTTTGGGCATACGGGCAGACCCCCCCCCCTCTATACCCCCCCTCTATCACTCGTAATGCAGTTAACCTCACACAAGTTTTCAATCGTATTTTAATTCACACTGTCATCCCTGGCCATATTAAGCGTCGACTAGACAATAACCATGCTCGTATCCCTTCCCTATACGTTCTGATTAAATGTCACAAGTTTGATATTTCTCTCGCTGGAAATGATATTAGCAAATTCAAACTCCGTCCTATCATTTCTGGTTGTGGAGGGCCAACAGATAGAATTTCCTGGTTGTTATGTCACTTATTATCACCCGTTTTCAATCTCATTCCTACTCATCTCTCTAATACTGGTTCATTTTTAACACATTTGCATTCTCTTCCTCACGATGTTTATTTTTATGAAAGTTTCGATGTTGAAAGCTTATATACTAACGTCTCCAACAATGATGCTATAGATGCAGTCAGGGGTTTTCTAGTGTGAAAGAAAAAGGGACAGACGCCCGCCGAAGGCTGGATTTTTTTTTTCATAAGGGTCCCACCTTATGAAAAAAAACAGAGGCCCGTCGAAGGCGAAAAATTTTTTCACATAAGGTTCCCCCCTTACGATTTGGAAAAACAGAGGCCCGCCAAAGACTGACAATTTTTTCTCACATAAGGGTCCCCCTTACCTTTTTTTCACATAAGGGTCCCCCCCTAAAGATTTGGAACACAGAGGCCCGCCGACAGAAGATCTGTCATGACTAAATAACCCCTGACGACAGGTCTTTAGGAGAGCGCGACAGTGTGTGATGTAAAAGAGAGGATGCAGACGATCAGAGGAAAATCTCTAGTTTAATTTTTTTCGGGTTGAGTGGCGGATACATACATACACCCAATTGGAACGACACATAACATCCCTGTCAGGGATAATACAGTGACATGTCACTCTTATGCGGCGGATACGTACATGCATAGGTAAAATGTCTTGATTTGTCGATATGTCGCTCAGAGGTCAAAAAAATTACTGGAAGCTTACTGGAAAATGTTACTGGAAGCAAGAGCAGAAGAGATAGCAACGACTATCGCCGAGAGGAAAACACATTGAAGAGTAAAATTGATCATATGAAAAGAAACATATGAAAAAAGGAGAGAAGAAATGAATGGGAGTAACAATAAAAAGAAGAGTCTGTTTGTTAAACGTTTCCGTTACTCTTTTTCGAAGTAAAACACATACTCTAAGATGTCCTGAAGAGAAGTGTTATTCGGAATCAGGAGTTAAATAGTGACCGGATCGGTCCCATCGGCGGATACATGTACACACACTATTGACAAAAAACTCCCTCTTTTCTTAACCTTTTCCTTCAGCCCCTCTTCTTTTTTTCCTCCAAACTTTGAGCGGCGGATACATGTAAACCCAAATCGGGCGGCTCCATTCAACCCCTGTTCGGAATGGAAAAAGAAATTACTCGGACTGAAAAAAACACTAATCAGTTTGGTGTGTCACTTGTTTTCTTCAAAAAGTCGTTGCCTGCGTTCTCAAAATAGACCTATTTCTTGATGAAAAATCTTACGGCTCAAACGTGCTATTTCTTTGGAAACAATTAAACTATGAAATTTAAAAAACCTAACCCTGCTACACTGAGTTTGAAGCTCGTATGCAGGTCCGCGCGATTGACTTTTTTGGAATAACAAAAAATTCGGAAATTTTTTTTGTTTTTTTATGCTGAAGTCATTTCAACTTGCTACGAGCGCGCAAACGTTCCGTTAGATTTTCGCACCATGTTGTTGTTGTTGCCGGCAAACGTCTCGCGTCGAAGAGAGTTGGCTATGGAGGGCCGCTCTCTCCCTCTCTCTCTCCTCTCTTTTTTTTATTTTTTAAATACATCTCTTCTTCTTTCCTTCACAATAGTCTCAGAAATGAGGCTACTTCTTTTGGTTTCATCCAGAGATCTTCCAACGTGAGTCTTGTTGGACGTCTAGCGCATTTGAAGAGATGGGCCACGTCGTGAGGTCCATTGAGACAGTCTGGGCAGTAGTCAGGTATCGAGTCATCGATCCGGTGTAAGTAGTGGTTGGTGTACCTGCTGTAGCCTGAGCGAAGTTGGCTCAGCGTGCAGCGGGCGTTTCTCGAGAGGTCCACTTCTTCTTCATTTATGTCCGGTGGTGGTCGGCCGCCCAGTATGACTGGACCTTGGATGGTTTCCTTTTCTTCTGAGACCATGTTTGTGTGGACTCGGTTGGCGACGTTTTTCCCGTTGTTCTTCTCTGCTGTTTCCGACAGGGCTCTTTCAACAGTGCTTCTGCATGCGATGTAAAGATCAGCTTTCATGTTGCGTGGTGGGGGTCCTTGGAGAAATAATCCGTGATGGAAGTGAGTTTGGCTCAAGGTCCTTGCCAAGTATTGGGCTGATAGCATGTGAAGGTGCGATTTCGATCTCATAACTTTAGCTTCAGCATGTATGTGGTCGACGCTGGCCATTTGATGGTTTACTGTTACGATACGCAGGCCATTGTTCTGTCCTCTTTGAATTTTGGTATGTGCTGAGGAGGAGAGAAAGCTGGCCCAGGCTGGAGCTGCGTAGCTGTATATGGATTGGCAAATGGCTTTGTACGTGAGACGGAGTGTCTCCTTTTGGTTGCCCCATGTACTGCCGGCTAGCGCCTTCAGTACATTGTTACGTTGCGACATTCGGCCTGCTATGTCTTTCGCATGATGACTGAATGTGAACATAGAATCATATGTAACTCCAAGGATTTTGGCGGTATTCACGGTGGGTACGCTCTGACCTCCGATCGAGACATCTAGGATAGTCTTGTACTCTTTGCTGTAAGGTGTGAAGAGTAGAAGCTGGCTTTTGGCAGGAGAAATAGATAGTCCACGATCGTGGATGAACTTTTCGATGTGTGGGAGACCGGATCGTATGTGTAGCGAGGCAGTGGAAATGCTCGGATCTGACGCCCATAGCGTTATATCATCAGCATAAGAGACGATTTTGATGTTTGGATCGTTGTTCGGAAGATCGCTTAGATATAAATTGAAAAGAAGCGGTGAGAGTGCGCTGCCTTGAGGGACTCCGCTTCTGATCAGGGATGAGCTTGAGAGGACGTCGCGAAAGGATGTACGGCTCGTTCGTCCTCTGAGGTACGATGCTAGCCATTTCTTTGCGAAGTTTGGGGCGTCGGTTTGTAGGACGAGGTCTATGAGTACCGCTATGTCTATGCTGTCGAAGGCCTTTGACATGTCGATTGCCAACATCACTGTACGTTTAGCTGGTCTCTTCGCGTTAAAGCCTGCAGCTACGTCTTTTGAAAGAGTGAGGAGGGCAGAGGTGGTGGATCTTCCTGTGGTGAATCCATGCTGGTGCTCAGCTACTCTTACGTACGGCTTGAGTTCTTCCAACAGAAGTCGTTCTATGATTTTCGCCATCGGTGAGAGTAAGGAGATCGGTCGGTATCCTGGTCCATCCGTTGCCTCTTTCCCTGCTTTCAGGAGTGGGAGAGTGACTGAAGATTTCCAAATCATGGGAATTCTGCCAGAGCTGAGGGAGTCGTTGATGAGCTTTGTGAGGGCGGCTATACCTCTGTTCCCGAGATAATGGAAGAGTATTGGAGCGAGTCCGTCCGGTCCGAGGGCTGTTGATTTCTTTGTCTTCTTAATAGCTGATTTCACTGCGGCCTCTGAGTACTCGACAAAATCTTTAGCGTGTATGTTGTGAACTTTCTTCATGGTTTTCCGATTTTCCTTTTTTGTTTTGTAGTCGACTGGGCGTGTGAAGCGTTTGTTGAACTGGTTCGCGATTTCGAAGGAGGATGTGAGGGGTCCTTTCCCGAAGTCGATGGCGCAGTTTGGTGGGGGACGTCCTTTATCATTCAACATCTTGATCGTTTTCCACAGTTTCTTGCTGTCTAGTTTGGGATCAAAGGTCTCCATGAAGTTTCTCCAGATGTCCCTTTTGTTTCTGTCCGTGGCTCGTCTGATGTTCATGTTGAGGGTGCTGATGTCTTGGCTTGATGGGTCTGATTCTCGTAAAGCGTCTCGTTTGGTCATCCAATCTCGGATTTCTGGTGTTAAGGCAACGTTTCTCTTCTTGATGCGACCGCGTGGGATTGAGCTGGCGGCTGCAGATAACAGGATCTTCCGGAAGAAGGGCTCAGCTTGGGCGGCGGGGAGGTCGGGAAGAGGTGTCGTGGATAACTTTTCTTCGACGAGCTGTTCAAAGATTTTCCAGTTCGCTTTTCCGAAGTTGTTGAAGGAGACTTTCCTGTGCGTGCGGATGTAGTTGGAACCCTCAAGGACGATTACGATGGGTAGATGGTCGGAGCTTCCAGATGGTATTGTTTTCCATGAGACTTGAGAAAGTAAGTCCAGCGAACAAATGGAGATGTCTGGAGAAGATGGTCTTCCGTTGACTGGTACTCTGGTAAGCGTGTCACGGTTTACTGCGGCGTGTTCTGAAGCATCGATCGTTTCTGCGATGTGAGAGCCTCTGCTGTCTGAAGATTTGGAGAACCATGCGGCATCATGAGCGTTAAGATCACCGAGTATGATGGATTTCTCGCGATTGTGTAAGAACGGAGTGAGGTCGGGCGTGTAACCAGTGGTGCAAGAGCTCGTCGGTGGTATGTATATGTTGGTAACATCGAGCGACTTCCCATCGGCATCGAATATGCGGACCGTGAGAGATTCCAAATGTGTGTCGGTCGGAGAGGGCATTACAGTGTAGGACAGCGATTCGCTGATTCCGGTAATAAGACCGCCTCCGGAGTTCTTCTCACGATCTTTTCTTACGATAGTGTATCCAGGAATTTGTGGACATTTGGAACGGTTCGTTAGCTTAGTTTCTTGGATGAGAAAAAGATCGACTTTCAGACGAGTGACGAGTTCATGGAGTTCCGTCGTTTTGCCAGAGAAGCCATTGCAGTTGTATTGCAAAAATTTTCGCACCATCGGACTACACTATCATGTTTAAAAAAAATTGCGTTCGTTAAAGTGGAAAAACATGTTCGCGCAGGGTTCATACCACTTTTTTAACACTGACATGAGTGTGACAAGGGGTTAAATGCGACCGGACAATTTTATGTTTACATGTATCCGCCGAAAAAAACTGAATCAAGAAAACTTACTTGTTGGAACTGATTTTTGCTTTGCTTCTTTGGTATTTGTAGAATTTTTACATGGCAGTCTCCTCATAAGAATTGGTTGAGTAATTCCTTCAACATGTACTCGATTTTTAACGAACTATAATCAACTGTACCGTATCATTCGTTGCTCCGCGGCCCTGTTCCGTATCAGTCGCGAAACCGCGCTAGGCGTCGCATCGCCGAAGCCCTTCTCATTCAGTCTCATGAACCATCCATAAATAACAGGACTGAAATGGCAGAAGAGCGTGCACAACTCTCTCTTCTCTCTCTCACAATATAACCCTCATGTACTTATTTCTCTCTCTCCTCTTCCTCCCACTCATAGGTTTCAACCTCTCTCTTTCTCTTAAAATCAATTATCCAACTCGCTCTCTTACCGGTATCATCCTCTTTCATTTTCCTACATCTCAATCAATGGTTGTTTTTTTTCTCTTGAAATAGCCCGTATTTATTTTATTTCATGTTTTTATTCCGTATTTTTGAGGTAATTGCTGATGATGGCTTTATAGCCGAAACGTCCAATAAACGACTAACCAAACTGCATCTTTTCAACGACTCAACACAGAAAACACATTATTCAAGAACTTCAAGATGCGAGTAACTCAGATCAACACATTTATCGCCCTTCTCAACATCTTCGGACTAAGTCAGTCCACAATCAAGTTGGCCTTAACTTATATCGGATATCGACAGAAATTAATACGTACACGGCAATCTCTCTTTTTCCTCCGTGAATGCAAACGTTACGACAGTTTTCCACGTTTCATTACTGACTCCATTTCTCATATTCCACAAAACACCCATGCTTTGAAATATGCCGTACGGAAACTAGGCACGGCAATACTCCAAAAAGAAACACGCTTCAAAAGACATAAGGTCTTCTCTTTACTCAGTAGCATCATTTCATCCGAATCACATCTGAAAACCTTAATCCCGCCCAACGTCCTCGACCGGATTAACGAACTTTCGAAATCAATCAGAGAAACCATCCGCAACGCTGAAAGATCTCGACTCTACAAAAAGTTATGTATCATCGCGCCGAAGGCAATACGTGCGACAGTTGCTGGCCCACTTCCGACAAAGCATCGAGTCACAATTGCTGGTGACCCGACACTTCCACCCCATTCACATGCACTACTCAGCCTCGGCCCTTCTTTCGTTCCGTCCATTCCTTTCCCGAAAGATTTCGCCCTCACCATGGAAGTTTCCCTACACCATCTAACCCTGCTCTTACGATGGAAGTTTCTCCGTAGCCTCGCTTATGCAAGCTCGGCGCAACCGTTTCCTACAACAGCCCTTCCGCCATCTCCTTCCCTGGTACCTTTACCCCCCTGTCCCTTTCAACCTATGCATACCTCGTTCCCCCAGTGATAGGCAAGTTATGGCTTTTGTCTCTAATCTTCGAAATGTTGTCCGCCGTCATAAGTGCACAGCCATTCAATACAACTTGACTAAGGACCTTAGAACATCTCTTAGAAGTCTCATAACTCTGGTTCGTGAGCAACATATTCGCATTAACCGTAGTGATAAGGGAGGTGAATTTGTTGTCATGCCATCCACCCTCAATAAGCAACTCATTGAATCACATCTTTCTGATGCATCATTATACAGTCGTTCTACTAAATCTGTTTTCACTCGTAATGCAGTTAACCTCACACAAGTTTTCAATCGTATTTTAATTCACATTGTCATCCCTGGCCATATTAAGCGTCGACTAGACAATAACCATGCTCGTATCCCTTCCCTATACGTTCTGATTAAATGTCACAAGTTTGATGTTTCTCTCGCTGGAAATGATATAAGCAAATTCAAACTCCGTCCTATCATTTCTGGTTGTGGAGGGCCAACAGATAGAATTTCCTGGTTGTTATGTCACTTATTATCACCCGTTTTCAATCTCATTCCTACTCATCTCTCTAATACTGGTTCATTTTTAACACATTTGCATTCTCTTCCTCACGATGTTTATTTTTATGAAAGTTTCGATGTTGAAAGCTTATATACTAACGTCTCCAACAATGATGCTATAGATGCAGACTGCATCTATAGCATCATGATTCGACTGCACGATTCGTGAGTATACTTGCTAGCCCGCTGCCCGTAACGAGTGTTCTGGTGCAGGCCAACTCCTGCAAGCAGGGGTCTTTCGTGTGCAAGAAAAAAGGTACAGACTCCCGCCTGAGGCGGAAAAGGTTTATTTTAAAATAAGGGTTTTAGGATTTTTCCAACAGAGACCCGTGGTAAAAAAAAAACACAAAAAAATTTCGCAAAATTAACCTGACTTTTTGTTGTTTAGGGTTCGTTTCTCGGGTCCCCTTTTATGTTTTTCACAAAAACAGACACCAAGGAAATTTTTTTTAAGGGCCTCCCTTGTGATTTAAAAAAAAAACAGAGACCCACCGACAGAGGGTCTATGTTCAAAACCTGCGATGTCTGTTTTATGTCTGTGTGACTCTGTTTTTAGAGAATTCTGATTTTCAAATCTAATTTTTTTGATATTGGACAAGCCTTTTCGAAAATGACTTTTTCACATGGCGAATGGAAGAAGGGGTTCCTGCGAGTGGAAATATTGTTGTTTTTTTCAAATTTTAGCGATGATTTTACCAAAAATTACAGGGAAAGAGTTAAATATAAATTTCTTGACCTTAGTAAGTGAGCGGATGTTCCCACTGTAAGGCCCGGGCGAAAACCCATAGAGTCGCTAGAAGAATCATATGTTTAGTTGAAGGTGTTGAATAGGTCTACGAATTATTCAATTCAATTCAATTCAAACGCTATATTTTCGATGCCATGGGACATGAAGCGCCATTAAATCGAACGGCTCCATATGGTTTTCCGTACATTACAGTAAGAATGAGAACTTTGAGTGTAGACTGGAGTGTCGATCATGGTTTAGAAATCACAGTCTCAAGGTGTCCAAATCCTGCTAGAGACTTGAGTCCTCCATTCTTGGCAATAGAAATAAAGAGCGAGAAAAGAATCGACCGCTATCAGCCACGACGAATGGAAGGAATACGAATTATTATACCGTGTTATTGGGTGATCAAATTATGTAATAAAAAAGTTTTTTCTTCAAAACTCACCTCATTCTTTTGAAATTCATGTCAAGATAATTTTTTATTCTTCAGATAGCTGATTTCTGATAGAGGCTGAACTCAAGATGATTTTCATGCTTTCGACAGAGAATGAAGAGGCGTTCACGACGTGGTTAAAAAAGTTGAGAATTAATGGCATTTGAGAACTTTGTCTTCAATTATTCATCTCTCTCCCCATTTTCTATTTTGAACTCTTGTTGTTGTTGTAGATTGCCTGCCGTAGGTCTCCGGCTGGGTAGACTTCTTTGACATGGCTCAGAAAACAATAACCTTACTTACATCATTTATCTAATTACATTTATTTCTCTTTCTCTCTCGGGTTTATTTGGTTTTTTTTCTCCTTCATTTATTTTTTTCAAGAACGCTCAAATATTCAAAGGAAAAAATTTCATAGGCTTAAAAAAAGGTTGCACATGCAGCACCGAAGAACTGGTAAATCTAATATAGAATAGGGTCTTTTTGTGTTATTCCCTGTCTAACACTCCAGTTTATTTTTGAGCATCCAACTTCCGATGAGTGTTTTGTTATATTTATAAAAACACGCATAGTCTGTATAATTTTTAGCCAAGAAGCTCTCACAAATCAATCTAAAACTTTTTTATAACTTTGATCTCTCAGATATTTTTTTAGATTGTTTTCTTAAACACTTACTTTTATTCATCTCTCTCCCCATTTTCTATTTTGAACTCTTTCTCTAGTTGTATCTAAATCTCTCTTCTTTCACTCTTTCAGTATTCGATAAAATATTGTTCTTTCCTTTTTTTAAGTATGCAGAAAAAACATATTTCTGCACGTTTACTATAAGAAAGAAGTTTTTATTAATTTGTTTCCAGTGTTTGGTTTCTGTAGTGATTCAGCGCAAATAGTCCCACCCCCTCATGTACTTCAAGGATACGCTTCCCTAATCTGACCGGAGTATATTATTCTTTTTACTAGCTAGGGAAAGTAGGAAAGATGAAAAGATATGGGTACAGAAAGAAAAAGAGATGTGAAAACAAAGAGCAAGTTAGAGAAGTAGGCAGAGGGATGTGTAGAGACAGATATGCATCAAAATATAGGGAGAGTCAGAGCCAGAAAGAAAGCAGCCGTTTACAGATATTCTTGTAGGTAGACCACGCTGGTTCTCCTTTCCTAAAGGGCGCTATTTGGCACCTTTCGTTCTCTTATGTTTTTCTTGTTTTCACTTTCACTTTCTTGTTTTCACTTTCACTTCTCAATAGCTCCCCAATTATCTTTTCCGCGATCTTTCATAAACTAACTTGTTCTTCAAATTCATTTAAAAGTTAAATAAATAAATTGTGATTTAATTTTTTAAAACAACGGCGCTTGTACATATGATAGAATGCAAAAGAAGAAAATAAAGAGATTGTTCTAACCATTGTCTCACTGTTATCGAAAAAATTAAACTTAAAAGAAGTTCTTAGTTAAGTTCCTAGTGACTGCTTGCAATATTTACAATAATTATGACTGGTATGGAATAGTCCAAGACTAAGTTCAATACTTCTTTCGCGTATTCATTGAACAAATTAATAATAAATGAGTTCAGTTCCGATGAAGGGGGTGGTACTAACCCTCTACTGGCTATTCCTCTGTTCCCCTATATCATCGCTTTCTGACAAATTTTACCGTGACTTGAAACGCGGTCCCGTTCCGAAATTCGAGAAAACTACAAAGGACATCCTCAAGTTCATCTACGACCACGAGAAAATATGTCAGTACTTGCAACCTTACATAATTTTATCTATTCTACCAAATGTAGGACTAATTTAGAGTATTACTCGGAGTTTTGAAATTGTAAAAAGGAGATGAGAATAAATTAAGAGTTTGTAGTATATAAACATTAAATGACGAAAAAAGATTTTTAAAAAATATTTTGATTACTCATTTTTAGGTTCTGTGCGAATTTCATCGATGAAACCCAAAATAGTAATGCTGGAGTACTTAGCTTCTTTTAAAAAAGAAGAAGTTCTTTCAACTACAATCAGTTAGTGATCATAAAATAATGACATTTCTACGTGATTAATGTCCCAGCTGAACAATTTTATCATGTATGATTAAAAGGCATTACTTTAAGGAAAGTTCGCTTCAATTTCGTTTCCAAAGCGAAAGTCGTTTTAGTTTACCCGAAAATATTTAGGGCATTATGAGTCTGATCCAAAGTGTAAAGTAGTAATAGATAATAATAACAAATGTTTATTGTTCCCAAAAGTTTTCATGTTTTTAAAAGCTTAGTTTTTTAAAATCTTTCTTTTTCACTGCAACTGTACATGGTATTCTTGATTAGAGACATGTATATATTCGCAAACGAGCCCTGTCACATACTAAAAACACTTTTGAATTTTATAACGAGATATGCGGGTATTTACCGAAATAACACCTTGAAGATCACTAACATTCAAAAAAGCGAGTTTTTTGTTATTATGTAATATAATTGAACTAGTAGATAGTTTCGTTATTGTTTTGAAACCCCATAAAGTTCTCGACAAACTCATATTTGTGAAGGCGGGAATATCTTCGTGGACGAGCAGTGGCTGCCTGCGGGTACAGAGTGCGCCATTCGATGCGAGATGACTGCGAACGTCTGCATGGCCAGGACGCGCCACAGTCTCCATCCCACGCAGCTCTGCAAGCAGTGTTATTTTTTCATTCAACCACTCATTTGTACGCTATTTTATTCACACGTTGATTCTTCATTACTTATCAATTTCTCAGCGATTCGCAATCATTTATTCATTCATTAAATTGGCTTCATTCATTAAAAATTCTTCATCGATTTTACAGTGATAGATTATGACTGTCACAAAATCAGTCTACCTCCAATCTGATACTCCCTAAATCAAGGCGAAGCTCAGATAAAACACACTAAAAAAACTTTACCTTATCATGAATGTTTTTTATCACAAACAAGATACTCACTTGGTTCCTAGACTTTTTTCCGGAAAGAAAAAGTCGACAGTTAGAAGCAGTGATCAGCCAATGAACAATGAGCAAGAGTGGACACCAACGAAATTGGATTGTCTTATTCCCCATTCTTTCCCTTTCTATTTCATAATTCAATATAAGCGGTGGCCTTACAAGCTATCCTATGGCAACAAAGAATTTCGAAAAATATTTTCAGAAAATTTTTTCGAATTTAATTTCGCATAGCTGGAATCGGTTTTTTTAGTATCAATTAAAGAGGTTCCTTACTATCAAAACATACTCAAAAGTTCATAATATGATACGTGGCAGCTTTTTTCATTAGCATTAGCAAGCTAGGTTCCATCAGGAGAATTAGAAAATGCATGAAAACTGATTTTCTTAGAAAGGAAAAACTCGAAATCCGACGGAGACAGAATAACTTGATGTTACCCAAAGCGCTCTGAGCTATCTGTTACTCGAATCCATACTTACCGTATACGTAAGGAAACGGCGATTATTTGATGTCTGAGAAACTTAAATCTAGCAACGCAACGTGGAGTGCGTCCCGATTTTGCCTTCTGCTTCTCTGATTAATGCTGACATTTGTTTGCACTGTGAAGCTTTGCAAGCGCTGTTTTCAAAGAATTAGTTTTTTTCAAATAATATACATATATATATAATAGGAACGAAAACAGGAATAAAGTTTACATGTTTTTGAATCGAAGGCTTTGTTTTCTCACGGAATGGATAACATCTCAGACTTTTTTAAGAGGTAATTTTCAACGAATAAATGTGCTGGTTTTTGAAAATGAAACTTTATTTTTCTAAAAATTGGCCAATGATGAAGTTTACATCTTTTCGAAATTAAACGTTTTGTTTTTTTCACGGAATATAGTTACCGTCTCAGACTTTTTAAAACGTAGTTTTTAGCGATGTGTAGGTGTGACAGGATCAAGAACACGATGAATAAAGATAGTTGAATATAGAATAGACACTTTAAGTACTGAAGAAAAGAAATATGCGTATCGTATTTGTACATAAGTATCTTAAACATAAAAACTTTTAAACATGTCAGTTGTTATCTCAGTTAGGAAGGCGATATATTTGTTTTAGAAGCTTTATAAACCAAACATTGAGTTTTTTTTTATAGTAAATTCCACTTCTTTCACGTTCCAACTTTTAAAGAAAGAAAAAATAAAGTTTTTTAGTCTGAACTTTCTCAGCCTTGCAGCAATTTCTTGTAGTGTAGTAGAAATTTCGTTCTTCAAGTTTTTTATTCTTTCAAAGCAGCTTTAAATCTGATTTCCTTGACAAAAATATGCCCAGCAATATTATTATTGTCTTATTTTCTCCGTCAACGACGAAATTCTGTCCACTTATTTTTTGTTTTTTAGTATTCTCGCGGAGTTTTACTCTAGTAGATTTTTTCTAAATTGGTTTTTTTAAATTGACAAAGACTCAGTTTAAAACACATCTCCACTTTACGTTTCCTTTTTTCCTGCTGTGTTCTACCGGCTATTCACAGGAAACAAAAACTCTAGTAAGTGCTTCGTGTATTCGTTGTCACGCCAAGAAAGTAAGATAAGATCTAGCGATAGTTTTTCTCTCTTTAGCTCATTCGCTATCTGTGTTTTGTTTATACCCCTCTTCTTCCATGTCTTTGTCTCTCCTTTGAATAACCTTTTTACTTTTCCTCGGACATACATATCATCAATCTTCATAAGATGCATGCACTGATTATGCCAAATATTGACAGTGTTCCTAACGAAAGACTCGCTAAACTCATTTTTGATGCTGGCCTTCTTTGATTTTATCGTTTTTTTCACTGTCGATGCTGCTTCGATTCACGGTACGCGCTCCTCATATTTTAAATGAAGCGCTGGAGCCAACGGTTGTTTTTAGGGTGACTGTCCGTGTCAACGAATATGATTGCCAAACGAGGATGGAAGCCGGTTTTACGGACTGCTTTTTGCAGAAGTTTTCAGTTTCAGTTTCTGTCAGCTGAAATATCTCCTTGGAGCAACGTGAAGTCTCGTGTTTGTTCGCCCCAGATAAAGAGAGAGAGAGAGAAAATGTCGGAAGGGGTTTATTATGGAGATGAGTTAAAGCAAACAAGGAAAGGGAGGCCACGCGTGTTATTCCTCTCCCCTCCCCCCTCTAGTGTCGGCTCGTTTCCCTTTCTATCTTGCGCTCTCCCTTTCATAGTTTTCAAGAACTACTATTTAGATTAATTTGTATAGTCATATTTCTACTTGCCCTCTCTCTCTATTTATCGCTCTCTTTTTCACTCTCTCACCCCCTCTTTCTTTTAATTTTCATTATCTTTTTTTAAATACCTTTTCTATTTATCTTTTTTTCTCTGCCTTTCTCTTTTTCCTTGGTTGTCCTAACCTCTGTACTTATCTCACTTTTTCACCTTTCTTAGTGGAAGTTGGTAAAACATTTATAGAAACCGAATGGGGCAGTATCTCTTTCGACCCAGGGATATTTTGAGAAAAAGCTTCTAGAATTTATGTATATCATTGAAAATTTTCTAAGGTTGGTAAAATCATGGGTTGAAGGACAGCTGGGAATGCCGACATCGTTCACCTTATTAGCAAAAATTTTTTTTTGTAAAACATGGAACATGAAATCTACATTTTTGACGAGTATGAAAGAAATCGCTTTAGACTCACATGACATCACGGGGATCAGTTGGGAACGAAAGTGCCCATTCAAGCACATTCAAGCGACAGAATGAATGAACATTCAAAAACTTTGAAATTCTAACAGATCTATATAATGTGGCCCTCTATGGAAACGTGCGCCTAACGTCTACCGAGGTTCCTCTATATATACTATCAATTATGCATTCTTATCGCGTAATCATATGCTATGTAGCAGGCACTGAACCTATTCCTGCATTTTTTCAAACCTTTTTCCTAACCGAATATTGGTGATTAAATTGTCACTGAGAAAAGAGAGAGGAAAAATAGTGTTTTTAATATCAGGGTCTCAACGTGAAAATGCACCATGCTTCAAATAGAAAAATTGCAAGTTCAAACATAATCGTGAGTGGTTCGTAAGTGAATATGTTGAGGTCTTTAGCCTCTTTCTGTTGCCATGTCTTTTGATCTAAAGAAACGCATTATCGACCTAAAAAAAAGAACGCAGAGAGATCGAATGGCTAAAAAAATGCGAGCTAAATGAGCACTAAAAATAACAATTATAATGATTTAACAACTTTCAATCACATAAGAAAAAGCCTAAAAGCGTCCAAACAAAGGCAAGTGAAATAACTAGATAGTTCTTAATTTTTTAAAAAATAAATTTATATATGTATTTTTTTAATTCAAAAAGGCTCCAAAAAGAGTTCAAAAAGATAAGCATTCAAGCAGAGATTATAATCAAAACATACAAAAGAAAGCTCTCACTGAGATCTTCAGTGCCTTCCGCATGTGTAGCCGGGATTCGGGATGTTGTTGGAGGAAGGCTCGTTATGCCCAACCGACTTTTCCGTGATCCCAATTTGCGAACTGGCGCTCCGAAACGTCCACTGCCCAAAAAAGGTTTTTTGTAATTGTTTCTAAATGTTTATCAGGAAACAAGTGCCGTTGGGACAATTTAGCTTGGACTTAGACAAAGCAGAAATGTGTGACAAATTGATAATCACTGATGGTTTTTTCTTTCTTCTGTTTTTAAGTCTACCTTCTGAATGGCACAGTCCTTCATGCCTGATGTGCATATTCTTGTCTCTTCTGAAAGAGTCCAGAAGTAAAACGGTATATACTGCAAAAAACGATTAGGTCAGCTGGTACATTTACACCCGTTAAACACTGGAGTAGATTTTTTTAATTAGAAGCAAAAAACCGAAAGTTAAAAAAAATTGTGAAAACACAATCTCCTCAATGAGAATGTCCTCAAGCTCTGCTCTAACTTTTTAATTCCATAGATTCTTTTTCAGTTAAAGGTAAAACCATCTCTCTAGACCTAGTGTAACAAAAAAGTTACTTATTTTTCTGTTTCAAATTCCTCATTTCCAAACCTCTTTCTTCCAATTTTATTAACAAAATGTTATCTTTCGACCTACAAGCTATCAATATCCAGTTTCACTTCTGAAAAAAGAATGATATGAGCTTTGCAGTTGCCAGCTTCTCGAGCGCGCACTCGGGCGGAAGTATGCGGAAGGACCGCATGAAGCAGCATCGATTCGTCGACGCCCCACTTGTCATTCCCAAGGTTAATGTTTATGATGCGTGGTTGACTTTGTTTTCTCCGTTCAACTCGTCACGTAATCAAAAAGGAACTCAGACAGGCGATAGGCGAACCGTGAAGGAAAGGGAAAAATTCCGCTATATTGCTTTCTGAACTAGCGAGGCTCTATAAAAAGTTCACGACTCGAGCTAGTTAGTTTACTTCGAGACCTTCAACGATGTCTTCAATGTCGTCGACCGACTACTCGGTGCCAGAACCCTCCAGCGCGGTCGCAGAAGATTTCGTGTAACTTTTTTCATCAGCAGGGGTTGTTTCCATTCTTTCTGATTCCTGTATTGGATTTTTACATGCAAGTTTCTTATTGCTAGTTTGGAGAGTTTTCATACACAGAATTCAGTTCCGCTCTTATTTACTGCATCAGTTTCGTCTTAATGTAGATTTTTTGTTGATCAATCACAACTTAGATGATTTTTGAATGATTTTCAAAAATTGAAATTAGCCGGACACAATCTATACATCCCGGGCTATTCATCTCATTCGCGATTCGTTTGAAGTTAACTTTGTGTTTTAAAGATCGTCTTCAGGCTTTTCCTGTAGCCTATGATGGTCTTTGTTGGAGAAAAAATTTCCGCTCAAGTGCTATTGAACTAATGTTTTTTTATAAAGCCATCTGATACCCAAATGGAAAGAAACCTGCAATTTGGGAATGAGCAAGTGTCCAAAAAAAAGTAAAAATTTCACCTTAGAGTGAATGTTTCGAAGAAAACTTTTGCTGTCATCCACTAGGCTTTCCTCCTAGAGTTTTTAGAAAGCTTCTTCAGAGAGTTATTGAGTCGAAGTGGAACTCAGTAAATATTGAAAACCTTTTACTATTTTGAAACCCTACTCGTCACACCGCGCCCACTCCCTTGATTTGAGTTGCAAGCTTAACCAGTGACAGTTAGTGTCTTTAGTGGAAGAGATTATAGAAAAAGCAAAGTGAGTGACGAACAAGCATTGCTGACATTGCTTTATTCTTGCGGCTTGCCTTTAGTTCACATGGCTAAGAATTGTACTCGGAACACACTTCACTACCTTTAGGCTATCACTTTTCATACCCGAGCTGCTGATTTGATAAATGGTATCTAATGGGAAAAAAAGGTCTAAATCTTTTCTTATATACTCAGGTCAAACCGGAGAAGCGATTTGTCAAGCATGCACCTCCCGAATCCACTGAGTCAGTACTATCACCTCGGAATGCAGTGACCATCGACCCCCAAATAGACCAAGCTGTTCAGCTTGGCTACATCCCCCCTCCAGAGCCCGAAAGCTATCCACCGCCTCCGGTCCCGCCAGCACCACAGCCCCTGGCTTACACCTCGTATGCTTCTGAACCGCAGCCATTAACAGCCGATCCTCCCGCAGTCAATCCCTATTCTTCCTACTCTTCCAACCCGCAGCCCGTCCATTCTATTCCCTCTTCCTCCTTCACAGTCCCCATTCGTCAGCAGAAACCACAACCTCTTCCGACTAGTCTCATACAGAACAGGCCGACTGGCAGGAAGCCTTTTGACATCCGCCCTTTGCCTAGCTCGTTTCCAATACTTCCAAGCTCTCTGCCTGGTCGTGTCCTGACCAACTCTCCGCTACCCTCACTTTCGCCGCAGCAAAACTTCTTCCAAGCAACCGTCGCCCCCTATCCTCTCGAGCAGGGTTTTCATCGTGGCGCGCCGCAACAGAGCAGTACTCTTTACTTTTCACAAATTTTTAAAAGAATTTTCGCTCGAGTTCTTTTTTGTGGTTGTTGAATTTATGTGGTTAATCAGTTTTGTTTAACCCATTGAAACTATTGAATCTCATTTCTTGTTCGGTTATCCTTTCCATAATGTTATGAACTGCATCAGGGCTACTATGAATTAATCAATGACTGTGTAATTAGTTTCACAGAACGATGCAGTTCTTTGGAAAACCAGTACTTCAAAAACCTGTCTGAGAAGGACAGCTTTGAGAAAGAAAGTTAACATTTTTAATATGGAACCATAGCCTAACTGTCAATGAGGAAGCCGAAAAATATTACGAAGGAGAGAAAAACAGCAGATGTTACTGTTTTTGCACTGGCAGAAGCCCCGTTAGCCGTCGCTTCAGCCGTCACCGACGGTAGTCAGCAACAGATTTTGCGACCGAACACAATCTTCATGTCCATGGCGTGGGTTGAATACTCTCAACTTTATTCTTCTCCGGTTTTGAAATCTCTTTCGAATAAAAATAATTAATGAGTGAAGTTCATTTTCCTAGATCAGTTTTTCACAATTTTTTTCCTTTCACCTTACAATAAAATCTTCTGAGTGAATTTTTTTGAAAGCCTTCAAATAGTCAAAGATGATTTGATTCACAAGGTGGACGGAAAAGTTCCTGGGGCTTCCTTTTCAGCTCGTTTTTGCTTATTATGGCATTGCCATAATCGAATGCAAGTTATGCAGAACGCCATTACTTAAAATGAATCCAGAAGACGAAATCAATTTTCGCTCAGTCCAAACATGTCTCAACCGATCCTCTCACTTTACATGATCTTTCGAGAACAATAAGGTAACATGACTTGAGTAGAATCCATTTTATTACAAAGTGAGCGGTCATCACAGATTACATCTTAATGCATAGAAAAGGCCAAGCTTCAAACAAGAGATTCTTTTCCTCACAGTTCAACGGGTCTTCGTTTTAGAGAAAAACCTTCTACGCCTCAATCAGCTGCTCTGACGGGGGACCGACTATTCATGGCTCCGACATCGGCAGTGCCTCCGATTCGTTTGAAAACGGATCCGCCTTTCAAAGTCGTCGGCGACTTCTTCAGCAACTCTCTCGGCGGAAGACCTTCTCCCACGAAAAGCTTTGCGAGTCCGGACCCTGGTTTCGATGTCATCGTCGACCAGACTATCGAGAAGTCGGGCGATTCCGTCCATCAGCTCAGGCCATCGAGACCGGGCATCGGTCGAGAGCCGCCTCCCGGGGGTTTGCAAGAGCTCGGATCCGACTTCGCATCTCAAGAATCTGGCTTTGGTCGGTTTTTTCTTCTTCGTGCTTTTTTCAAAAAACAAAACCCCTTTTAGTCAGAATAGGAACTGACAAAGAGGTAGAGAGTACAGAGCTAACTGCGTAGAATCCCCTGCTGCCCCACGTGTCACTGATTTCGCGTGTTGCAAAAATTAAGAAAATAGGCTTGCTAGCACTGCCGGCATTTTCTGACTCCTCGTTTTCAAGTGAATCAGACAGAAAAGAAGTCGAATTCAGAACAGTTGCACATTAGTCAGACACTATTATTAAAAAACAGGTTTATTTCTCTCGGAGATGAAGGAATAGTGAAACGAATCTTGTTTCTGCTTTATTTCGGAAAGACATTCTAGAAAACACAAACTTCAATTCGTTTACATAAGAGAATTTTTAGGTCGCACTTTTTTTCTACATAGACAAAAAACAAAACTATCAATCCAATGCACTTTTATTGTAAACGTGAGTTGTTGCTTCAATTTCAATGTCTTCGTAAAGCGTATTATCCGGTTACGCTTTGCATTGTTAAAGCTCCGCTGTAAATATGCTTTACCTTGATTCGGCTTGAATCCTCTGATGAAAGTTTAAGTTTTAAGGTGTAGCTTCTCCTACAGACGATGAGCTCTCGTGTTGCTCTTGGGCTTTGGCTGGAATGTGTGATACCAACTGGAAGAAGGTCCGAGGAAAGTGCAGAAAAAGCTGTGGAACTCTGGTGTGTGAAGGTATGTATCTTTAAAGTTTTCTTTGGATATCTGCATGATCACTTCTTTCAACTTTCTTTATGCAAATTTTCTTAAAGTAATTTCCTCTCAAAACCACATGTGAAATCAGTTCTTGTCGTCAGGAAATATCAAATGAGCGAGGGTTTGCAAGGTTTGTATTTCACTGAATAACAATATCTTCATTTTTTTTACAAGTAGTATCAATTATTTGAAAACTATTCAAAGAGGGACATTTTTTTGATATCGAACTAAACGACTTTGATCAATCCTCCCCCTTAGATAGCGCAAAAGGTCGCTTTACTGATCCACGTCCGGAAAAAAAGGCTTTTTCCAAGTGCTTATAATGGTTCCTATGAAAACATCGTGATGGTTTGCCGAAGAGTTTGTCTGGTTTGCCCCCAAAAATCCTCAAGATCTCTGTCTAAGAAGCGGATGGAGTGAAAGCGTGCAGTCGTGTTCTGGATGTGGACGTCACGGAATGCTTCGACCACCTGCCACGTCTCGTTGGATTGCGATCGACGGAGTCTTCCGCTGAGAGGCGGCAACTCATCCATGCTATCCGGCTTGTACTGTTCACATCCACTCTCTTTCTCTTTATATCTCTCTTTTTCTCTCTATTTTTCTATTTCGCTCTATCTTTCTCTCACTCTCTCTTTATCTTTCTTTCTCTTTCTGGTTCTCTCCCTCTCTTTCTCTCTTTCTTTAACTCTTTTTCTCTTTCTCTTTTGTTTCTCACCTTTTTCGTTTTCTTCTTTCTCGTGTGTTTTTTTCCAGAATAATGGAGCGTTAGAATTCAACTTTTCACTTTGCAAAGTGATTTTCTGCAAAGTGATCCCGTTGAACGCTCCAATGTCTCACCACGAATTACCTTGAAAAGAAAAATGGACTACGGTATTACTTTTATAAAAACTTTTACTGTTGGACGTAATTTTTTATGAATTTTACAGAAAAATCGTCCTTTGTCTTAGATTGTATGTGTTCTTTCTTTCTACCGTAGTCCATGTTTCTTTTCAAGGTAATTCGTGGTGAGACATTGGAGCGTTCAACGGAATCACTGCAGAAAATTACTTTGCAAAGTGAAAAGTTGAATTCTAACGCTCCATAAGATCAATTCCTTGCCTTGTCCTTCCTTCTTTGCCCCTTAATTCTAATTTTTTCTTCATGGTCTCGATCTATGAATCAAACTCTCGTCCTGTTTTTCTCTCCAAAGGTTTTTCTTTCACTAAAATTTTTCGAATTTTTTTTCCTTTCATTAAGTTTTCATTTAAGTTTTCTCTGCTTGAACATTTAATTTCTCCTCAAGGAACTCCTATTATTTCAAGAAAAGCATGTTGCTTTAGCATCAAAACTGGGCTGATTTAAACAGAGTACGAGAACGCGCTTGCACTCGACATCCAAGCGATTAGCCCGATTGGAGAGAGAGACGCGAGCAGCTCTTCGCAGCGTCCTCTCCCAGATGCCCACGCAGCCAGCGTCCAAAACAACGGCCGCGCCATCTCAGTCTCCTGATACCAGGAGCCCCTCAACCACCTCACTCCGCACCTTCATCTTCTTTAAGCCGACTTACGCGCAGCCCTCGGCCTTGAGCAACACAACACATTCAGCGTCCAAGCTTAAGCCTCGTTGGATCATCCCGATCGACTCGCGTAAGGAGACGCTCGTCAGCATTCCGAATCTGCCCAGCCAACGCTCAGCGAGTTCTGTTAGTAGTCGATCTGATCACAGTGGTGATTTTATCGCCTACCGCTTCCCCAACAATTCACCTTTCTCGGCGCCAACTGCGGTCGTCCCGGCGGTTAATTGGCAGAAATCCCCACCAACCAGAACCACTCGCTGGCCTATTATACAGCGGCGAAGCTCTTCCACAACTCCACAACCGATTAAGCTGCCTTCTGGTAAAGGAGGGAACCGAAAGGTTATCATGAATGAGAAGAAAATGGTTCACTAGGAGATCCGAAAGTTTTTCCAACTCCTAGACATCTCTTTGACAGAAAAGTTTTTATTTCAACAGAAAAAAATAAAACGATGATTATGAAAAAAGGTTCAGGGTATGTTCATCTAGTCAAAATTATCATAAGTTAACGAATGATAATCTTTTAGTCAGAACACTTAGTGGATCAACCTTGAAAGTTTGAGTTCCGTAGAAAATCTCTTTAATTGCAGCGGTCTTTTGAAGTCTATAACTTTTCAATATCATATCACGTAGTTTTAACAACTCCAAACCAATTTTTTTTGAGAAACAGCTATGAAAACTTGTAATGAAAAGTTAACATGTACAATAATGATGTTATGGAATTTTTCATTTGAACAGATTTGGTTTTTTTAAAAACTGACCGTTGGAGTATGTCATGCAACTTTTAAAGAAAATATTAAAAAATTTACACTATGTTTTCAACTAATTGTTAAAAAACACAATGATTTGACTTAGGCCTTCGGCAAGCAGACGCGATGGCAGCAGCACCACGGTGGACTACTCGTTTGGAAGATGCGAGGCGAAGGTTACGCCAAAAACTACATCAGCAGGATGATTTGATAAGATTCAATCTTTTTCATGCCCATTATTCCCTCTGTATTTGTGTAGAAAGAATGTGGGAGATTCCTCCAACATGGGCGTTGTAGCTCAACCGTCAACCAAAGTGATGGAACTATTCGGGTGTCGCCTCGGAAGCCGCTCATCAAATGAGTTTTTCGGTATTTGTAATTTAGTCTTTCCCCTTTTCTTACCTAGAGTGTTTATAATTTCTCCCCATAACGTTTCAAATGTCTTGAAGACAACCGTTTTGAAACCTCTTTTTCTGAAATTTCGTCTAACACAATTTAATATGTTTTCTATTCTCAAATCCTTTCTATTGCATTTTGCATTCGATTGAATCTGTACATCAATCATAAGTGGTCGCAATGCAAGTTTTCCTCCGGGAATGAAATTTCTCGAGTTTTCATTCTGTATCAATAACATTTTTCGAAAAAGTTCCCTTCTATTGATCAGATTGAAGAGGAGATTTTCTGAGAAATGACAGTAAACTGATACTTTTAATAACCTCCTTTACCGCTTTTTCCAGTCCATGCAGGTAATTTGCACCAACTAACTCTTTAGCAGAGCGCTAATATTTTTAAATGAATAACTCAATACATAAATCTGCTTCTCTAGTTGGGACTTTGTTGATAACTAATTGGTGAATGCAAAGGCCCGAAAACCCTTATTTGAAAGCTCAAAATCGGTCAGAATTATGATAAACACATTGATTGTCAATTCAACTTTTTTGGATCTTCATAAATATTACTTGTTTATATGTAATTTCAAGTGTTTTGGAGCGAAAAATCTTTCCAGGGAAAGGCTGAAGGTTTTTTCTCCCTTTTTCATTTCTTCGTAAATTGTCTAGCAATAAACCATTTGTTTTTTTACTTGTCTGATACTGGTGAACTTCTTGCTAATTTTCTCCACTTTTTGTTAGTGGAATTTCCCAGTGAAACTAAAGTTCTCGGTTTTCTAGAATTACACAGAACAAATAGCCGTTGAATGTTCATTCTTGTTACGTTCTTCATTATGAACTCGAAAAAAATTATCATATTTATTTCTGATAAAAACTTCATTTCGCTTCACTCATTGAACCTGCCTGGTAGAGAATATTGAGTGAAAATGTTGATAAGAGTAAAATCTAGAGAGAAAAAATCAAAGGTTTGGAAAAAAGCTTTGAATGCTAAAAGAGAAGAAGGTATAAGCAAAAATCTCGAGTTTTAGAGACGATTTAATAAGATCTCTTCCGAAAAATCAGAGAATTCGGGGAAAACTCATGAGATTTGGAAAATACTCCTCGTAAGATCTGGGAACCAAATCGACTATTCGTCACTTTGAGGAAATCCACCCACCTTCATCAACTAATTATTTGGCGGATGTCGTAATTTTCGAACCGAGTCTATGACGGACTGATACTGAACTTATTTCTCCTTCGTACTATTGTAACATGACCATTCCATAGTTCTCATCGCTCACATCTTGGCTCAACTTTTTCCGGAACGTCTGCCCGAGAAAAGCTGTGTTGGGCTTTTAATAAAAAACATTTTTCGTGTCTACTTACGAGCAACAAAAAAATTCGAGGAGTTCAAGTCGATAACTTATAATGTTTTAACAGTTCAGTACCTGCAGGTTCAGTACCTGCAGGGAGTATTTTCTTCTCTTTTTCCAAGTGATTCGATTAAAAATTCATCTTCACCTGATTTGATAGATAGTCACCTAAAATAGCGATTGGCTGCTTTTTGGGTCACTGCTTTTAGTCATATCAGAGGGGAGAGTGAGAGACGTAAGCCATTGATTTGCATAAATCTGTGAAGCCAAACATAGATATCCTACAAAATGACAGCTGACTCAATGCGAGTGACAGTATTACTAACAGCCTTTTCAATGATTTTGACAGGTTGAGATCTTACCGGTTTAATTTTTTCAAAGTTACGCGTCTCCAATTCACGTTGTCAACTGCCTAGGAATTTTTTGAGCCTTCAATCCAGTAAAGGAAATAGGAATTCTAACAAAACAATAGTACACTTTTCAAAGTTACAAATACAACATTAAAAAACTGTAAACAAAAGCTTTGAGTGAGGTTTCTAGAGAATGAAGACCAGCCATGCCTTGAAATCAACGGTGAGATAAGGTAACCTCCCTATTCCCAGCACTTCACTTTAAGACATAAGCGGTTTTCCTTCCGCCGTAGACACTTACTCCTAACCACCACCTTCGGGCTATTAAATAAAACTTTTAATTTAAACGATTCACCTGCTACTGAACAAGTGCTTAGCAAAAGAAAAATAAACTACCATGTTGATTTTGAATGACATCAAGACAATATCTCTATGGAGTAGTCAATAAAAATAAATAACGTGATAAGTTAAACCTTATCTAAGTTGTTGTATATTTCTTATGATGAACTAGGTGCTCAAATCGCTAAATCCCAACTCTGTTTAGCAATAAATCAATTCGATAGGTATTGCGATACATGGCAGTTGGCAATAGCTGAAAAGAAATGCATTGTTCTATATTTAGGTAATAAAAACCCATGCTCAACCTATTATGTAAGTCCAAATACTCTTTTCACGAAATCAACCTCTGTTAGAGATTTAGGTATTTTAATAGATGATTCCCTGTCTTTCAAATCACAATATGAGCTTTTGTGTCGGAAGGCATTACAAACAGTTTATGCCTTATTCAGAATTATTTCATGTATCACACCAGATATATATGTAAGATGTTACAAATCATATGTTCTACCGATTTGTGAATTTTCTTCATCGGTTTGGTCTCCTCATTTAAAAAATGATATTAGGAAAATAGAGAAGGTCCAGCATATATTTACTAAACTTCTCTATTTTAGATGTAATTTAAACTGCTCTCCTAATATTAGTTATGAGAATCGTTTGAATACTTTAAATTTGACCTCTCTATATTGTAGGAGAATCATTAATGATCTCACTTACGCTTTCAAAATAATCCGAGGTGAAGTTGATCTTAAAGTTAGTACCTTTTATGTGTTCAAACCGTGTAATGGTAGAACATCCGCCTTTAATTTCCACATACCTTTCACAAATAAGAGGTTAACTTTCAATTGTTTTGGAGTAAGAACGTCTAGGTGGATGATTAATTTACCTGCTCAAGTTATGACTTCTCCTAACTCTAATGTGTTCAAAAAGAGGCTCAAGATGCTAAATGTTCTTGAAATTCTCGATCTGCACTTACCTAATCTCTGAGTTGTTCCCTTTTTTTGCTTTCTCTCTCCTTTCTTATTCTAGAAAATCATTGTTCAGATGTTATTGTCAAGAACAACGCTCACTATTGTATGAGTTATCTTATGTTTTGTCACATCAGTATTGATGTATGAATAAATAATAAAAAAATAATCTCCAGCCGAAGACTAAAACAGAATTGAGAACATCACACAATGAAAACTTGAACTTATCTTTTGTTATTCATCAGCTCAACCGGTATAACGGAACCCATTGGAAACGACATTGAGTATAGTGATTGAATCAGCTTTTGTTTGTATTTACACTACAAAAAAATTACTAAAAGCATATAATTAGGTCATTAGAGGAACTTTTCATCTGAAAACGTCGCCTCTGACTTCATTGAATAATTGTACATCTCAATTGGAAAGTCATCAATTATTCTTCGTTATACAAATGTAAAGATGCTTGAAGCATATTTTCTAGGAAAGGACATCCATTTCGGAGAAAGGTGAATGGGAGTAATGAATGAGCGATGCGAGCTATCGAATCACAACCGTTCACGAATCACAAATCACGAATCACAAATCACAACCTAATCACGACCATTGATTGAGTATTCCATGTTCAAGGTCCACCAAAGCCTTTCGGAAAATCCGAATGCCATCGAGTAAATAATTGGTGAGTGCGAACTTTCTCAAAATGACGAATTACTTGAGCTATTTCTCTTCAGATCTCTTAATTTACACTTTAATCTACACAGTTTTTACGATTCCTAACAAATCTTTTTTCTTCCTAAAGTTTTTAAGCTATTTCGTCATATTCCTCGGTTCGTCCACAGATAATACCAGTTTTCATTTAACCAGAAGTTTCCTAGATGTTTAAGATCTTTAAAAGAGGAAAGCGGAATAGTGTTCATAAAAAGTTTAACATCATAGGTGTGTCATAAATGAACATGAAAAACGAAACAAAAAAAGCGTAATTAACTACCGGTTGGTTTTAGAAATGCAAAGAAAACATTCAAAAACCTTGAATTCTCCTAAAAGTGAAATTGATTAAGAACTTTACCAAGAATTTCACGAGTATCGAGCAACAACAAAAAAAACTAGTTTCTTTGAAGGCTAAGACATACAAAAGAAAAGATAGCCCTGCCTTTCCATGTAAAAGATCCGTCTCTATTGCAGCATTTAAAACGACATAACGGAAAACCGCATTTTCTCGTTCACGTGGTTGTCAAGATCGTTTTAAGTATTCAAATTCTAAGTTACACAATTTAAAGGCAGTGACGCCTGGTTAAGAAGTTACACAGTTTAAAGGCAGGGACGCCACGGAATAGCAATATGTCCCCGTGGTGTAATGGTAACACGCGCTCCCGGTTTGAGTCGAGATGGCTGGGTTCGATCCCGCCCGGTGGACTACCTTTTTTTCTGTGCGATAGTTCAAGCATTTGTAATCGTTTTAAGTAATTTTCAGTCCAAAAAAATCACTTTGCTTTCTTGGCTCCTTTCTTAGCATTTAAGCAATGCGCTGTATAGCTGAGTTTTTCAGAATAGAGCTTAGTCAATTTTTTTTCTAATGCAGTTTACCTGAGAAAAGTTGAGATTCACTCGACTCCTATCCTTCTTGTTCAACGGCGAATTAAGCTCTACATATTAGCTTAAGAAATAAGAAACCGTAAAAGAGAATAACAAACTTTGTTTTCCTCTTGGTATGATGTTTTAATCTAGAGGTGTTTTTCGGAACTTTGAGGTTGTAAGGCTAAGCGGTCTGAATCAGCTGTATACTGGAAATCCATAATTGTTTACACCTCTGTGCAAATTTATCCATCTCAGAACTTTTTTATGTCAAACATATTAGCAATTATAAATCTTCGAATTCTAAGTTACACAGTTCAAGGACAGTCACGCCTGGTTAAGATAATAATCGATTGTACCATCGCACAGAAAAAAGCTAGTCCACTGGGCGGGATCGAACCCAGCCATCTCGTCTCCAACCGGGAGCGCGCGTTATCATTAAACCACGGGGTCACACACATACTCTCTGGGCCCTCACTGATGAGCCCCACCCAGAGAGCACAGAGATCTGTCTGAGCTGGGACGAAACAGATTTATGTGAATAGCGTATAAACAGTGAATTCATATTTTATGCTGAAATTCTTTTATATCCTACTTTACAAAAACAATAATTGCTATTCCGTGCGATAGTGTTATATAGAAAGCTCATATGCCTTATTCTCTTAGTCACGCATGCTTATCAAACGATTGCGTCATGAATGGAGCGTAACTCCAGAATTCACGAATAAGACTGATGGAGGATAAATCTTCAAATTCTAAGTTACACAGTTTAAAGGCAGTGATACCTGGTTAAGAGAAGAAGGCATATGAGACTTTCATATAACAGTCGCACGAAATGCAAAGTGTCCCCGTGGTGTAATGGTAACACGTGCTCCCGGTTTGAGACGAGTAGGATGTGTTCGATCCCAGGCGGCAGACTAGATTTTTTATATTAGCAATGACTGTTAACATGTTATTCTTCAGCGATTAAGCTTTCAATTCAAACTTCTTGCTCTGACCCTATTTCTTCCTCGAAACTGACTTAGTTTGTCTAGGATTTTGAGAACGCAATACAAAATGAGTAAAACAAGATGAGAAACTCTATTCTTCCTTGAAACTCAATTTTAAATAGATAAACTCAAGAAACTTTTTTTTCGAACAGACAAGCGTCTTTGACGCAACACTTTAACTTGGTAATCAAGTTAAGCGCGTCATCAAAAAACTTCTCAAATATTCAATTCAGACTTGAGCAATTCAGACTCAACTTTTCTTAGGTGAACTGCAGTAGAAATAAATAATAATTAACTGAGCTCTGTTCCGAAGAACTCAGCTGTACAGCGCATGCTAAAAAAGGAGCATAGGTTTAAAAAAAAGTATTAAAAAACACGTAAAACGATCTTGAGAACCACGTGAAGGAGGAAATGCTCTTTTCCGTTATGTCGTTTTGAATGCTGCAATAGAGACAAACTTACTGCAATACTTGCCACCGGGACTGCTTCGCGGACTAACCCGCTTGTCAGAACTGCGCCTGGAAAGTAACTTGCTTAGAGGCTTGCCCGATAATTTCAGCTCATATTGAGACTTGAAATTTTCCGCGATTTGGATCATTTTGTGATTCTGAGAATCAGTTGATTTCGAATTTCGATCAATTTTATGCAATTTATATCGCAAATAGATCTCATGATTTACATTATTCACTTACTCTCCCTCGCCTTATTCTTTATACTCATTATTACTGAGCCCGGTTCGTTTTCACAACCAAGTTTTGATTTTTGCGTTTGATGTCAACGAAAATCGTTGTAGCTCTGTTTATTATTGTGTGTTTTAACGTCTTTTCTCAGGCCGTCTTTTAGCGAAGTTAAAATGTCGTCGTGCCAACGTGACTTTTTTGTTTGTTGTTCTTTTTTTATCTTTTCGAGGTGTGTAAGCGTTTTGTTTGTAGGTTTTGTTTGGTAATTTTCTTGTGTTCCAAGTTTAATAATAAACTTGTATTTCAAATCCGGAGCCAAACACACTTTATTAAATAAGAGGATCTTCCTCCATATTTACTTGAGAAATAAAGCAAAAGTAGGAGCAATCCTACTATTTGAAGGTTTCTTTCAAAATTGTGTTTATGGTGCATCGACGATAGACCCGAGACAAATCCGCGTGGCAGGCCCAAGCGAAACCTTCGGACATCACCGCTTCACATCACTTCTGGTTAGCACTTGAATAGTTGTTTTCCTTGTTCTTCTTAGCTTTCTTCCTTTCTCGGAACGTAGATCTTTGTCTCAATAAGGCTCTCCCCATCTCAAACCTTTCTCCCGCGAGTGAAGCTCACTGCAAAGGACACGGTTGAGAGAAAAATTAAGGAGAGCTTGAGGTCATTGAACACGGTCAGGAGAAGTAAAGGTTGAAGTTAAGAGTAGCGACATTGGAGCACTTTCAAGTCTGTTCTACGACGAATTTGTCGTCTGAGGAGTTCTGCTCATGAACTTTTTTTTTCTTGCTGGTTTACTTCTGTAGTTCCTCAAAAAACTTTCTCGTTTCTCATTAAACCTTTTCCGTTCTTTTTTTTAACCTTTCTCCCGCAAGTGAGTATTCACCGGGACACGGTTCAGAGAAAAGAGGAATTTAGGTTGAGTAAATAAGAAAGAGGTCAAGAAGATACAGAGGAAACGCAGCATATTATCTGATACACGACAGTAACGTCGTCTGGTTAAAGTTCTTATTACTCGTGTCTCGTTGCTCATTAAACTTTTTCTCCTTCTTCTCAAATAACCTTTCTCCCGCGAGTGAATTTTCACTGCTAAGGACACGGTTGAGAGAAATAAGGAATCAGTAGAGTAACGAAACGAAGTTGAGAACGGAGAATTAAATTCTGAGTTAATACAGAATATATTCAACGATGTTAGCAAACGAAGAAATTTCGGCTGAAGCTAGCAAACCGCAGCAGCACATCATGGCTGCCGAACTTGACCCAAAAAAGAAAATGGCAGTATCTTCATTGTCGCAATGGAAAGAAGCCATTATTCTGGCAACAGAAACTCTAGCACAAGCTCAAGAAATGCTGAGAACATCTTCAGATACTCCGGTACAACAATTAGAAGAAGCGCGAGCTACACTCACAGCAGACATTGACTCTCTTCAAAAAGCAGACGAAGACTTAGAAGGTAAATTCAGTCAATTAAAAGACAAAAGCCTTCAGTTAGAAATTTTGCAATTAAAAGATCAATGGATCGATCAGCAAAAAGGAGGTAGAAGTCAATTGAGGTTAACAAGAGACATTTCGAAAACTCTTAATCTTTTAGACAATCAAATAGCCTCAATGTCAAAAAGAAACAGTTCGCAACGAAGCAATGTGGAAATTCAACAACAAGAATTAAGAGGACCACAGCATATCGAACTAGACATGGGTCACAGCATGAGAAACCTTAACGTTCCGGAACAAAACGTAGGATACGGTCAAAGCTTTCCCATGTGTACACTACAACCTCAATATCAGCTGCCCAAGATCGATATTCGGCTCCCGGAGTTCAGAGGAGATCCAACCCAATATCCTTCTTTCGTGGAGCACTTCGGCCTGCTGGTTGATAGAAGGCAGGATATTTCCAATCTGGAAAAACTTTTACACCTGAAGGGGTGTCTCAAAGAAGAAGCAGCGGTGACCATTCAAAACTTGCCCATTCTCGGAGAGTATTACGAAGCAGCAAGAAATCTGTTGGATACCGCATACAACAGGCAGCAATCCGACCTTCCTATGCTACTGGAGAATTTGGAAAATTTTCCCATGTCAGGAGAAACTGTGAAACAGCAGACAAAATCTCTGAACGAATTACGCTGCATCTTAATCAAACTACAACAACATACCAAGGTGGACGAAAACATCTCGTTCATCAGAACGGTTGTCAGCAAATTCCCTAGAGCTACCAGAGAGCACGTCGCAACGTGGCAGTTCAACGTAAGAAAACAGAAAGACGCAACAACCATTACCATGCCGATGATACTGGAAGTCATTAAAGATTTCTTATCAGCTGAAGAATTCAAATCTTGCGCATTTCCAGCGACAGCTTCACCCACCAAGTATATGAGACAAAATGTCAACATCACCACTCATGAGAAGTATACGCCAGTGGATCGTCCAAAAATCTCTGATGCAAGGGCTAAAATAAGCACAAAAGAGAGCAAAGCTTGGGCGGACGTCGAGAAATGTGTCTTCTGCGGAAAGCATAAGAACTCAACGTTGTGTTTCACGCTTAAAACCGGTAAAGAGAGAACGCAACTCGCAACTCGTCAAGGAAGATGTCTAAGGTGCTTAGAGAAGGGACATTCAGCTAATGACTGCAAGATGTTTTGCAGCATATGCCGTAAAGCTCATCACATCTCGCTCTGTTTTGCACTCAATCCAAAAGCTATGTCTAGTCGTCAGAATCAAGTCAACACAGTGATGGATGTAAGAATCAGTCAGGAGCAAGATCACATCTCCGACGAGGAACTGTCAGAAAACGAGAAAGTGGAAACGTCTGATGACGAGAATGAGCGAATGAAAGAGTCAAATGGCGAGGAAATAATCAGCTCAGCTACGAATGGAACTGCACGTCTTCTGACAGGCAAAACAAATATCTGTCTCAACTCAAACGATAAAACCGCCATAAATTTTTTAATCGATACGGGAGCATCGGTTTCTGTAATATCAGAACAGTTCGCAAAAAGGCACGGACTGAGAATATCAGGGCGGAAAAGTTGTCGAATGACGGGACTTGGAGGAAAGAATGAAGGCACAAAATTGTACACCGAATACGAGATATATCTCGTCTGTATCAACGGAAAGGTGATAACAACGAAAGCTCTGGGACATGACGAACCCATAACAGGCACCATCAGGACGGAAAGAATTCCAAAACAAGACCTTCAATTCATAAGGAAAAGGTCTTGGAAGCTGGCAGACAACTACAATGAAGGGAGTTCATTCCACCCCGATTTGATCATTGGTACTGACATTCTCTGGCAAGTTCTGAAGCTTGGAGAGAAGCTTGAGACGCTACCAAGTGGCTTGAAGCTTATAAACACGACTTTCGGTTATATCGTGATTGAGCAGACAAAGCGAACCAGGGTGAATACCGAAACCGTCCTGCTACTGAATATGTTTCCGAAAAGTTTGGAAAAGAAACTGGAGAGTTTTCTTGGGCTAGAAAAGATCGGTCGAGGTGGAGGATCAGAGAATGACCTTAAAGAAAAGGAGGAAAAAGAGATCGACAAACATTTCTCAGAAAGTATTACGTTTGGAAGCGGAAGATACAATGTGCAATACTTCACCAGAAACTCTATCAAGCAGCTGGGTGAGAATTATAATCTTTCCTGGGTCCGTTTGAAAGGAAACTTGATCAAGCTACGAAAGCAGGGTATGCTGGAGAGTTATGATAAAGTTATTCAAGGACACCTAGCAAACGATCAAATCGAAAGAGTTCAACCAGGAATGACTGATGGAAAGTATATGTACTACATGCCCCACCAAGGAGTCATTCGAATAGACAAGCCAGACAAACCAATACGCATAGTGTTCGATGCCTCTTCAAAAGAAAAAGGTTTTTTGTCTCTAAACGAATGTATAGGAACGGGACGATCATTTCTGGAAGATATTCCTTCTCTTGTGATGAGGGCGAGATCAGCTAAAACTTTGATTGTCGCGGACATCGAAGCGGCTTTCCTTCAAGTTGGAATCCAGGTGAAACAGAGAGATATGTTCCGATTTCTCTGGGTCAAGGACACTAACAAGACAGTCAACAAAGAAAACATCGAAGTTTTCAGATTCAAATGCGTACCTTTCGGGACATCTCAGTCTCCTTATTTGCTAATGGCGACCATAAGGCACCATTTACTCGAGTCTGCGAAAGAAGCAGGACAGAAAGAAGCTGAGACACTCAGAAATACAGCGGAAAACATATACGTGGACAACATCATCATAGATACTGGAAAAGAGACATCGACTTATCACTACAATTTGTTGAAAGAAGTTTTCTCAAAAATAGGAATGAATGCGAGAGAATTCACAAGCAACGACACAAGTTTCCAAAACCTTCTTCCGAGTGAAGACCAAGGAAAGTTCGGAACCCAGAAACTTCTTGGAATTCCATGGAACAACATTAAGGATACAATTCCTTTGAGAATAACCGTTCGGTCGAAAAATAAAGTGATAACTAAAAGAATTATCATGAGCGAAGTGGCCTCCATTTTCGATCCCCTTGGATTTCTCGTACCCATCTTGTTACCTGCAAAACTGCTGATTCAGTCACTCTGGAAAGAACAGCGAAAATGGGACGATGCAGTGACTCCAGACACAAAAGTTCAATGGGAGAAAATCTGTGGAGAATGGAGAGAGTTCTCACGGGAAATTCCAAGACTCATCAAGATGGAAGGCAAAAGTTATTTCGTGGCCTTTAGTGATGCTTCAGCTTACGCTATTGGGGCTGTAGTCTACATCATTCCCTCAACCGGCAAACCAAGTATACTGATGAGTAGATCACAGTTAGCTCCGAACAAACACCCTCAAACGATCCCAAAGCTGGAACTGGCAGGGATCACCCTCGCGGCTCAATTACTATTGTACGTCACAAAAAGCTTCAAGAAAAGGAAAGAAGATTTCGAATCAGATTTCATCATCTTCTCAGATTCGACCATTGCACTGCACTGGTTGCAATCCAAGAAAGAAGCTAGCGTTTACGTCAAGAACAGAGCGCTTAAGACCAATTCCGTCATATCGCAGCTGAAGGAGTTGACAGCAGGTAAAGCGATAGTCAGGATACAACACGTCGCAGGAACAGAGAATCCAGCCGACTGGGCTTCAAGAGGAGTTCCCAGTTCCAAACTCATGGATGAGCGTTGTATGTGGTGGTCGGGACCAGAATGGTTAACCTCGCAGTTCTGTGAAAGAAAGTGCTTGGAAGAACAGCCATCCTTCCAACCACCAATCGAAGAAAACATGCTAGCCACGACTATGCATATTGAAGATGAAAATCACAGTCCCTTTGAGAATCAAAGAATTTCGAACTGGAAGAAGCAAATACGTGTCGTCGCTCACGTTCTACGCTTCCTGAACAAAAAATTCGAAAAAGTGAACTCAGCGAAATTGAAAAACAAAATACACAAAGTTTTCGGAAAAGTTTCGCTAAATGGAGATTGGTCTTCAGAAGATATGAAAATAGCGGAGAATGTCCTTTGGAAAAGCGTCCAGCATGCTGCAAAATTTCCAACCCTCTCTCCACTATCCCAAAAACTGAAACTCTTCAAAGACGAAAACTCTGTTTGGAGGGTTGGCAACGGTCGAATGGACGAATCAAACATTCCCTACGAATCCAAATTTCCCATCTTCATTCCGGCAAACAAGCATAACGAAGCGGTCAAAAAATTGATTGAAGCGAAACATCGAGAACTGATGCACGCCGGACCGTACCATATCATAAATGAATTCAGAAGGAAATATTGGTTCCAAAAATGCAGCACAATGACAAAAAAGATAATCAGGAACTGCGTCATTTGCAGAAAGGAAACGGCAAGACCATTCAAATACCCTGATGTTCCACCTTTGCCACACAAAAGAGTAAACATCTCAGCACCGTTCGAAAACATTGGCATTGATGCAGCGGGCCCATTCAATGTACGAAACCATGCTGGAACCGTGGTGAAGAAGTATATAATCCTTGCTACATGTTTGTTCACGAGGGCCATTCACTTGGAAGTCGTCGAAGATTTATCAGCTCTCGAAACTTTACGTGGGTTTCGGAGATTATGCGCCAGACGAGGATTTCCACTAACCGTCATGTCGGACAATGCCCAGAACTTCAAAATAACATCTGCTATAATTTCTTCAGAAACAAAATCAACAGATGAGTTGAAAATGTTCCTCGCTGATCACAAAATACGGTGGAAATTCATTCCTGCTTTTTCTCCGTGGCAAGGAGGATGCTATGAAAGGATGATTGGTTCGGTGAAATCAGCCATGAAAAAGGGAATAGGCAGAAAAATTCTGGATGAATACGAGTTTCAAACGCAAGTGATTGAAATTGAAGGAATTATCAATACAAGACCGTTAACGGCCGTCCCAGAAACAGAAGAAATCACAGTTATTCGACCGATAGATTTCCTGCTTCCGTGCTTCAAATCAAGTTTACCGTTAGGCGATGGCGATGAAGAAGAGTATCTTCCAAATGGTGAAATTTCAAGCACCCGCAAAGAAATTCTTGAGAAATTACAAGAAGTGCGGAAGATGCGGGAGAGAATCGGCGAGAAATGGATGGATATATATCTTCTCGAACTACGAAACCGACCAGAAACAAGAATCAAACTTGGTTCTACGAGTTCAAATATGAAACCTAAAGTTGGAGAAGTTGTACTGCTGTATGATGAAAATCAGCCACGCGGAAATTGGAAACTAGCACGAATATTGGAATTAACCGAGAAATCGGCCAAATTAATCTCAATTAATAAAAGAGAAATAGAACGTCCAATAAATAAACTGATACCGCTAGAAGTGCACAGTACACTGGAAGAAAACAACAGCAAACTACTCAAGAGAAGCAACGAAAAACGAACTCAACCAAACAGAAGTTGCAAGAACAAGAAAATGACTAAATTTGAAAATGGAGAAAAATTCCCATTTGATGATTGATGCTTCTACGAAAAAAGGAACATCTTACATCTCTTCGTTTTTTTTTTGTTTTTTTTTGTGTTTTTTTTTTCTTCTGCAAGTCCACCAAACTACTTAATTGCAGTAATGGACGCAGAGCAGCACACCCCGCCCAACGCTAACTCGGCTTCAAATACGAAACCGAAGAGAGGGAAGAGTGTGGAGACCATCATTCTCATGCAGTTACAAACTCAACTTTCTGCAGAACTAAATCTACGCTTAGAGTTGGAGAGAAAAGTAAGGAGTTTAGAGAAGAGAATGGACACGGTTATGAGTGAAGTCGCTGATTTCGCATTGGAAAGAGAAAAAATGCAAGAAAAGCAGGACCTTCTAATGGAAAAGTTGGAAGCGGTAGAACCTTATCTGAGTCTCGACAGAGACAATCAGTCCAAAATAGGCGAGATGGAAATGGTTCTGAATTCTCTACATCAATCGGCTAAACCCGCGTTGGAAACTGAGATTGCGGACGAAATAGATGTTTCGCCGATGCAAGAAGTAGAAATCGAAAAAGAGACAGAGTTTTCAACAAAAGGAAAAAGATTCAGCGAATCTGTGCCACTTCATCACAAGGATTATCCTTGGTTGAGCGAAAGAAGAGAGAAAGGAAAGGACCACAAAGTTCATCTGAAGAGATGCGGACTTTGTGGTGCTAACCACCACTCAGACGCTTGCCGATTAGGAAATCTATCGACGAGAAGGAGACACGTTCAAGAGAAAAGTCTGTGTCACCTGTGCCTCCAACCTATGTACTTCAAAGGTAAACGACATACTTGTGTCGGGGACAGCCTTTTCTGTAAATTCTGCTCTCGTCGTGGTCATCATCATTTCGGGCTTTGCGAAGAAAATCCACTCTTCAAGTAATTGATCTGTAGACATTTCGAAGTTGTTTATTTGTTGTGTTTTTATTGACCGTGTTGATCTCCTTCCCAATTGTGTTTATTTCTGAGTTTTCGGCAAATGCACATTCGAGGAGGTTCCACCCTATTTTTGCTCTGAACTTTAGCTTTCTCCGGTGTGTTGGTGGTTATTCGTTGGAATTCATCGGGAAGTCGCCTGGTGTTCCGCGGAGATTACGGGCATCTCGGGGCGAGTTTGGAAAGCAAGGTCCAAAGATGCTTGGAATCTTCCAATATGTGTATACCAACTCCATCGTCTAGAATTTTCTAGGGGCGGGAGTGTCAACGAAAATCGTTGTAGCTCTGTTTATTATTGTGTGTTTTAACGTCTTTTCTCAGGCCGTCTTTTAGCGAAGTTAAAATGTCGTCGTGCCAACGTGACTTTTTTGTTTGTTGTTCTTTTTTTATCTTTTCGAGGTGTGTAAGCGTTTTGTTTGTAGGTTTTGTTTGGTAATTTTCTTGTGTTCCAAGTTTAATAATAAACTTGTATTTCAAATCCGGAGCCAAACACACTTTATTAAATAAGAGGATCTTCCTCCATATTTACTTGAGAAATAAAGCAAAAGTAGGAGCAATCCTACTATTTGAAGGTTTCTTTCAAAATTGTGTTTAAGGTTCGATTTCATCTGCTATATGGGTTCGATTTTGAAAGGTTCGATTTCATCTGCTATATGAATATTCTAATCAAATGCGCAACTTTGTGGGCAGCTGCGTCAACTCGAGAGTTGTGATCTCTTCCTGGCGAGTAATCGATTGTGTCATGTGCCGTATCTTCTCTGCCAGTCCAGAGGAACGGTAAAGGACTTCATCTTTATAGTATTTTTAATGTTCATCTTTTTACGGAAAAGTAGTGTACATTGTCTCGTTTCCCGATGGTTCAATGGTAACGCGCGCTTCCGTTTTGAGACGAGATGGCTGGGTTCGATCCCGCCCGGTGGACTAGCTTTTTGCTGTGCGATGGTTCAATCAATTATCATCTTAACCAGGCGTCACTGTATTTAAACTGTTTAACTCAGAATTTGAAGATTTATTATTGCTAACATGTTTGACAGAAAGAAGTTCCGAGATGGATAAAATTGCAAAGAGGAGTAAACAATTGTCGATTTCAGGTATACAGCTTAGCCTTACAACCTCAAAGTTCCGAAAAACACCGCGAGATTAGAACATAATAACAAGAGGAAAACAAAGTTTGTTATTCTCTTTAATGGTTTCTTATTTCTTAAGCTAATGTGTAGAGCTTATTTTGCGCTAGAAATTTTGCGCTAGAAAAGCTAGAAATTTCTTTGTCATTCAAATTTCTCTTCGTTACCCTATTTCTGTTATTACGACAAAATTTACTTCTGCTCCTAGCATACAGGGTGCAGCGAAAGTTCATGTGGACAGTATTTTTTCAGATAAAAACTTAACGGATTGAGTAAATCAAACAAAATTTTCATCAAAGTTTATTCAAATAGTTTGGGATATAACTGCGTTTTCAAATTTCGAACAGCCCTCCTTTCTCCTTGACACACGCGTGGAGTCGCTTGTGGAAGGCACCCACCGTGGTGGACAGGTAAGTGACGTCAAGATCATCCCACGCCTTCTGTAGGGCGCGCTTCGAACTTTCCAAAATCTTGTGTGGGGAAGCACAGGCCTTGCTCTCAAGGACCGACCACATAGAAAGAGAAAGGGCCATCCCGCTTCTGTCAATGTCTGGGCCGGGATTTGCGCGACTGGCAAGACTCCGCTCGTTTTCGTCGCGCAGGGAGTCAAAATAAATGCCAATAACTACTTGAACGACATTCTTATAAAGGAAGTACTGCCCTGGAGCCAGGCTCACTTCGCGGGACGCAAATGGACGTTCCAGCAGGACTCTGCGCCCGCCCACAAGGCTAAAGTGGTGCAAGACTGGTGCAAGACCAATCTCCCCTCCATGATCACATCCGCCGAATGGCCTCCGTACTCATCTGATTTGAATCCTCTGGACTTCTCTGTGTGGTCGGTCCTTGAGAGCAAGGCCTGTGCTTCCCCAAACAAGAATTTGGAAAGTTTGAAGCGCGCCCTACAGAAGGCGTGGGATGATCTTGACGTCACTTACCTGTCCACCACGGTGGGTGCCTTCCACAAGCGACTCCGCACCTGTGTCAATGAGAAAGGTGGGCTGTTCGAAATTTGAAAACTTAGTTATATCCCAAACTATTTGAATAAACTTTGATGAAAATTTTGTTTGATTTACTCGATCCGTTAAGTTTTTATCGGAAAAAATACTGTCCACATGAACTTTCGCTGCACCCTGTAATTCATTCTAGAGTTAATTCGTCCAAACAAAATCAAAATCTGAATACTTGTTAAAACCAAAACCTAGAGTTTGAATTAAATACAACACGGACAAAATCTATTTCACAATGCGGCATCGAACCGAGCCATCTCTCTATACCTGACCGAGTGAGCGTGCACGTTATCAATCAAACCATCGGGGACCAAAAACGGATTTTCAAAACCTGCAGCTATTCCGGCGCTTCAAAACGTGAATACGAGTTAACTGCTTCAATCTCAGTTTTGGAATTTCTTTATTACAGCGTAAATGTGAACTTGAAGTTATTGGCAAAAAATTTTGATTAAGCTGTAGCATCGCTCGATCTGAGATAATTGAAGAACTTTGCGGGAAACGCCAGAACATATACAGACGGGCTTCTCTCCATACGCCATACAGGCTTCTCAACTCCCTACACCCTGTTTAAGAATTACATTCATATTTTTATATACGGGCTTCTGAACAATCTACATCGCCTTTACAAATAAATGTCATGCTTTTTTATACTTTGTTGCTATGCTTCAATGTTTTAAGAAGTTTATGTGTGCGGACTACATTATTCACATTTCCTGGCCATAGATATGGCACTAGATCTCACGAACACTACCTTATAATACAGAAAAGGGATTTGTAACGCACTTAAATATATTTACTGTTACAGTATTTAAGAAATGGAACAGTCTATCAACATCAGTAATTTCAGCAATTCATACTTAAAATTCTATAATCGTTTTTGAGAGCCATAACCACTCTGAACAATCATTATACCCGCTAAACAAATTGCTAATTTTTCTGCAACGGTCGCGTTTGTGTACTTGGAAAATGTTTTTGTGAAAAAATTCGAAAAATTCGAAATTCGATCACTTTTTTAAAAGTTAAATAAACACGGAGAATAAACACGAAATTGATAAGACTGAATGCACTCAAAGGGTAACAAAGGACTAGAATGAATATATATTGACCCAAGCATGTGGAAATGTTGACGGCCAAAGTAGAAAATTTATATTAATCAGAGAAACATTCGAAAGATGGAAATAGCTAAGATTAAAAAGAGTAAGAAGACCAACCAAGTTCTAGAGAAGCTTCAATATCTATTCCAGGTGACTCCGTAAAATATCTTCGTAAACAGGTTCAAATACATGCATCAACGAATCAGTGCTAGAATCCACAAGTTAATTCGTGTCTTCCAAAAAAACCTTAATTCAAAGAGCTTTTGGTTCGGATTTTGCACAGTATTTGGGGGGGAGGGTACACGCCTAACCAATATTTTTTTTCAAATGATAAATGAGAATAGTGAGCTGTTGTTTCAAAATTTTTTGTTGTTATGTAAGTTGATTGGTAGGCTTCTCCAAAAAAACTCTCTCAAAAAAGAAACGGCTTTTTTCATTCAATTCATTGCAAAATCAATTCACATAAAACATGTAATTCCTCCCAATGTAAATTATACTATCTACGCCGATGACATTAAATTATTTAGTGAAGTACCAACTTTTTCGTCTGACCTCCAAACTGCCATAGACAATGTATTCAACTGGTGTCAACAGTCCAATCTCAAACTATCAGCTCAAAAATGTATAGTTTCGCATCTTGGTATTAACCCCATGCAAAATTATCAGCTAGATCGTCATACAATGGCCAACTCTTCCGAAATAATAGATCTAGGAGTTGTCTTTTCGAGTAATCTATCTTGCAATAAACAAGTCGAGCATGTCTGTAAGAAATCTACAAACCTCGCCAATCTCTTTTTGCGCGCGTTCAAAACCAATTCTCTGGTTGTATTAACCCGTGCTTTCGTTACTTATATTCGTCCGATCCTCGAATACAGCTCGGTTGTATGGTCACCTACAGCGATTGGCTTAGTTAAGGACCTCGAAAGAGTACAGAGAAATTTCACTAAAAGAATCTTGGCTAGGAAAGGACTTACCCGTCTAGTTTACTCTGAACGTTTAAAAATGTTAAATTTAGAATCTCTTGAATATCGTAGGGTTGTTTCTGATTTAGTTTTTATACATAAGAGAGTCCACGACTACTCAGAGTTCGACTTCTCTCGTTTATTTACTATAGCTCCTCTTACTAGAGCTATTAGAAATACCCATCCATTAAGAATCGCCTTACCATATGCTCTAAACTCCTTTAGGTTTTCTACGTGTGCTTCTAGGTCGATCACTATTTGGAATTGCTTACCTAGCGAAGTAGTATGTAATCATTCCAGCGAAGTATTTATGAATAAACTCAGAAAACTACCGATAAATTGTATTTTACCCGAGCCAATTGTCTGCGACTAAGTTAAACTAGGAAGAACACTTTTTGTAGACACACTGCCACTGTAATACAATTCTTTCCTAGTAGAATCATAATCCATGTTTAATTTGTGATCATTAAATGTTGAAGTGAAACTATTTTTGTGTACATGGAAATAAAGAATTGAATTGAATTTCGATCGAAATTTAAAAAAAGGTATTCTAATAATTTCAGGACTCTGAGAGCATTCTGTTAAAATTCGAGAACCCGCGATCAAAGCTTACGTTTCTACCATATTGGTATAACAGAAACTGAAATTTTCCCGTAGACGCAGCCATAATTCTGTGGACGAGTTGCTCTTCTTGACGCACCTCATTGATAATAAAATGTATAGTTTGTTTTTGTCTTAAATCTTTCTCTGATTTTTGATTTGCAGGGGAAAGCATTCGTGGAGCAAGAGCAAAATTTTGGATTAGTTTTTTTCTATCGCACATATATTTTCTGAACTGTCATTTGGTCACAAATTGTCTTGTAGGTATATTTTGAAAAGGCTTCAGGGGCTAGTTGCTTTACAACAAATTTTGAACATTGTTTTTACCGCTTTAACAATCAACATGCAAAAACAATTTGATGAAGTCTGAACGGAAAAATTACTGAAAGAATAGTATATTTCATACACACTAGTCCTATCGAATCTGATCAATGATGAAACATTTTTCATTTTTCATTTTTCAATGGAATGGAAGTGTAACTTGTTTTAGGATACAGTGAAGCTGGTATAAATTATATCATGCATTTTTCAGTTCACAGTAACATGAACAATAGTCAATCCGAAAATATCTGATAAAGTGGTCAACATAATCACTCAAATGGATGGGCAAAAAAAGCAAATACGCTTTGAACAGGGAAAGCCTCAACAATCTATGTAGGTAGAGTAAATGTATCAAAGTGGAATTATGAGGTGCCTTCATACATTTTCGCAGAGCAATTCCAATGCAATATAAAAGAAACAAACATATGAGTATCTTGTTTCAAGAGTATATCATAAAAATTTAAATTGGTTTATTTCATGTACAATCAACATCGCTCAATACTCCGAGCTCGGCTAATCAATCAATAACGTGCTCAGGTCTCCACCAGCATTGCTGATTGCTGAAGCAACATATTAGGCGTGGAGAAGCTTCTTAAAAAAGTTTTTGCATGAAACCTTTGCAACAGACTTTTTTTGTCAGTAGAACGCCTCTCGACGGGCCGAACCCAACCAAGGCTCAACTTGGAGGAATGAAGGTTACTTGTAAGAAGAGCTGGAAGCTCTAGGATACTTAGATTCGCTTCGGAATTGTCAGAGACGGGAGTCCGTAGAGCAGATTTCTTGTCGGGCAAGTTGATAGAAAAAAGAGACTTCGAGAGGAACGATAAATCTGCAAGATAAAAGTTTAATTTCCGGAAATTAACGCTTTGAGAAGACAACTGAAAAGAAAGAATTTTAATGAATCGTTGAAAGAAATTACTGAGAATAGCAAAGAAATACTGACGTCGAGCTCTCGAAAGACTTGAACAGGAGGGAATTCGACTCATCAGAGAGGCTGGCAACAATTTGCGCTCGTCGTAAACTGAAAAAAGTGATCGAGAAGGTTGGCTGTGAAGAAGATCCATTTCATCCGGGAGTGGGTATTCCGGAATCATGTTTTTGTTTAGAGTGATTTGGGAGTGGATTTGAAAAAAGCCGGAGGATTTCCTCGGTCTGAACTGAACTCTGGGTTCTTGAGATAGAGCTCTTAATGAAGTTGAGATAAAGCCCTGAACTAGAGTGAAAAAGAGGGAAGTAGCCTTTTATATAGAGTCCACCGTATGAAATGTTATCGACAAATCTTCTCGACACTACAGCTCAAAATCGGTCCGCCCTTTCTTTCGCGACGTCTTATCCGATGATTTCTCAAAAAGCCTTTCATGATGAGTTCGACGAATGTTCGCTTTAGAGGAGAAGGTATGTAAGGAAGACCTACGGCTAACTGTACTCTGAAACCTTCTTGCCTCCCACTCTCGAGCACTCTTGTTTTACTGAGAAAAACATTGATAAACATTTAAAAATACCTCTCCACCGAAAAAAATTTTTTTACAGAAGCATCTTATGAAGATATGCTTGAACTTGTATTTCAACTGCTGCGAAAAATATGCTGCGACCTCAATCCTTCCAGTATCTTTCTCTGAATTTTTGTGGAAGAAAAGCTGAGCTTTAAATTTGTCGAACTTCTGATCCTTTTTGTCATAGTTGAAGAAGTAGGTCAGGAATCCGTAAATAAGACGTTGCGGGGGGAAGGGGTCAAACCTGGAGTAACCATTTCCATCGACGCCAATGTTTCAACAGTAACAAACCGATAACTTATAAAATGTGTGAATAACCTAGTATAAACGGCTATCAATCTCTTTTCATACATTAAAATCCAAAGTGCGGGTAAATTTTTGACAGAAATTTTTTATTTCGATGAAATTGAATGAACGAATAAGTGAGCAAACGGCGGCGCTTGTTCTTCGAATTTTACTTCTTCATTCACTGCAAGACCGACAATGCGCAAAGGAACTTTTGTCAAAAAAGACAACTTGTCAATAAACTACAGTTTTCCACCTACAAGACAATTTGTGACCAAATGGCAGTTCAGAAAAAATATGTGCGATAGAAAAAACTAATCAAAAACTTTGCTCTTGCTCCAAGAATGCTTTCCCCTGCAAATCAAAAATTAGAGAAAGATTTAATACAAAAACAAAATATACTTTTTATTTTCAATGAGGTGCGTAGAGAAGAACAACTCGTCCACAGAATTATGGCTGCGTCTACGGGAAAATTTCAGTTTCTGTTATACCAATATGGTAGAAACGTAAGCTTTGATCACGGGTTCTCCAATTTTAACAGAATGCTATCAAAGAGTCCTGAAATTTTAAGAAGGCATTTTTAATTTCGAACGAAATTGCAATGAATTGACCGAAAAAAGCCGTTTCTTTAAACAAAGTACATAGAGTTTTTTTGGAGAAGCCTACCAATCAACTTACATAACAACAATAACTTTGAAGCCTACCAATCAACTTACATAACAACAATAACGTTGAAGCCTACCAATCAACTTACATAACAACAATAACTTTGAAGCCTACCAATCAACTTACATAACAACAATAACTTTGAAGCCTACCAATCAACTTACATAACAACAATAACTTTGAAGCCTACCAATCAACTTACATAACAACAATAACTTTGAAGCCTACCAATCAACTTACATAACAACAATAACTTTGAAGCCTACCAATCAACTTACATAACAACAATAACTTTGAAGCCTACCAATCAACTTACATAACAACAATAACTTTGAAGCCTACCAATCAACTTACATAACAACAATAACTTTGAAGCCTACCAATCAACTTACATAACAACAATAACTTTGAAGCCTACCAATCAACTTACATAACAACAATAACTTTGAAGCCTACCAATCAACTTACATAACAACAATAACTTTGAAGCCTACCAATCAACTTACATAACAACAATAACTTTGAAGCCTACCAATCAACTTACATAACAACAATAACTTTGAAGCCTACCAATCAACTTACATAACAACAATAACTTTGAAATAACAGCTCAGTAATTTCATTTATCAAAAAGAAAAACCTATTTTTGGGATAATAGTAATAAGATTGGGGTGTAAAAACTTCGAATTAATTTTCGCTCTCAATTAAATTGTGTGCAAAACTAGTGTGCCTGAAGAACATTGGGCTTTCATACATACATAGAGAAGAGAAAGATTGTAAAAGTGCATAATGCGTTTATTTGAAAGATTAATTGCGTAGTATTTGAAAGATAAAGTTCTGCTTTAAATTATGAATAACAAATGCGAAAGTCTGTTTCGCCCCCGAACATATAGTTTTTCAACCTTGTCTTTTTCTTCCACCTTTTTTTATTCAAACATAGAAGAGCGTAAATTAATGTCGGTAGGGCTTGCTCTACAATCCATCCTGCTTCACAAACTGGCAATTAACAAGAAGCAGTCGAAGGTTAGACCAGGTTAGGCCTGTACCTCAAATCAACGAAAAGCTTACTGTGCAAAATCCGAACCGAAAATTATGTAGCTCTTTGAATTGGGTTTTTTCCGATTTTTTTCTCGAAGAAACGAATTAATTATTGATTCTATGCATGTATTCGAACCTGTTGACGTGGTTCTTTTACGGAGTCATCTTGGAAAAGATATTGAAGCTTCTCCAGAACCTAATCTTTTTAATCTTAGCTATTTCCATCTTTTGCATGTTTCTCTGATAATATCAATTTTTTACAGACCATAAATTACCTGGACAAATGTAAATGTCTGTATTTCCTTTCAAAACGAAATTAATATCTTGGTATCAAAACATACTTTATCACAATAAATAACCAACAGTTATGCACAATCATGTTCGATATGGCCGCCTCTAGCGCGAACGCATGCCTTGAGACGACGCTCGTATCCACAAGCCAGTCGTTTTCGAGTTCGTCCCATGCCTTCAGAAGGGCGGCACGCAGAGAATCGAGAGTGTGGTTGTGGACAGCTCCAACCTTCGCCTGCATGACGCCCCAGACGCTGAAATCGTGCGGTTTCAGGTCGGGGGAATTCGATGGCCGTTCGGAAGTGCTTATGAAGTTTGGGGTGTGTGTACGCAACCACTCTTGTGCGATTTTAGACTTGTGAGCAGGTGCCGAGTCCTGTTGAAAGGTCCAATCAGCTCCATTATAGTGTGTCCTACTCCAGGGCTCTACCACGTCTTCGAGGATCTTCTTAACGTAGAAGTTGGCATCTATCTTCACACCAGGGTCGACGAAAACCAACGGCGTTTAGCCCGTTGCGCAAACACCTCCCCAAACCATGAGGTACTTGGGGTGGCTGCTTCTTCCGACTGTGATTCCATGCTCAGCTGCTCCATTACGATCGTGAGCAAGTATTCTGTCGTTTTGAAAATTCACCGAAATCTCAATGGTGAATATTTTTTGATCAGTCCACAGCGTGCACCGTTGATGTAGATGAAGCTTCTGTCGAGCATCCAATCTATGTCGTTTCTGCATCCTGTAGGGGTACATCCCAAGACGGTTTTTGATTATCAGTCGTGTTGATTCAGGGGAGATACCGACCAACGAAGCGAGCTTCCTCATGGATTGTCGAGGATTGCGTGCGATGCGTTTCCGGAGAATGCTCCTAATCTGGGGCGTGTCGGAAGCCGGTGGACGACCTCTTCCTGCACGGTCCTTGCCATCGGCTGTCTCCAGACGATGATCGATGGTGGCGTAAACAGTTGATCGTGGAGCATTGAGTCGTCGCGCGATGTCCGCTCTCGTGTGACCGGAGTTGTGCAGTGCAATGATCGCAGCACGAAGAGGACTTGATTTCACCATAACTGTAAAAATGAAGCTAGAGTCTTGAAACTTGGAACAAGAATCAACCAATCTCAGAGCATTATCATGGAAAAATGAAAACAAAGATCGGTCAACTGTGTCGCGCAATAGAGCGCGTTAAAAATTTGTACATGCATTTATGGTCACCCTGTACTTTGACCGTCAATATTCCCCCACGCTTGGTCAATATGTTCATTCTAGACCTTTGTTTCCCTTTGAGTGCATTTAGTCTTCTTATCAATTTGGTGTTTATTCTCCCTCTCATTTAATTTCAAGTAATCATAATTTAAAAATTTTTTATAGAAATTTTTCATTTTATTAACACAAAAAACATTTGTTCAAGTACACAAACGTAACACTTGCAGAAAAAAATTAGCAGTTTTCAAAAAACATTCCAGACCCACTTACCTCTTTTTCCTCGACTTACCTCTTTTTCTCACTTTGAAAAGTGTCACGCCTTGGTGTTGATACGAATCACTCCTCTATTTGATCCCCTACCTGCCCCTTCCGAAATCACCCTTGCGATAAAGTATTATTATTATTATTATTATTATAATTTGTACAGCGGATGTGATGCTTGTTCAGAACTGCTATGGCTATCAAAAATATTTATCGAATTTTAACTATGAATTGCTGAAATTACTGATGTTGATAGACTGTTCCTTCTCTTAAATAAAAGTAAAGATATTTTAGCTCCTTTTCTGTTTTATAAGGCGGTGTTCGTGTGAGACCTAGTGCCATATTTATGGCCAGGAAATGTGAATTTGTATTCCGCCCACATAAACTACAATAGTTACATTTTGTATTAATGAAATAACACAAGCACAAGCATAAAATTTATTTGTAAAGGTGATGTAGATTGTTAAGAAGCCCGTATATAAAAATATGAATGTAATTCTTAAAACAGGGTGTAGGGAGTTGAGAAGCCTGTATGGCGTATGGAGAGAAGCCTCAAAGTTTTTCAATTATCTCAGATCGAGCGATGCTACAGCTTAATCAAAAAATTTTTGCCAATAACTTCAAGTTCACATTTACGCGGTAATAAAGAAATTCCAAAATGGGATTGAAACAGTTGACTCGTATTGACGTATTGAAGCGCCGGAAGAGCTGAAGGTTTTGAAAATCCGTTTTTGGTCCTCGATGGTTTGATTGATAACGTGCTCGCTCACTCGGTCAGGTATAGAGAGATGGCTCTGTTCGATGCCGCATTGTGAAATATATTTTGGTTGTGTTTGATTCAAACTCTAGGTTTTGGTTTTAACAAGTATTCAGATTTTGATTTCGTTTGGACGAAACAACTTTTGGATGCACTATGCTAGGAGCCGAAGTTAAATTTGTCGAAATGAAAAAAATTAGGGTAACGAAGAGAATTTTGAAGAAAAAAAACAACAAAAAAATAATTGCAAAAAAAAGATTTTCAAAAACCAGGTCGATATCATTTAAAGAGTTCAGGAATTTTAGGATTGAAAATAAGAAGTTCAGAAAGTTTTTGAATTTCAAATCGAGTCAGCGAAACTCGCATTATTCTCCTGTCGAATACTTGTTTTGCTTTTTCAAAAAGGAAAGAAAAAAAGAATTAAACAAAAAACTCGATATCTCATGCTTCATTTTCAATCCTTCTTCAAACTTCATTCACAATTCATCTAAAATAGAACAAAACTACTAAATTTAAGTTTTTAAAAAAAAGATTTCTAAAAACTGCTGGTCCTTGCTTTGATGTCGATAATATGTACTTTAGACTGGAACATCATCGCTTCCTCGAACTCACATGGGAAGTTTTCATGAGAAATGATCGTAAACAAAAATAAACTAATCATTGCATTCATGAGACCACTTTTTACCTAAGGGCAGAAGATTTGAATTTGAAATCTTCATCTTCTTTTTTTTCGTTTTCAAAGCTTTGGTATGTGTGAAATGAACGGTTAACATCTTAATTACGCATCAAATTTTCAAAGGACTGATGTTGGAGCTTCCTTACGTTCAACACATATCCAGATGATGGATCTCATCCGGGGTGAGATGCGGGAAAACTAGCTTGGATTTGTCCCGGATGTTGTGAGTGCTCAAGTATCGCTCAATAGTACCTTTCACAATCGTAGAAGGAGCAGTGAATCAGTGTTATTTGTATCAGATCATGAGAAATTTGACGATCGCAGTGCGAAATAAACTACATACGTATGTCTTTAATGTCTTGCCGTATATGCTTTGCCTTAAGAGTGAAAAGGGGAGCCAAGAAAATGAAAATTAAAGTACAATAACTTTTTCCGCTCCGAAGCTGGGTAAGCGCTTACCTGCTGTGAGAAACAGAACTAATCTATTAGAGCCAGTCGCTGGTTCCGATCCACTGCTAGTGTGCAAGCAGAACGAGAGGGGGAGTCAGCCGCACGTTTAATCTATCTATAGTGATCTATGTCACCTCGAGAAAGAGATCATTAATTCATATCAAAATTCATCGACCATGGAGTCCTGAACAGAATTTTCCACTTCTGAAATTTGATTTACGTTTAATAGTGTTTAATTATGGCACGTTCTTTGGGTTTTGAATCCGTTTTGCTCACTCTTGAATTGGAATTTCTGTAGTTTGTAGTTTGAACAAAAATTTCCGCTCTTTGAATAGTGAATTCTGTCAAAGTCTTGATGAAATTTTTAGAATAAATTTACACAAAAGTGATCCGAATAATATTTTTCTCGTTAAAAATCGAGCGAAAAAAATTTTTCAGAAAAGAACAGCCGAGGAAAATGATTGAAAACAAACATAATTATACTCGTTTTTTTCTCTCTAGGCACTCACTGATGACCCAGTTAAAACAGAGATTGAACGTGTGGCAGACTACTACAAGCAAAACTTAAATTTCTTAACCAGCTTCATCTGAGTCGAGCTGTGAGTCGAAAATTAGAACATGCTCTCAGACTTGAATAAATAAATACTCTCTATGAAAAAAAGCAATACAAACAGTTATTCTAAGCAATTCTAAACGATTTTCATGTCACGAGCCTGTTTTTTTAAATGAAGAACGCCGAATATGAAACAAATGCAAGAACAAATCGAAATCCAATACTGATTTAGTGATTTAAAACTAGTTTTCTTTCATGATTCAATTTTCGAAAAGCCTTCACTTCACCTAAATGATTAATTAATCTAAAAATTTACGCGTGGGTAACGAATTAATTTTTATGTATGTCTTAATCTGAGTTATTTGAACGATTTTACATAGTCAGAAGACTTTGAAAATTATCTTACCGAGCAGTCTAAGGAGCTTTATTTTTCGAGCAAAAAAAATTTCAACAACAAACGCAACGTTTTTAGATTTTGATCATCAACTAAAAAAATTCCGCATGCTTGTTGCACGAAAAAAGCGGCTGAATTTGTTGATTAATGTTATTCAATTTCCTTCCAGACAACTATGGCCAATCAAGAGACTTGAATTCTTTTTTCGCCTAGTTTCACATATGCCTAGTCTTCAACCTGAAAATTCATGTTCACAAAAAAAAATCCAATCTCGTGGTAAGGACGAGATAAACATTGGTCGATCGTGCAATTCAAAATCTTTTGAGATGCTCTGACTGATTTTCATTTCGTTTATTTGCTTGTTGTAACTATCCTCCTTGACGATTTGATCTAAGAGGGCCATGGACTGCGTTCCAGACTGTTCCTCTCTGTTAAAGAGCTGTATGGTGAAGTTCTTTTGAAAGTTTGAAAGCGTCATTTTTACAGCTACTTTTTTTTCGCTTACTGCAAGAGGCAGCAACTAAAAAATGGCCAAAAACCTGATGGTTTTTGAACAAGGCGCTTTTTCGGTCATATTAAATTCAGTTTTCTTATCTTCTTATCAAAGAATGTCTACCTGATTCAAAAGTTTTATTCTCTTTATTCCGCGGCTTCCAGCTAAATTACATTGTTGTTTTGATGTCTTACAGATTCTGTTTATTGGAATGTATCTGTTTGTGTTTTCGATATAAAGCTCTCTACAGGGGATTCGTCACAGTAAGCAGCTCATTGAGCTTTTCCGAACACTAAGCTTAAAGATTTGCCGTTCCGATACTCGTTTAAAAAGTTAAAAACAGGAAGAGAGTTTTTTGGCCATCTAAGCTCTGTCATCACTTTCTATAAATGGTCTGCTCGAGCCTGATTCCAAACGAACGGAACAACCTATTCCAGGTGCAAATGTCTGCGCTGAAGCTAACCACACCACATGTTTTTTGACAACCAATTTTTTGTAATTAACAGATTGTAAATCAGAAAAAAGGTTACTTAGGTTAAATTTGTTGTAGGAGAGAAGCAAGTCCACGGATGAACGAATCAACCACGAAGGTTGATGAAAAAACGAAAATTTAATTCTCTGTGAAGAATTATCTCTCACTGGAACAATTTCAGAATGCTTTTGGAGACATGCACTATCTTGAGACAAATTCAGCCTTATTATCCTTCACATCAGAAATGACCTCTGCTGATGAAAAAATCTACTTGTGCTGAGAATACGAATGATTAGATTGAGTGCAGCCAAGAAAGTTAGTCCCCAATTTACTAAAAATTTCGAAGGCTCACGCCTCAAGTCGTTCAGAGGTAAATAATTACTCAATCTTCTAAAGTTCAACGGCAGAAAAAGCAAAGGCAGATTTCGTTTTTCTTTGTTTTCATTCTGAACACACACGATCAGAGCGAATACCCAGATGTAGTACATCCGGAGTTAACGTGAAAGGTGTAAAATCTAATTTGTAAGGTCGGTTTCAACTATCAACTTGTTTTCTCTCAATGAAAAAGCGTTAAAAGACTTTGAAGATTTTAATTGTCTCGTATGTAAATATTAGGGTTTGCTAAAATTTGGAAACGAAAAATCTTTTTTTAGCATTGCATCTGAGCGGAAAAAGCCCCATCCGGCAACTCGTGTCTTGTTGAGACAAATAACAATCAGAGCATCTGGATGATTCTAACGTGCAAATGATGTTTTCATCGGGTCCCAGACAAATGCGCCGAGACGTTAGCGCTGCGTTGTATCTGAGCCACCAGTAGCGCCGGCACCCACTAGCACCGACCTCACTTGCGCCACACCCTATAGCGCCGATACCCGTTAGCGCTCATACTCATTAGCGCCGTACCCAATTGCGCTCATACCTATTAGCGCCGAACCCAATTGCGCTCATACCCATTAAAACCGATAACCGTCTGTGACTCAGAATCACTACTATTGAAGGTACACTGACTCACATAAGAATTATGATGGCCGGCCAAGTGTGTGCATTTTCCGTTTTTTTCTCTCTGTGTTTTACGGAAATACTCTCCGGTTTCTCCGGTTTCGAAGATTCTGGAGAAAAAAAATTTCCATGGGTTTGAACCTGATGTGATCACGCTTTTGCAATTTTCCGTTTTACCTAATTTTTTCGGTTTTCCGGGTTGTTGAAACGGAAAAGAATTTTCTGAAAAATTTTCGAAATTTGTTTTACAGATTTCTGTGGCCGACCCGTATTAACTAGATAAAATATAAATGTGCATAAGCTCTCGAGTTCTTTTCAAATACAGTATCAATAACTTCGTCGTCGATGATGTGATGTAATTTAATGATTTACGTTAAAATAATCAAAAATGTTAAAATAATGAATGATTTACCACGTAAACATAGTAGTGAATGGTTAACTTGTTTCACCACGTAGTGCAATCATAATCGCCTTTTACTGATGTAACGCCCGACACAGTTCATTACGGATATACCGACTGAATTTTTGCATATGGGAATGTGCCGTTATTTTAGCTGTGAGGTCCACCACCCATTTCTTTCTTTAGGGTTCACCACCCATTCCTATGTATTTTTAAAAAAAATAATGACCGGGTTCGAGTTCACCTACTTGTAAAACAGATACGGCTCACAACTCATAACAAAAAAGCCTGCTTTTTGAGTTTTGTCTGCTTTATTTCTCTAATTCATTATGGTAAATTCTCAATTCTCAAAACTCAACAATATTAAGTGAAATACAATATGATTTTTGGAAAATCTTATAGAAATGGCTAGCAACTTCTTTTTTGAGACCAGTTGAGTGCTCTCTCCAGGTTCTACGAGACCAGTTGAGTGCTCTCTCCAGGTTCTACGAGACCAGTTGAGTGCTCTCTCCAGGTTCTGCGAGACCAGTTGAGTGCTCTCTCCAGGTTCTACGAGACCAGTTGAGTGCTCTCTCCAGGTTCTACGAGACCAGTTGAGTGCTCTCTCCAGGTTCTACGAGACAGTTTGAGTGCTCTCTCCAGGTTCTACGAGACCAGTTGAGTGCTCTCTCCAGGTTCTACGAGACAGTTTGAGTGCTCTCTCCAGGTTCTACGAGACCAGTTGAGTGCTCTCTCCAGGTTCTACGAGACAGTTTGAGTGCTCTCTCCAGGTTCTACGAGACCAGTTGAGTGCTCTCTCCAGGTTCTACGAGACAGTTTGAGTGCTCTCTCCAGGTTCTACGAGACCAGTTGAGTGCTCTCTCCAGGTTCTACGAGACCAGTTGAGTGCTCTCTCCAGGTTCTACGAGACCAGTTGAGTGCTCTCTCCAGGTTCTACGAGACAGTTTGAGTGCTCTCTCCAGGTTCTACGAGACCAGTTGAGTGCTCTCTCCAGGTTCTACGAGACAGTTTGAGTGCTCTCTCCAGGTTCTACGAGACCAGTTGAGTGCTCTCTCCAGGTTCTACGAGACAGTTTGAGTGCTCTCTCCAGGTTCTACGAGACCAGTTGAGTGCTCTCTCCAGGTTCTACGAGACAGTTTGAGTGCTCTCTCCAGGTTCTACGAGACAGTTTGAGTGCTCTCTCCAGGTTCTACGAGACAGTTTGAGTGCTCTCTCCAGGTTCTACGAGACCAGTTGAGTGCTCTCTCCAGGTTCTACGAGACCAGTTGAGTGCTCTCTCCAGGTTCTACGAGACCAGTTGAGTGCTCTCTCCAGGTTCTACATAACTTTATTTTATAGAACTTGAAGTTTAGTGCAACAGATGGAGAAAATTTTCCAACTGTTTCTCACTTCACTAAACAACTCACTCCGAACAAAGTGTGAATCTGGAATTTCAACTATCAGAGGAACTGGATCTTCTTCAAAACCAACTTTCACGGCCCGTGTTCTCGATTTACGACAGCGGCAAATTGTTGCCAGCCTCTCTTATGAACCAGAGGCCTTCGTATTCTACACTTTCAAAAGTTCGGTGTGAATATTTAAAGTACTAAAAGTTCTTACTATGACCGGATGCCTCTATACCTCCTCTTACCCTTTCGAACCTACCTCTACCAGTTGTCTCATCCGCTCGTGATCTTGGAATCCAAGTATCACCTACTCTCTCACCAACGGAAACGGTTAGTGACAGAAGCAGTAAAGCAATGAAAGCAATGCATATACTACTAAAACTAAGGTCTGCTGAAATTCTAACAAAATGTTACTCGATCAATATCAGACCAGTAATTGAATTTGCAGCGCCGGCTTGGAATCCTTTTCTCAAGAAAGATATTCGAACTTTGGAAAAGGTTCAAGAAACATTCACTAGGATAGTTTTCTACAGGTGTTTTCCTTCAAAAGACTATCCCGTTTCTTTGCCTTCTCATCAACATCGACTCGAGACATTAGGACTCGAAAGGTTGTCTGACCGTAGAACTCGCTATAACATAGTGTTAGCCTACAAAATACTCCATAGCGAAGTACGTCTTTCGAAATCGAAGTTTTTCAGCTTCAGACCAAACCGAGGCAGAAATCGAGCCTTTGGTTTACAGATCGAGAGCACGAAGAACAACGTTAGATATAATGCGTTTGCTTTGAGAGCCTCCAGGTGGTTGAATAAATTACCACTTGAATACCTGAGAAGCTCGAGCTCTCAGCAATTCAAAAAGAGACTGAAGACTCTTCAAATTTCATCTTTATAACAGCCTACTCTTTGAGCCGTAGTTGAATTAAGTAGGAGGTTGGTGCGCAGATGTTGCAAACCTTCTTCAGAACATGTACGCATTAACCATTGAATCTTGTCTTGTCGATTATTTTACCTCGTTAATGTTATTCCATATGTCTCTTTTTTCTTTGGTTTTTATCTTTTGTCCTCTATAAATTATATTGATTTTGTGTTACTTGATGGATTTTGTAAAATTGGTTCATTTAAGTGTAAGAATTCAAATAAGAATTCGAATGAGTATTTCTTTGAATACTATTTTCTGTTTTTTTTTTTTTTTTTTTTGGATGAATGATGCCCCTTTGTTCTAAATCCTTATGAATGTAAATGGGACTAGCCACCCCACAGATGCCGAACTTATTTACCAAATAACTTTCCCTTCTCATTACTATGATTTATCGATGAAGGGACTCTCCACCCCTTGAGAGAGTGAAGAATACTAAGAAGATCAAGGGACTCGCCACCCCTAATCGTACCAATACAGTGAATACTAAATGTCGGGTTCTTCGAATGAATTGAATCGATTGTTTCTCCTCGTGTGTATGATCTTCTGTTTTCATGGTTTTGTATTTTTCTGTTTTTATTGTTCTGCGTTTTCAATAACGTATAAAGCATATATATATATATAATGATATATCTGATTAATTTATATATGTTCTCTTTTTGTCAGAAGTCTCCAATATTCTCTTCTGAAACTATTCAGTTTATTCATTATTGCAGATTTCACCTTCTTCGCAAAGGCTATATTACTGAAACCTTTTCAAGTGACAAAACTTAACAACTGATTTTCGGGTCCAAAAACACTGAAACCAAAATTAGTCTACTCGAGTTCTCGAGATCGCCTTCATGCAGCCTTTACTCTACAATAACCTCCATAATAAGTCTTAGTTCCTGGAAAGGGCCCAATATCAACGAAAATAGTCGTTTGGGATGTAAGTTTAAAACCTATTTTGAGCAGCGCCTCTTCTCCTAGAATTTATTCAACAAAAAAAATTTCGAAAAGTTTTTGTCATTAATTAATCTCAAAATTCTAACTCTTTATGAATTTTTTTTCAGAAATGAATGACTACCGAAAATCGGCCTATTTGCCAAACTATTATCACTATTATCAATTACTTAAGAGGAAAAACTTTGCCGTATAGGTTTTGCATTTCAGTACGTGAAAAGGGATATTCTCTACTTCACTTATTTTTGGGTGATAACAATGGAGTTCCAAATAAATTTGTGGTTTGAGCCGTGTCCTGATCAATTATTTTTTAAACTCCAAAACCTCGCTTTCCGATTGAAGATGATCTTATTATATTTCTCTAAATAGGTAATGACATAAATCTGAAGAAATGAAATAAATCAATTCAAGAATTTAAAAAATTCATTTGATTGGAAAATAGCCTCTCTCTTCGAAATAGCACGTGTGCAATCTAAGACCGTACTGTCCATACCATTTTTTTATTTCTGGGGTTAGTAATGAATTCTCTGTTCTCACTAAACCCTAATGAAATTTATTAGGCCTGATGCAACCCCTTTCCCCGCAACGTATTATCTAGAAAATCCTTACCTAATTCTTGAATTAGGAGAAAAGGATCAGAAGTTCGACAAGAATCACAGAATAAACATCATCTTCAATCGGTTTATGCTTTCTTGTTTCTCTCAAACACATCGCAACCATCAACAGTTTTACTGAATTCGACTGAAAATTCACTTAGGCCTTTTAAAATTACAACCTTCAAGAAGTAAAAAGAAGCTTCGACAATCAAAGCAATGAATATAATCCTTTCTACCTTGAGTCGGCTCAGCGCGTCTACCAAAACAAAACGGAGCACTTGATCCGAAGTAAGCGTTTCTGCCTTCAATCTGAGCCCATGATGTTATTTTTTATGATGAGCTAATTCTGTCCTCTTAAGTTAGGCGAGCAAGCCACTTTTTTCTCCGTGGTTTTACCTGCTCTCCCTAACCTTCATTTCCTGGCTTCTTTCGCTCTTCTTGTTAGCAGAAAGTGAACATGTTAACAGCTAATAGCTTTCTTTTCTTGTGTACTCTCGCCGTTTTTACCACATTCCTCCTATATCAGGAGAAAAAAGATTCAACGCTTGGGAGCTCAGTCAACCGCCTCGGTTTTCCCTTCAGTTTTCACATGGCGTACGGACAAGAATTTTACGCAAGTTTTGGGTAACTCATAACTTTCAACCTAATTTTCAATTGAAAATTAAAATTTTCTAGTTGAGTTCTCCTTTGTCCTATGCCCCTTTAAAAAAACTTGAGTTTGAAATAAAAATCTTTTCACGCTAATAGTTTTGCAGGACACGCAGTGTTTGCATGGCGGAGCTTCTTTTGTTTAAACCATAAAGAAGTTTTTTTTCCAGTTTTTTAAACTAAAACTTCTGAGAAAGTACTTTTGTGCGGCAATAACTTTTGAAAAACTTCATCATCAATGGTCTGGTAAACATTATTCTAGTGAACTCTTATTCAAAAAAAACAGACGAACGAAAAGTGTTTGAAAATACAATTTTTGCAAACTTTTTAATCATTATATAAATAAAATAAATTACAATTTTACAATAATACAAATAATTAAAGAAATTACGTATTCAAGGATTGAACTTTCTTAGATGAGTAGCAGTCCCATATTTTTTTCGGTTTTAGGATTCCAACCTTCCAAAAAATTTGTGTTCAAGTCACATAGAACAATACGTTTGAAACTGCGACAAAGTTTTTCTATCAGTATACATACAAAGCGAAATAATGAAGTCAATAGAATATAGAAATACACATATGTATGTATATGTAAATTGATCAAACCACCGCACGGAAAAAAGCTAGTCACCGGGGGGACTCGAACCCATGCAACCATCTCTCCTCTATCCGGGAGCGAGCCTAACCATTACACCACGGTGACACATTGCTATTCCGTGCGATAGTGCTTATTAAAGGCTCAATTGCCTCGTTCTCTTAGTCACGCATGCTCATGAAGCGAAAGCGTCGTGAATGGAGCATAAATCCAGATTTCACAATTAAGACAGAAGAGAGGTCGAAGATGGATGATAAATCTTCAAATGCTCAGTTACACAGTTTTAAGGCAGTGACGCCTGGTAGAGAAGACAAATTGATCAAACCACCGCACGGAAAAAAGCTAGTCACCGGGGGGACTCGAACCCATGCAACCATCTCTCCTCTATCCGGGAGCGAGCGTGTTAACCATTACACCACGGTGACACATTGCTATTCCGTGCGATAGTGCTTATTAAAAGCTCAATTACCTCGTTCTCTTAGTCACGCATGCTCATGAAGCGAAAGCGTCGTGAATGGAGCATAACTCCAGATTTCACAATTAAGACAGAAGAGAGGTCGAAGATGGATGATAAATCTTCAAATGCTCAGTTACACAGTTTTAAGGCAGTGACGCCTGGTAGAGAAGACAAATTGATCAAACCACCGCACGGAAAAAAGCTAGTCACCGGGGGGACTCGAACCCATGCAACCATCTCTCCTCTATCCGGGAGCGAGCGTGTTAACCATTACACCACGGTGACACATTGCTATTCCGTGCGATAGTGCTTATTAAAAGCTCAATTACCTCGTTCTCTTAGTCACGCATGCTCATGAAGCGAAAGCGTCGTGAATGGAGCATAACTCCAGATTTCACAATTAAGACAGAAGAGAGGTCGAATAATATGTATATGTAAGTGTAATGAGATATAAACATAAGTGTGTTATGGAAAATTTTACGTAATGATAATTCTCACTAATGTATAGGATTAGTTCTTCATTTCTTCGAGTCACCGATAGGGTTCATAAAATGAATGAATGTTATATGAACTGGTTAAGTTCAAAGTACTTCAAAAAAGTATAAGTTTCACTTATAAAAACAAGTTTTAAAAACTGAATGGAAAAATTTGAAGATAGATCTATAACAAAACAAAAAATATTTTTATGAAAAATAAGGCTTAGAAAAGCTTTTCAAAAAAATGGTTGAGCGTATGCTTCTCAAAACACTTTTTTCGTCAGTACGAGGCCTTTCCCAGAACCGTAAATTTGGTTGAAAAAATTTTGTAGAGTGAAGGCTGCATGTGGGCGATAGGAAGAGTTTCCGCAGCTTCAGATCATTTTCTGCGTCGTTGGACGCTGAAGTAGATTGGGGAGTTCCACTTTCTCTGGGCAAGGTGATCAACAAAATTGATTTCGAGAAGTAGGAAGAATCTGCAAATAGTGTGATAAAAATTTTATATGTTGAAGACACAAGGCTGAAGTAAATGGAAGTATTTGAAAAAAAACAATATCATTTTTTTAAATATTCACCTTGAGCTTTCGAATTAGTTGAGCACAAAAGCCTTTGGTTCATCAAAGAAGCTGGCAAGCCTTTGGTTCATCAAAGAAGCTGGCAAGCCTTTGGTTCATCAAAGAAGCTGGCAAGCCTTTGGTTCATCAAAGAAGCTGGCAAGCCTTTGGTTCATCAAAGAAGCTGGCAAGCCTTTGGTTCATCAAAGAAGCTGGCAAGCCTTTGGTTCATCAAAGAAGCTGGCAAGCCTTTGGTTCATCAAAGAAGCTGGCAAGCCTTTGGTTCATCAAAGAAGCTGGCAAGCCTTTGGTTCATCAAAGAAGCTGGCAAGAGTTTGTCTGCGTCGTAAACTGAGAAAAGTGGCCGCGAAGGTTGGCTGTTGAGAAGATCCATTTCATCCGGGAGTGGGTATTCCGGAATCATGATTATTTCGGAGTGACTTGTTGAGTAGAGTGTTAACTGCCGGAGAATGTTCTAGGTCTTCTCCACTAAACACTAATTTCTGAATACTGAAGTTCAAGAAAAACTGAGAGATAGAGAGAGGACTGCACTTCTGTAGAAGAAGAGATTGATAGCCCTTTATATAAGGTTGTTCACACATTCTCTAAGTTGTCGGTTTGTTATTGTTGAAACATTGGCGTCGATGGAAATGGTTACTCCAGGTTTAACCCCTTCCCCCGCAACGTCTTATTCACGGATTGCTGAACTACTTCTTTAACTATGAAAAAAAGGATCAGAAGTTCGACGAATTTAAACCTCAGCTTTTCTTTCATGAAAATTCAGAGAAAGATACTGGAATAACGCAGAAGAGACTTATAACTAAGTAAACCGTATGACATGTTTTCTAAGAATAACTGTAAACATGTTTTTTGAGAACTTGACTTTCGAGTTTTTCGATGAAACCAGAATGGGCCATACTGAATAATCAGACTCCTCCAAAACGATTATTAACTGGAGAGATGCTTTCACTGCTTTTTCGAGCTACAAAGTGAAGCAGATCAATTCCGAGAAGTTCAATAGATGTTCTCAATGCTGATCAAATTATTCTTTACAGATTTCAGTAATATATATAATCTTTTTACTTTTTGTTCTAAAAAGAAACGGATTCTCGTAAAAATTTGAGAAGATTTTTTCCAGAGAGATCAAACAGGTTTGAAGAGTTTTTTTTTCAGCTTTACTTTTTTTCCAGTAAAAGAGAGCGAGGGGGTTTACCTAAGCAGGGAAGGGAGGAGGCCCTAAAGGGGAGGGGGGAGGAAGAGGGCCCTACCTAAGCGAAGGGTGTTTTCTTCCAGTTTTCAACCATTGAGATAAAGGCTTCTACTAATAATTATAAATTACTTCAGCACTGCTCGTTTCTGTCAAGACAGATAAGTTGAAATTTAAAAACCACCAATCAGATTTCTCACTTTTAAAAGTTTTCCGGAAGCACAGTTGATATACTTACGTGTGCTTAAAAATAAAAAAAAAAACAGAAAGAAACAAAAACCGCTAAAGCATTTTTCGCGGATAAATTTAGGAAGACTAAGTCAATTATTCTATAAAAATTTAGCTGGAGCATTATTTAAACTAATGTGCTCAGGTTAGTTATTGATCGAAGGGGGTAACTAGTTTGCTAAGAAAGCCCAATTTGTGTTTTCCACAGTTATGGAAAATTTATTTGTGTGGATATGTCAATAAATAGAACCATATGTGAAAAAAAATGAATATAAAAAATTTCAACTGCTTTTGTCATCAAACAAACAGCTAATCAATCTACATAAACATGAAGCAAAAATCATGATAAAAATTTTTTATGGAATCCATAAACTTTATGTTATTAGTATTGGTTGTTTCACGTAGTTTAGAATGGTTATGAAGGCTTTTTATGCTTTTTTGTAAGCTTTCTAATAAAATTAGTTTAAAAAACAAGCTTTTGAAGTATATTCAAAGTTTTGACTACCAGTTGCGCGAGAAAGTGTTAGATGCTGTAATTTACGCATTTTCTACTCTAAATGAAATCATAGAGGAGAAAAATTTAAATCAATTTGAATAAGAGTTTGACAATAACAATCAAAGAAAGTCCATAATCTTTTCTGAAATTCTTTTTCAACTCTAAGCTTCCATGAAATGTTCAGCTAGAGTTTTGATTATATTGAGCGCGAGAATTCTATGCTGCGATTATGCGATTTAGATTTTTATGCTGCGATTTAGATTTTTTTCACTTTGAATAATATTTTGAAGGAGTTACAATGATATCAAAGCCTTTAAAATGACATAATCTGAATTCAAGTATTTATGATAACATAATATCATTTCTTTCACTTTCGATCAGAGAAAAAGAGGTAGAGAGAAAGACAGACAACAAGAAAAAACAAAGATTAGAAAGGATGAAAGAGCGAGGTTGAGTGTTTGTTTTGAATTTGATCCTTACCTCCGCGGAAACGCATCAATTTTAATCATATACAGCCTAGTTACCCCTTTTGATTCATAATTAACCGGACAAGACGAAAAAAGAGAATGAGCTTACAATTTGAGTGCAGCCAATCCAACGAAAAACTTTGTTTTCCCATTCACTAATGTCTCGAAAGCTTACGTTTCAAGCCGATCATCAAGAAGAAATGACTTAGTCTTCGAAAGTTTGACAGCGGAAAAAGCATTAGTGGATTTCGTTCCTTTCTGTTTTTAGGCTTAACACACGCGACCTGAGGATATTCTCGGATGTGTTTTATATGTTCTCCGGGAAAAAGCATGGGAACGGAGAAATATGATTAAATTCAATTCAATTCAAACGCTTTATTCTCGAAGTCATCGGACATGAAGCGCTATTTGTTCAAATGACTCCAGCTTCTTATCTGTTTCTTGATGTTGAGAACGAGGACGTAGACTGACTGGAGTGCCGATTATGGTTTGGACGATACGGCCTAAAGGTGTCCATTTCCTTTTAGAGACCGGAATCCTTCATTATGGGCGAAAGAAATGAAGAGCGAGAAGTGAGTCGACCGCTCTCAGCAACGACGAATTGAAGGAATATGATTATTAACTTGAAATTTTTAACTTGATCTGCTTTGACAGAAACAAGCAATGCTCGAATATTTTATACTTTCTCATGATCACCAGTTGCCTTTGTCTAATCGGGAAACACTGGAGAAGAGAACACCTTTTTTTGTCTGAAATCCTAGCCAGGGCCGTTCATTTTTCGTTTTTCGTTTTTGGTTTTTTTCGACAATTAAAAAAACTTTTTCGAGAACTCCAGAAACAAAATAGTCGAAAAAAATAACTTTTTTCGAAAGTTCGAAATACAAAATATTCGAAAAAACTTCTTTTTTTCGAAAATTCGAAATACAAAATAGCCGAAAAAACGAAAATTCGAAAAAAGAAAAGGGCGAAAAAACTTTTTCTCCAAATTTCGAAACAAAGGTCCAACAAAAGTTTTTTCGAAGTGTCGAAAAAATTTTCGAGAGCAAACCAAAAAAACCGAAAACGGGCCAGTTTTTGGGGTGCTTTTGGGGTTGCCTGCCTGGCACATGTCTCAGTGCTTTTTACAAACAGAAATTCAGCGCTTGCGTGCTAATAAAAAAATCGATCGAACCGAATTCCGGTATTCTCGGAAAATGAAAGTTTTCGTTCAGATAAAACAACTTTTTTTTCTTCGTTTTTTGTTTGTTTTGTTTTGGTTTTCAAAATCGAAAAAAGTTAGAAAAAATTTTTTTTGGTTTTTTTCGCCCACTCCTGATCCGAGCTTGAAAGGACTCTTCAAACCTTTTTCGCATACCATAGTAAGTTTTCAAAATCTTTCGAGAATCCGTTTCTTGTTTAGGCATAACACAACAAGATTGACCTCATGATTGAAACCTGTGGGGTACGTTCTCGTTTACTTTCAGCAACATGGATTGAATTGAACAAAAATTTTTTTCTTCGAATTAACTTAGTTCTATTTTGTAGGTCAAAGAAGCAGTGAAAACAAATCTCCAGCATATAAATATTTTAAAACAGCCAAAAGATTTAGTATGACATATTCTGGGTTCTGGAAAGTTCTTGATTAATATAGGGTAGTTTTAAGAGAGAGATTTTACAAACCACTTAATCGTAAGTCTTTTTTTTATACGTTGATTGAGTATTTTCCTCTAAATTTGAGTGAACTAAAAAGCTATTCCGATTGAAGATGGTGTTTATTTTCTGATTTTTGTCGAACTTCTGATCCTTTTCTCCTAATTCAAGAATTAGGTAAGGATTTTCTAGATAATACGTTGCGGGGAAAGGGGTTGCATCAGGCCTAATAAATTTCATTAGGGTTTAGTGAGAACAGAGAATTCATTACTAACCCCAGAAATAAAAAAAATGGTATGGACAGTACGGTCTTAGATTACACACGTGCTATTTCGAAGAGAGAGGCTATTTTCCAATCAAATGAATTTTTTAAATTCTTGAATTGATTTATTTCATTTCTTCAGATTTATGTCAATACCTATTTAGAGAAATATAATAAGATCATCTTCAATCGGAAAGCGAGGTTTTGGAGTTTAAAAAATAATTGATCAGGACACGGCTCAAACCACAAATTTATTTGGAACTCCATTGTTATCACCCAAAAATAAGTGAAGTAGAGAATATCCCTTTTCACGTACTGAAATGCAAAACCTATACGGCAAAGTTTTTCCTCTTAAGTAATTGATAATAGTGATAATAGTTTGGCAAATAGGCCGATTTTCGGTAGTCATTCATTTCTGAAAAAAAATTCATAAAGAGTTAGAATTTTGAGATTAATTAATGACAAAAACTTTTCGAAGTTTTTTTTGTTGAATAAATTCTAGGAGAAGAGGCGCTGCTCAAAATAGGTTTTAAAATTACATCCCAAACGACTATTTTCGTTGATATTGGGCCCTTTCCAGGAACTAAGACTCATTATGGAGGTTATTGTAGAGTAAAGGCTGCATGTAGGCGATCTCGAGAACTCGAGTAGACTAATTTTGGTTTCAGTGTTTTTGGACACGAAAATCAGTTGTTAAGTTTTGTCACTTGAAAAGGTTTCAGTAATATAGAGTCTGCGAAAAAGTGAAATCTGCAATAATGAATAAACTGAATAGTTTCAGAAGAGAATATTGGAGACTTCTGACAAAAAGAGAACATATATAAATTAATCAGCGATATCATTAGTAAGAACTTTAAATATTTACATCGAACTTTTGAAAGTGTAGAATACGAATGCCTCTGGTTCATAAGAGAGGCTGGCAACAATTTGCCGCGCAGACAGACAATTGTCACGGGGGAAGACTTTTTGCGGATAAGGCAGTGTTTAAAAATGATTCTTCTGCGAACTCCCACTCCCCTGAAACAAATCCATTCTAAGTACCGCTTCAAATCGCTATGAATATCATTTGAGCTAAACAGGGGGAGTGTCAACACTGAAAATCAGCTTGATTACCAACATTTACTTTGATTTAGCAGATCCCTTTTATTTTAGCTTACGCCTAATCCGACCAAAGATGGAGGATGTTTTCTTTTCCGAAGCTTTAACAGACGAAACTATTTATTTCCTGGTTAATTAAACAATGATGTTAGAGTGTTCAAACGCATTCTATAAGCTCTTGAATGTAAAAGCTTCGAAGCTATAACACTGCTCTAAGCCTTTTGTATTTCATGTTGTGTAAATCGAAAATCCTGTAGTAATGCTTACACATATTTTTGGAACTTTTGTTTAAACCATTCTTTTGAGATTTTGAAACATGAACGCACTTCTTTAGATGGGATGATTAATCGGAACATTAGAACGAAAAGGTATCGCATCTGCGAAAATCAGGTGAAGAAATCGCAAACAAAGCATCGGATGTTTGGTAATGTTGTCAGTAAGTGAAAGAAAAAAAAACTGATTTTGATTATAAAAAAATTCCAGAAGATGAGACAAGTCTGGTTTAAAAGAAAAAAACAACAGCTTTGTTTTAGTATCTACTTCGTTGAATAGCAGAAATAAACACATTCAGCTTCATTATAGAAAGCCAGAATGTTGGAGCTGAAATAGTTATAAAAATATATTTCCATCAAAAAGTAGTATGAATGATTCTAATATTAAATTGGGACGGATCGGTTTTATGTTTCTTTTGTGACGGAACTTGATGCATTGGAGGAGTTCTTTTAATATCCAACCCAAAAAAATGGTTTCTTGACAACCGCTTTTCTCGCGGCACCTCATACCTCAGAATGTTAACTTGATAGTTTATTAAAATTAAAAATTCTTTAAAAGCGCAGTTGAGCTCTTTTCTTCTCAACAATAAGATCTTGTGAACTTGTTATTGCATTAGTTGTTATTGCATTAGGAGACTTCCGTGGAGAAAAACTGATATCTTATCGGTGAAAGGGTTTATACATTTTTTTTTAAAAAATCTACATCATACGATGCAAAAGCAAACACACATTACAATTAAAATTCGAGCACAAACATTGAATAAAAGTATGTACATATAAGATTATCAGCAATCCAGTAAGCGAAACATTTCTCCTATACATATATATATATTCATCGACATTTTAAAATTCAAGATTATGGTGAGACACATTGTGAATGATACATACAAAGTATGGCGACAGGTAAGGGAAAATTTATGAATGTTTAATGTTTTGTAACTTATAAAAAGGTCTTTGTTTGGAGCTTTGATACATTTCCTTTTTTTTTCCACTTGGCATCAAATTTATTTGTAGCATATGCATTTTTTGCAGGAGTGAAGGAAAGAAATCCACAACAAAATTTTTTTTTTGAGAAAATTCTTTCGATGCATCGTTCGTGAACTGAAGTTTTTCTGAGAAGAATCAGTTCAAGTCATCAGAGTTTTTTTGAGGATTTGGGTGGCTGAATAGATGAGCTAAACTGAATATGTTTGAATAGCTTTTTTTTAAGCTTTTGATTATCACTACCAAAAATGATAAGCTTAGAGCATTAGTGCTCCGAAGATAAAATCAAGTTTTATCTTTGGTCGGCTTAAGCGTAATCTCAAACGATCCGTAATCCTGCATATCCCTCATTTAAAGCAAAAGTCAACAAGTAAGAATGTTTCATAATGTTTTTCTTTATATTTTGCTTGTTTTACTTTAAGCCATAATTGAACTGGGTATGATCCACAGGAGTTCAAGTCCACTAATGAGATCCTTAAAAGTCATTAGACAGTCATATGGATTTTATCACATTTATGCTTTCCGTTTTTGTGATTTCTTAAACAATGTTCAAAAATTTATTGTAGAAAGAGACTACTAATAAACATTCCCAAGTTTGACGAAATTATGTTTGCTTTCAAAGCAGAAAAATTATAGTTTCTTGCTCAGTGACACAGTTTAAAAGGTATGTATGTCTGGTTCAAAAATAATGACTTTTTGTTGCAAGTTTAATACTTTTTAAAGCATCCTGTAAATTACATTGAAATTATTTCAGATTAAGTGTTTACAATGGGTTGATCACAAACTCGGGTCTTTTATTTTTTTCTGATTCACATTATGTTGAGCCCCGGAAAGCTTTAACACAATTGTTACGATGAGCAAGTCTTCCTAGCGAAGAATCTCTGCTTGTAATGTTCGGCAGTTGATCCTTTTATCTGTGGAGTAGCACTGCCTTAGAAGATATCTTTCCTACGTACGAATTCGTATAAAAATTTACCTGCAGCTGAGCAAATAGTGGGAATTTGAATGTGAGAAATCAGCTTGATTGCAGTATTTCACTTGGAATGAGCTGTTTCCTTTTATTTGTAATAAAGCTTAAGCCGACCGAACTCAATAAACTGTTTCATCTTCGAGGCCTTAACAGCCGAACACTTTTTATTTTCTTGCTGTTAAGCCGAGAATTCTAGAGCTTTCAAACACATCTGATAAGCTGTTGAATGCAACAACCAACAAGCGCGAACAAACATAAATCTGGCGCTTAACCCTGGTGTGAGAATTGGGTCTTGCCGAATGAAAGAGTCCAAGAAAACAAAAACCGATTCTTCAATTCGGAGTAGCGCTCCGTGAAAATCTGGTCAGGCAGCCAGCTTCATCGTAATAATTGTCTAACAAAAACCAAAACCACAATATCTACAAATCTAAATTAAACAATCCTACATATTTCAACAAGGTTGATGGAAAACATTATTTCAAACCACCCAACTGTACACAAAATGAAGGTTTTAATTGCAAAAATAGCCGTTGCAACATATGCAAAATTACTAATTACAAAAATCATGTTACCAGTTCCACAACCGGAAAATTTACCTTAAAAATAAACATTCTCAACCAACTCGGAATACTTAGAACATCATTTAGCTTTAAAAATGTAGGAAATGTAAACTTCAATATTTGGGAGAAACTACCCAAACACTCAAAAAAGTATATCTCTAAAAAACTATTAATAAACTCAAACATATACAGGGTGTACCAAAAGTCCAGGTGTACGACTTTGTCACTTTGTATCTTTTTTGTTTGCTGTGATTTACCGCTTGTTTCTTATTCATAATGTTGCTAACATACCCTGAAAAAATCAGAATGATAACTTTTTTCGTTCTCCGGTAATGCTCTCTGATATAGACCGAGACTACATTCTGCGCTTGAACCAGTCCGGGCACACTCAAAAGCACATCGCCAGAATCACTGGATTCTCCCACAGGACCATTCAAAACACAATGCGTCGCTTTCGGAAGACTGGTACGACGAGTGACCGTCCCAGGAGCGGTAAAACAGTGACCGCGACCACTTCCTTCAACGTGAGAAGCATCTGAGACAAGATTCGAAATCACCCCAAACAGGGTCTCAGAAAAGACGCAAAGGTGCTGAATATCTCGAATAGTTCTGTTCGTAGGATTGTCGAATCTCGCATGGGACTTGGCCTCATCAAGCTGCAAAAGACCCATGCATTGACGGACCAGATGAAGGCGACTCGTCTTCGGTGTTGTCGTGAACTTTCAAAGCGGTTCAAGCCAAGCCGGTGGACTGTTTGGATATCTTCTTCACCGATGAGAAGTTGTTCAATATTGAGCAGTCCTTCAACCACCAGAACGATAAGATTTGGTCGAAATTGGTCAACGATGCCAATAAGAGTGGCCGCTAGGTCTCGAGAAAGGGCCATTTCGCTTCTGTCATGGTCTTGGCCGGGATTTGCGTTACTGGCAAGACTCGCATCGTTTTCGTCGAGCAGGGAGTCAAAGTGAATGCCAATAACTACCTGAACGACGTTCTCAGGAAGGAAGTGGGGGGGGCTAAAGTGGGGGCAAGACTGGTGAAAGACCAATTTCCCCTCCATGATCACCTCCGCCGAATGGCTTCCGTACTCACCTGATTTGAATCCTCTGGACTTCTCTGTGTGGTCGGTCCTTGAAAGCAAGGCCTGAGCTTCGCCACACAAGAATTTGGAAAGTATGAAGCGCGCCCCACAGAAGGCGTGGGATGATCTTGACGTCGTTTACCTGTCCACCACGGTGGGTGCCTTCCACAAGCGACTCCGCGCCTCAAGGAAATAGGAAGGATGCTTGAGATTTGAAAACGCAGTAATATCCCAAACTAGCGATTTTGTCATCGCTAGGATCGTTCACAAAAAAAAACTGAGAAAAAATTATACTATTTTTTAAAGGAATGTTATTGGACCTCCTAATCTAATTGGTCAATGTCTATTGAAGGTAGGACCTCCTAATCTAATTGGTCAATGTCTATTGAAGGTAGAACCTCCTAATCTAATTGGTCAATGTCTATTGAAGGTAGGACCTCCTAATCTAATTGGTCAATGTCTATTGAAGGTAGAACCTCCTAATCTAATTGGTCAATGTCTATTGAAGGTAGGACCTCCTAATCTAATTGGTCAATGTCTATTGAAGGTAGGACCTCCTAATCTAATTGGTCAATGTCTATTGAAGGTAGGACCTCCTAATCTAATTGGTCAATGTCTATTGAAGGTAGGACCTCCTAATCTAATTGGTCAATGTCTATTGAAGGTAGGACCTCCTAATCTAATTGGTCAATGTCTATTGAAGGTAGGACCTCCTAATCTAATTGGTCAATGTCTATTGAAGGTAGAACCTCCTAATCTAATTGGTCAATGTCTATTGAAGGTAGGACCTCCTAATCTAATTGGTCAATGTCTATTGAAGGTAGGACCTCCTAATCTAAATGGTCAATGTCTATTGAAGGTAGAACCTCCTAATCTAATTGGTCAATGTCTATTGAAGGTAGGACCTCCTAATCTAATTGGTCAATGTCTATTGAAGGTAGGACCTCCTAATCTAATTGGTCAATGTCTATTGAAGGTAGAACCTCCTAATCTAATTGGTCAATGTCTATTGAAGGTAGGACCTCCTAATCTAATTGGTCAATGTCTATTGAAGGTAGAACCTCCTAATCTAATTGGTCAATGTCTATTGAAGGTAGGACCTCCTAATCTAATTGGTCAATGTCTATTGAAGGTAGGACCTCCTAATCTAATTGGTCAATGTCTATTGAAGGTAGAACCTCCTAATCTAATTGGTCAATGTCTATTGAAGGTAGGACCTCCTAATCTAATTGGTCAATGTCTATTGAAGGTAGGACCTCCTAATCTAATTGGTCAATGTCTATTGAAGGTAGGACCTCCTAATCTAATTGGTCAATGTCTATTGAAGGTAGGACCTCCTAATCTAATTGGTCAATGTCTATTGAAGGTAGAACCTCCTAATCTAATTGGTCAATGTCTATTGAAGGTAGGACCTCCTAATCTAATTGGTCAATGTCTATTGAAGGTAGGACCTCCTAATCTAATTGGTCAATGTCTATTGAAGGTAGAACCTCCTAATCTAATTGGTCAATGTCTATTGAAGGTAGGACCTCCTAATCTAATTGGTCAATGTCTATTGAAGGTAGGACCTCCTAATCTAATTGGTCAATGTCTATTGAAGGTAGGACCTCCTAATCTAATTGGTCAATGTCTATTGAAGGTAGGACCTCCTAATCTAATTGGTCAATGTCTATTGAAGGTAGAACCTCCTAATCTAATTGGTCAATGTCTATTGAAGGTAGGACCTCCTAATCTAATTGGTCAATGTCTATTGAAGGTAGGACCTCCTAATCTAATTGGTCAATGTCTATTGAAGGTAGGACCTCCTAATCTAATTGGTCAATGTCTATTGAAGGTAGGACCTCCTAATCTAATTGGTCAATGTCTATTGAAGGTAGAACCTCCTAATCTAATTGGTCAATGTCTATTGAAGGTAGGACCTCCTAATCTAATTGGTCAATGTCTATTGAAGGTAGTAATATCGCGACTTGTGTTATATAATAATTTATCTACATTTTTCAATGCAAAATTGTGGCGATAAGCACAGAATTAAGAAAACATTCACGAAACAAGAAAACCAAAATATCCAATTCTTTTAATGGTAAAATAAATAAAACCCGTTTTATCAAGATAAGCATTCATTGTGACCTAAGCATTCATTGTTACCAATTTCTTCACAAGTTTCTTCTCTTTTACTCATCTCTCAATCACACTGATGTGTTAAAGCTCTTTATTTAATTATCTTTATGTGTTCATTACTTTACTCGTTCCATTGTCGTCATTATCTTGCTTTTCAAGCAAGATGCATCCGTTTATGTTTACTTAACCCTCTTGGACGGATCGTCACAGCCAACAGTTTTCTGAATTTATTCCAAATACTAGGGTTTAAGATTAGCCGTTGTGATATTCAACTCAAGAAGCAAAAAAACTTGAAAAGAGCTTTAAAGTCTATCAAAGCTCTGCATATGATATCACTTTCTATTTTAGCCGTATTACAAAGTAAACGGTGCACCCCATATATAATTAGAAAGCCAGCATTCAAGCTGATGTCATGCTGTTATTCCAAATGCCTTGTTCAGTGGCTCGATTTTCCAAAGTAAGCGACGTTGTATGATGATGATAAGCAACTTGGTGCAATTCACACTGGCTGGTGAAGTTGACAAGCATAGAAAAAATAATAGAGCATGCTTCTTCCTACTACATATGTACATATATTCCAAAAGAGACGACCCAACACAATGAACTGTTACATTTTCGAAGCTTTAACAGCAGAAAACTCTTAGTTTCTTTGGGGATAAGCCGAGAATTCTAGAGCGTTTAAAGAGAGAGAGAGAGAGAAAGAGAGGGAGAAAGGATGAAAAACAGAAGTAGGAAAAAAATTTGATTTGTAGTTGTTTTTTCAACCGTGTACTCATTATTAATAGAAGACTTCTCTATATGACAGAAAAAGAAGTAGAATTCTTTTTTCATAAACAGCATTTTTATAACACAAGACAGTTATCACAATTTAATTTTAAGCTATTTTTACGAGCGATTAATCCGATAAGCAAAAACTTTTTATTTTCTTATATCTGGCCTTTCAATAATATTAAACATCATCAACATTTTTATTAAAAGTTTGGTAAATTTTCAAGCAAAAAAGTAATTTTTCTTAACCAGTAGTATTGGCTAACGGGAAAAAGATGGAATCTTCTTTGAAGGCGTTCTTTCTGAAGCGTTCTTTCTGGCTATTCCCATGTTCTAAGTTGAGTCCTACAGGGATCGGCTATTGGCCCTGAACTTTTTTCTGTTGTTTATCGACGATGGAGTCGTCACATGTCGCTACAGATCCCATAATCGATGATGTTATATCCCCGATGTGGCTTGTTGATCTTGATGAAGCGTTTAAATTGAAAATTGAAATTGAATTAAATTGTAATGTATTTTGAAAACATGTTTGAAGTCCAAGCTCGAGAGTAGGCTACTATTTAGCGCTTTTTCATATTTCAACTTTGCGGGACACATTCAGAAAAAGGCTTGGAGTTTGATAGCCAAAGAAATTCGTTCGAACCGACAATGCTTCCTCTCTATAAATCAACTAAACTTTTCTGTTTTTAAAGTCTAAGAACGCAAAGATAATGTGCAAATTTGATTCTTCAGATGATATGTATATCCTCTTTTTTGACCATTAAAACAGATTTAAAGTTAGAATACTTAAGTTTAAAGTTTAAAGTAAATGTTTGAATACATGTTATGAGATACTTTTCAAAATAAAGGTTCAGTTTTGAAGTTCAAAAGTATTAACAAAGATCTGTGAAAGTATATATTTTTAAAAATTTTTTGAGAAAAGAATCGAGTTCTTCATTACAAGGAAAGGGCAGAAACTTCTAAGAAAACGGAGAAAAAGCTAGAAAGAAATTAGTTAATCGTTAGCCTTTCTATAAAGAACTCAGTCTCTTTTTGAGCCGGCAGATTAATCGAATGCAGCTCTCAAACACATGGACTTTTTTTGATAGTTTAAGGATCAGGAACGGATTTCTTAGTGTTTCGGAAATAAGACGTTGGGTGGTAAGGGCGGGACTTGACATAACCACCAGTTTCACCAGTTTGATTAGGCTGAGTATTCTTAAAATATGAATCGGAAACAAAGGGAGGAGTTCAACTCGTATATAAGGTGCTATAGCCTTTGTTTTGTCTCAAGTCTAGTGCTTCATCTCAGCTTCATTCAAAGATCCACCTCCTCAACTCAGTGTCTAAAGCAGCAAATTCAGAGTTTTCTTCGGCTATTCACCACTCCATTAACAGAGTCATTATAAATAAAGAATGATTCCGGAATACCCCCTTCCAGATGAGATGGATCTCCTTCACAGTCAACCATCACGGCCACTGTTCTCAGTTTATGACGGGAGCAAGTTGTTGCCAGCCTCTCTTATGGACCTAAGACCTTCCCATTCTACTTTTTCGATAGCTCGAAGTGAGTTTTTTTTTGTTGTTGTTGTTGTTGCTCTTTTCGTAGTTTATTTGAACCTTCGATGAAGCTTTTCGTCTTTTCGTTGTCCAGATCTTCTATCAAATGATTTCGTTGTTGCAGTTTCCTCCCTTGTGTCGGAAACTCTCTTTTCGATCATCTTGCCCAGTGAGAAAACTTCAAACCCTACTCCAGAGTCGAACGACTCGGAAACGAATCTGACTCTGATGGGTCTCTCGACATCGCCTACTCACAGCCTTCGCTCTACAAAATCTGCTATCTTGGATCTACGGTCCTGGAAAAGTCCACTCGCTGAAAAAAAGAGTTTTCTAGGAAAATTACGTTCAAAAGTATTTTTAAAAAGCTTCTCTTCGCCTAACTTTTTCCTCTAGTTATCAGAATTTTTTGCAGAACCTCGAAGTTATTCTCATTTACCGAGTGATTAAAATTTAAGAAGAGATTCAAATACTTCCAAAGATGTGTGTGATTTCATATAATGTGTGATTCCATGAAATCACACAAAAAATTAAATTTGTTATGGTTTATTCAACAACAAAAAACTCGATTGAATTCATATATCAATAATTCCAGAGCGTAGCATAGAACTTCCTTTTTCATATTTTGTTTTGAGTGTGTACAGAATTCTAATAAACTTGTCTCAATTGTTTTCGTACTTGTGGACTGGTAAACATTAAAAATTCATTTCCGATACAAATAACATTCTTCTCACTCAACCACAATTTCATAGAAATTTTATATATGTATGGCACCAGAATTGAAAAACCTAACGCTTTCATAATAGGGTAACCGAACCTTTCCCGTTAATATCTTAATGTCGAAAATAATGTCTTGAAATTTGAAAAAATGCTATCAACTAGGATTTTTCTCTCGTTTTGATTGAAGTTTTGTTTAACGAATTTTCGATAGATAAATAATGAAAAGGATCAATTCGGAATCCTGCATAATCCTCATTCAGAGTAAGAGTCAAAAAGTAGTCTGTTTTTTCATGTGGCTTTTCTTGTTTGGGCTCTACAGCAAGTGTTTTTTTCTGATTTAAGTCGTACTTGAAATGGATATATATGCTTTATACGTTATTAAAAACGCAGAACAATAAAAACAGAAAAATAGAGAACCATGAAAACAGAAGATCATACACACGAGGAGAAACAATCGATTCAATTCATTCGAAGAACCCAACATTTAGTATTCACTGTATTGGTACGATTAGGGGTGGCGAGTCCCTTGATCTTCTCAGTATTCTTCACTCTCTCAAGGGGTGGAGAGTCCCTTCATCGATAAATCATAGTAATGAGAAGGGAAAGTTATTTGGTAAATAAGTTCGGCATCTGTGGGGTGGCTAGTCCCATTTATATTCATAAGGATTTAGAACAAAGGGGCATCATTCATCCAAAAAACAAAAAAAAACAACAGAAAACAGTATTCAAAGAAATACTCATTCGAATTCTTATTTGAATTCTTACACTTAAATGAACAAATTTTACAAAATCCATCAAGTAACACAAAATCAATCGGATATGCTCCATAGGAGTTAAGTCCACTAATGAGATCATTAAAAGTCATTAGACAGTCATATGCATTCCATGACAATTATGCTATCCGTTTGTGTAAACTCTTTGTTTTCGAAACATTGTTTAAAAAGTTATTGTAGAACAAGACTAGTAATAAACATTCCCAAGTTTTGACGAAATTATGCTTACTTTCAAAGTAGAAAAATTACAGTTTCTTGCTTAGTGACACAGTTTAAAAGGTATGTCTTGTTTGAAAATAACGACTTTTTGTTGGAAGTTTACTACTTTTTGACGCACCCTGTAGATAACATTGAATTTATTTCAGATACAGTGTTTACAATGGGTTGATCACAAACTCGGGTCTTTTATTATTTTCGATTCAGATGATGTTGAGCCCTGGAAAGCTTTAACACAATTGTTACAATGAGAAAGTCTTCTTAGCGAAGAAACTCTGCTTATGATGTACTGCAGTTGATCCTCTCATCCGTGGGGCAGCACTGCCCTAGAAGATATCTTTCCTAAGTACGAATTCGTATGAAAACTTTCCTGCAGCTGAGCAGAATAGGGAGAATTTGAATGGGAGAAATCAGCTTGATTGCAGTAATCCACTTGGAATGAGCTGATTCCGTTTATTTGTAATGAAGCTTTAGCCGACCAAACTCAATAAACTGTTTCATCTTCGAGGCCTTAACAGCCGAACTCTTTTTTATTTCCTCGCGGTTAAGCCCACAATTATAAACACATCTGATAAGCTGTTGAATCCAACAAACATATAGACTAACTCCATTGATAAGGAGAATGTTGAAGAGATCAGAGCGATGGAGAAGTACAACATGAGGCTCTTGAATTGGGAGATCGGGTTTAAAGACGCAAAGGCTTAAAACTTTCAAAAAAATTGCTTAATCAAAAAATAATCACATTATATTCTGAAAAAAACCTCGTTTCTTCTGTCTCATTTACTACGTTGTCGAAATAGAAAACATTCGAAGCTACGTTTCAAACAACAGTGAGATATAAGAACAGAATAAAGGTATAACACAAGATAATAATGTCTCACCTCAAATAGCGAATCTTGAACTAGCTATTATGGAATAGAGTGATTAGTTCGTAAGACATTGGTCATCAAAATCATAACGCTTGGTCATAATGCTCCCTGGTCACGAATTGAGTGGTTGCTCTCTCATTGCTCTGTTCTTCATTGATTTTCCCATTTCACGTTTTATTTCCTTCTATACCGGTCAGGACTTTAATTTCAGTCTGGTGGCTGGTTGAAACTGCTGATTACGATTGAAAGGTTTTCTTCCCCATAATCGTACTTGCGGCGTGGTTTCGAGCACTTAAGAAGGATTTGACTCGTTTAAGGGTATCAAAAAAAGAACAAAAAAAGTGCAGTTCGGCTGCATAAGAAATAAGAGCTTCTTCTAATTTATTTTCTTCCTCTATCACTGCTTTCAAAAGTCTCCACCAGAAGATTCACTTCAGTTTCACTTCTTATCACGTCTGTGACTGTGTTCTCTCACTTCCTTCCTCTCAAGTTCTTTCTTCTTTTGTGATTGGACACATGACACATCTCTCTTCGCGCAATGAATAAGAACATCGATACGCCCTCGCTCTCGCCTATGGAATCTCTACTGTTCGGGACAATCAAGATGGTTAGAGAGCAGCGAGCAGCAAATGCTGCTCAAATTAATATGATGCACAAAATGATGGACACTTTCACTAGTCTCGTAGTCGAGTTCCGTCAGCTATTGCCTTCAGGTCGAACAGTTTCATGTAGTTATTGGCATTCATTTTGACTCCCTGCTCGACGAAAACGAGCGGAGTCTTGCCAGTCGCGCAGATCCCGGCCCAGACCATGACAGAAGCGGGATGGCCTTTTCTCGAGACGTAACGGCCACTTTTATTGGCATCTTTGACCGATTTCGACCAAATCCTATCGTTCTCATGGTTGAAGGACTGCTCAATATTGAACATGTTCTCATCGGTGAAGAGAATATCTAAACAGTCCACCGGCTTGAACCGCTTTGACAGTTCACGACATCTGCAAAGACGGGTCACCTTCATCTGGTCCGTCAATGTGTGAGTCTTCTGCAGCTTGATGGGGCAAAGTCCAATGCGAGATTTGACGATCGTCTGAACAGAACTAGCCGAGATATTCTCTCTTTCGCGAGTTTCCTGAGACTCCGCTTGGGGTTATATCGAATCTTGTCTCGGATGCTTCTCACGTGGAAGGAAGTGGTCGCGGTCACTGGTCTGCCGCTCCTGGGACGGTCATTCGTCGTAACAGTCTCACGAAAGCGACGTATTGTGTTTTGGATGGTCCTGCGAACGAATCCAGTGGTTCTGGCGATGTGCTTTTGAGTGTGACCGGACTGGCTCAAGCGCAGGATGTAGCCTCGGTCCATATCAGGGAGCATTATCAGAAAACGAAAAGAGTTATCATTCTGATTTTTTCAGGGTATGTTAGCAACATTATTAATAATATACGAGCAAAAAATCGCACGGCCGCTACGCCAAACAAAAAAGATGCAAAGTGACAAAGTCGGGCACCTGGACTTTCTGTACACCCTGTAGGCCTAGAATTGTTCAAGAAAATTGCAGCCGCTGTTTGTACTTTTATCAAAAATCTTTAAAAGGTGCAGCTCTAACTGTAAACACCATAAAGTTACGTATGAGGGTAATTTTAAACGTGTTTCTTTCGATAAAGAAGCCTCACTGATTGTGTATTTGTATTTAACAAAAAAATTTTAGACGACGTTCTCTTTATTTGTATGAATGAAACCCGATATTACGAATGACCTCTTTCTAAAACAATTGTATGTTAAAGTCATGCAAAAACGAATCTCAGATGAATTTCTACTGCGTGGTCAATCTTCCAAAACAACTACCTTCATTGTTTTAGCATGGAATTGCACTTCTTTCTCGTTATTGCACTCCTTTTCCGCAATTTTGGAAGAGAGATGCTTTAACACCCTGATGTGAAGTATACATTAAATTATTGTTTTCCTCTGGACTCTCATTTCAATCTTGGGTTAAGCATAAACTGAAGGAATGATGATGAAAAGTAGTGCAGGATTGATGATGAAAGATATAATTTTTCCCTTCAAAAAAATTTGTACATTGTAAAAATTGTATTAAGCGCTTTTTGCTCGCTCATTCTTCCCAGACCGAAAAAGAATTCAAGTGAAAATTTCAAATATGTAGTAATATCTTAAACCTTAACTTTGATACTACTGAAATCAAACAAACTTCGTAAAACCTTTTTAGTTTCTTCAATCTGGCCTTTCAATATTATTAAAAGTCATCATCATTTCTATCCATAGCTTGGTAAATTTTCAAGAAACAAGTAACTTTTCTTAACCAGTAGTAATGGCTAACGGGAAAAAGGATGGAATCTTCTTTGAATAACTGTGTCAGTTGATAGGAGTATTACCATTGCGATGATAGACTTGAATCTTCTATAATTTTGTGGTTGAATAATAATTAAGGTCTTTTTCGAAGCAGTGATACATTTTTATCGTTTATTCCGGATTCTGTTAAATTTTTTAGTTGAACGCACATTTTTATTACAATTTATACATTAAAATGTGGTAGATTTAATATTCTGCTCCGTAATCAATTTATCATTGTATTCACCTATCTTGCGTCGTTCTCGGATGAAAGATAACATTCTTCAACACTGCTGCCGCGACATTAATCTCTAAACGATGAGATCATCGGCGCGATGATCTCATCGTTTAGAGATTAATGTCACGGCAGATAAATTCAGATTCTTCAAGCGCGTGGTTGAAATAGTCTTAAAACAAAAATTCAGCCGAGCTCGTACCCAGGAAGCTCTTATCTTAGACCTCAAAGTCATGTGAGCGCTCATAATCATCGCGCCGATGATCTCATCGTTTAGAGATTAATGTCGCTGCTGATTTTTTTCTTCATTGATCAGGCCTTTGAAATATTTTAATTGCAAAAACATTTAATAAACACAGTTTCTGCTAACTAAAGACACAATTTAGGCGAAGAGAAGCTTCTTGACAAGACCTTCGAATGAAACCTCCCTAAAAGAGTCTTTCTCTCGACTTTGTCCTTTGTCCCTTTACAGGACCGGAGGTCTAGACTGAAAAACTTGGTCGAATCAAGGCTGCATGAAGGCGATACCGAAAGCTCCAGCAGACACAGACTTGTTTGTGAGTCGTTGGACTCGGGAATCAATCGAGAAGTTTTCTCGCTTGGCAAGGTGATTGAAAAGAGTGACTCCGAGAGCAAGGAGCAATCTACAAAATTGAAGAAACTCAATTATTTTTTAAGAAAACACGAGAAAACAACTTAAAATATTTGAATATTCATGAAAGTTTGATTATTTCTCTCGAGAACAGCTGTAAATTACTCACCCCGAGCTTTTGAAAGAGTGAAATAAGAGAGTCTTCGGTCCATCAGAGAAGCTGGCAACAACATGGCTCCATCGTAAACTGAGAAAAGTGGCCGCGAAGGTTGACTGTGGAGAAGATCCATTTCATCCGGGAGTGGGTATTCCGGAATCATGATTTTTGTGACTTGATTAGAAAAGTACGGAGTACGAGCAGGGTATTCGGATGAAACTGATATAAAGTTGCTGACAGCACCTTATATATACGTGTTCCAATCACCTAATTCATTCAGTTTACGAATCGTATTGTTATTGGAATACTCAGCTCAATCATATTGTAAAGCTAGGTCCCGCTTTCACCGCGCAATATCTTATCTTCAAAAAGCCACGAAATCCGTTCCCGGTCCTTAAACTATCAACAAACAAAAAAATCAAGAGTTCGAAAAAATGTTTGCACCTGGCTAATCTGAACGTTGCAAAAAAAAACTAAACTAATGATTTAGAGAAGCCAAGGACTAAATAGTGTTGTAATCAACATACATACATATCTTCCTCCCCCCTTTCACGTGAATTTTCTGCTCTACACAAAACAAATGATCCAATTTGTCTTTATCAGTGAGTTTCTTCCCTAGATGAAACCGATTTTGCAGATATTTTTAACCTTCGAAAACTTTTGCCCTCGAAGCCCATAGAAATGAGACAATCGCCATTCATAGGTTTCTTCATCAAGATTATCCGTGCGTTTTCTGTTTAAACAAGGAACAAGTTGCCAAAAAAAACTTTACCTCCAGAAAAGATGCATTATCCCCTCAGAGAAATTCTTCATAGCAGTTATAATAACAGTAAATATCCTCACCCAACATCCACCTAATTTTTTCCACAGCTAAAGCACTTCAACAAAAATGTTTAAGCAAATAACGCATTATTTACAGCGTCTCAAACACCTGGTTTTGTCGCCCGATGTTCAAAAACATGAGAACACAGGCAACTGGCGGTTGTTTTTAAATTACTGGTAATTCAAATGCAAAGAGCAAGGAACTTTCTCTGATTTTTCAAAAGGTATTTCAAGAAAAAAAGCTATTGTTATGGTGTTAGTGGAGAGAAAGATGTTCAGCAATAGATAATGATAAAACACTGTTTATAAGGTAATCACAAGAGTCTGTTTCACTCCTGCTCAGAACTGGTTAAAACCTTTTTATTTATATTTCTCTGGCTCGAACTGTTATTCTAATTCGAAACTCATCAGTTTCGATTCACAAATATGTAAAACCCCGAAATGCAAGCAGGGTGAGAGACAATTTTCCGGGTGAGAGACTTTTTCTTTGCGGATAAAGAAGTGTTTAAAACTGATTCTTCTGCGAACTCCAACTCCCCTAAAACAAATCCATTCTAAGTACCGCTTCAAATCGCTATGAATGTCATTTGAGCTTAATAGGGGGTGTGACAATACAGAAAATCAGCTTGATTGCTAACATTTACTTTGATTGAGCTGTTCCCGTTTTTTTTAGCTTACGCCTAATCCGACCAAAGATGGAGGATATTTTCATTTTCGAAGCTTTAACAGCCAAAACTATTTATTTCCTGGTTAATAACACAATGATATTAGAGTGTTCAAACGCATTTTATAAGCTCTTGAATGTAAAACTTCGAAGCTAATATAAAACCGCTCTAAGCTTCTTTTTTTTCCCGTTGTGTAAATCGACAATCTTGTAGTATTGCTTACATATATTTTTTGAATTTATGTTTGAACTAATCTTTTGAGATTTTGACACATGAACGGACTGCTCTAAATGGGGTGATTAATGGGAACATTAGAACGAAAAAGTATCGCAACTGCGAAAATCTGATGAAGAAATCGAAAGTCATGCATCGAAGGTTTGGTAATGTTGTCAGTAAGTGAGAAAAAAACTGGTTTGGATTAGAAAAACTTCCAGGAGATGAGAAAAGTCTGGTTTAAAACAAAAATAACAACAGCTTTGTTTTAGTATCTACTTCGTTGAATATCAGAAATAAACACATTCTGCTTCATTTTAGAAAGCCAGAATGTTGGAGCTAAAATAGCGATAAAAATGTATTTCTATAAAAAAGTAGTATGACTGATTCTAATATTAAATTGGGACGGATCGGTTTTAGTATGTTTCTTTTGTGACGGAACCCGATACATTGGAGGAGTTCTTTTAATATCCAACCCATAAAAATGGTTTCTTGATAACCGCTTTTCTCGCGGCACCTCATACCTCAGAATGATAACTTGATAGTTTATTAAAATAAAAAAATTCTTTAAAAGCGCAGTTGAGCTCTTTTCTTCTCAACAATAAGATCTTGTGAACTTATCGACTTCAATCTTTCATAGCAAAAAATTGTTCGTACGATAAAGCGAGTTGTTCAACAACCGGACACCAAAATCCCTATATTTTAGAAGATTGTAAAGAGTTTTGATTGGACTTTAAAAGTCATTATATATTATGGAGGCCTTGCTAAGCGTCTTTTTCAAGGTTAGCTTTTTGTGTGTAATAAACTCGTTCAACCTATTTCTAATTTTTGGTTTAAACATTCGTGTCACGTGAAGAGGCGTTAAACTTCTCCGAATCTGCATGGTCGATGCCCAGCAAATAAGACCTAATAACGGAAAGGAACGAATATCATGGGCAAAGGAGTCACAGCTGATAGCGGCACTAATATCTAAACCACGGAGATTGAATGTTATTTTTTTGCATTTTGTTTAGGTTAATGTTGTTTGGAGGAAAAAATGAAACATTTGTCGGATAAAAATTAGTTAGAAAAAAACTTAGTTGACACGCTTCTTCGCTTTCAGCCGCGGTTTTCTAGCTGTGCATCCGCAAAAAAATGGAAACAGATATGATATAACCGGTACAGTACATATATGTCTGAAGTGAAGCAGGTCCAACACGGTTAATTTTGAAAACTTTTCTATTTTATTAAAACAAAAAAACATTATGAAAAATCTTATGAAAATCATATACATACATATATGTATTAATTCAGATTGTTAATTACTCATGAACACAATCAAATTGATTATTAGCAAGGACTAGTTCCCACAGCATTGGAACGAAAAAAATGATATGATCGAACTATCGCGGGTGCAAAGGCTACTGCACAGGCAGGATCGAGTCCAGTCATCAGAATCCCGCTATCGAAAGAAATTATTTCGAATAAGACTAATTTTACATTAGAGTTGCTAGGACTTTTGCTGTTCCATCTTGAACCGTAACTATAATATTACTCGCATTAAATAAAGTTGGCGCAAACATTTTTCTATAATTTCTTTGGCTAACATTTGTTGAAAAAGTTTCAGCAAGAGATTATTAATATGAAAGTTGTTATTGCATTAGGAGACTTCCGTGGAGAAAAACTGATATCTTATCGGTGAAAGGGTTCATACATTTTTTAAAAAAAAATCTACATCATACGATGCAAAAGCAAACACACATTACAATTAAAATTCGAGCACAAACATTGAATAAAAGTACATATAAGATTATCAGCAATCCAGTAAGCGAAACATTTCTCCTATACATATATATTCATCGACATTTTACAATTCAAGATTATGGTGAGACACATTGTGAATGATACATACAAAGTATGGCGACAGGTAAGGGAAAATTTATGAATGTTTAATGTTTTGTAACTTATAAAAAGGTCTTTGTTTGGAGCTTTGATACATTTCCAATTTTTTTCCACTTGGCATTAAATTTATTTGTAGCATATGCATTTTTTGCAGGAGTGAAGGAAAGAAATCCACAACAAAATTTTTTTTGAGAAAATTCTTTCGATGCATCGTTCGTGAACTGAAGTTTTTCTGAGAAGAATCAGTTCAAGTCATCAGAGTTTTTTTGAGGATTTGGGTGGCTGAATAGATGAGCTAAACTGAATATGTTTGAATAGCCTTTTTTTAAGCTTTTGATTATCACTACCAAAAATGATAAGCTTAGAGCATTAGTGCTCCGAAGATAAAATCAAGTTTTATCTTTGGTCGGCTTAAGCGTAATCTCAAACGATCCGTAATCCTGCATATCCCTCATTTAAAGCAAAAGTCAACAAGTAAGAATGTTTCATAATGTTTTTCTTTATATTTTGCTTGTTTTACTTTAAGCCATAATTGAACTGGGTATGATCCACAGGAGTTCAAGTCCACTAATGAGATCCTTAAAAGTCATTAGACAGTCATATGGATTTTATCACATTTATGCTTTCCGTTTTTGTGATTTCTTAAACAATGTTCAAAAATTTATTGTAGAAAGAGACTACTAATAAACATTCCCAAGTTTGACGAAATTATGTTTGCTTTCAAAGCAGAAAAATTATAGTTTCTTGCTCAGTGACACAGTTTAAAAGGTATGTATGTCTGGTTCAAAAATAATGACTTTTTGTTGCAAGTTTAATACTTTTTAAAGCATCCTGTAAATTACATTGAAATTATTTCAGATTAAGTGTTTACAATGGGTTGATCACAAACTCGGGTCTTTTATTTTTTTCTGATTCACATTATGTTGAGCCCCGGAAAGCTTTAACACAATTGTTACGATGAGCAAGTCTTCCTAGCGAAGAATCTCTGCTTGTAATGTTCGGCAGTTGATCCTTTTATCTGTGGAGTAGCACTGCCTTAGAAGATATCTTTCCTACGTACGAATTCGTATAAAAAATTACCTGCAGCTGAGCAAATAGTGGGAATTTGAATGTGAGAAATCAGCTTGATTGCAGTATTTCACTTGGAATGAGCTGTTTCCTTCTATTTGTAATAAAGCTTAAGCCGACCGAACTCAATAAACTGTTTCATCTTCGAGGCCTTAACAGCCGAACACTTTTTATTTTCTTGCTGTTAAGCCGAGAATTCTAGAGCTTTCAAACACATCTGATAAGCTGTTGAATGCAACAACCAACAAGCGCGAACAAACATAAATCTGGCGCTTAACCCTGGTGTGAGAATTGGGTCTTGCCGAATGAAAGAGTCCAAGAAAACAAAAAACCGATTCTTCAATTCGGAGTAGCGCTCCGTGAAAATCTGGTCAGGCAGCCAGCTTTATCGTAATAATTATCTAACAAAAACCAAAACCACAATATCTACAAATCTAAATTAAACAATCCTACATATTTCAACAAGGTTGATGGAAAACATTATTTCAAACCACCCAACTGTACACAAAATGAAGGTTTTAATTGCAAAAATAGCCGTTGCAACATATGCAAAATTACTAATTACAAAAATCATGTTACCAGTTCCACAACCGGAAAATTTACCTTAAAAATAAACATTCTCAACCAACTCGGAATACTTAGAACATCATTTAGCTTTAAAAATGTAGGAAATGTAAACTTCAATATTTGGGAGAAACTACCCAAACACTCAAAAAAGTATATCTCTAAAAAACTATTAATAAACTCAAACATATACAGGGTGTACCAAAAGTCCAGGTGTACGACTTTGTCACTTTGTATCTTTTTTGTTTGCTGTGATTTACCGCTTGTTTCTTATTCATAATGTTGCTAACATACCCTGAAAAAATCAGAATGATAACTTTTTTCGTTCTCCGGTAATGCTCTCTGATATAGACCGAGACTACATTCTGCGCTTGAACCAGTCCGGGCACACTCAAAAGCACATCGCCAGAATCACTGGATTCTCCCACAGGACCATTCAAAACACAATGCGTCGCTTTCGGAAGACTGGTACGACGAGTGACCGTCCCAGGAGCGGTAAAACAGTGACCGCGACCACTTCCTTCAACGTGAGAAGCATCTGAGACAAGATTCGAAATCACCCCAAGCAGGGTCTCAGAAAAGACGCAAAGGTGCTGAATATCTCGAATAGTTCTGTTCGTAGGATTGTCGAATCTCGCATGGGACTTGGCCTCATCAAGCTGCAAAAGACCCATGCATTGACGGACCAGATGAAGGCGACTCGTCTTCGGTGTTGTCGTGAACTTTCAAAGCGGTTCAAGCCAAGCCGGTGGACTGTTTGGATATCTTCTTCACCGATGAGAAGTTGTTCAATATTGAGCAGTCCTTCAACCACCAGAACGATAAGATTTGGTCGAAATTGGTCAACGATGCCAATAAGAGTGGCCGCTAGGTCTCGAGAAAGGGCCATCCCGCTTCTGTCATGGTCTTGGCCGGGATTTGCGTTACTGGCAAGACTCGCATCGTTCTCGTCGAGCAGGGAGTCAAAGTGAATGCCAATAACTACCTGAACGACGTTCTCAGGAAGGAAGTGGGGGGGGGCTAAAGTGGGGCAAGACTGGTGCAAGACCAATTTCCCCTCCATGATCACCTCCGCCGAATGGCTTCCGTACTCACCTGATTTGAATCCTCTGGACTTCTCTGTGTGGTCGGTCCTTGAAAGCAAGGCCTGAGCTTCGCCACACAAGAATTTGGAAAGTATGAAGCGCGCCCCACAGAAGGCGTGGGATGATCTTGACGTCGTTTACCTGTCCACCACGGTGGGTGCCTTCCACAAGCGACTCCGCGCCTCAAGGAAATAGGAAGGATGCTTGAGATTTGAAAACGCAGTAATATCCCAAACTAGCGATTTTGTCATCGCTAGGATCGTTCACAAAAAAAAACTGAGAAAAAATTATACTATTTTTTAAAGGAATGTTATTGGACCTCCTAATCTAATTGGTCAATGTCTATTGAAGGTAGGACCTCCTAATCTAATTGGTCAATGTCTATTGAAGGTAGGACCTCCTAATCTAATTGGTCAATGTCTATTGAAGGTAGAACCTCCTAATCTAATTGGTCAATGTCTATTGAAGGTAGGACCTCCTAATCTAATTGGTCAATGTCTATTGAAGGTAGAACCTCCTAATCTAATTGGTCAATGTCTATTGAAGGTAGGACCTCCTAATCTAATTGGTCAATGTCTATTGAAGGTAGAACCTCCTAATCTAATTGGTTAATGTCTATTGAAGGTAGGACCTCCTAATCTAATTGGTCAATGTCTATTGAAGGTAGAACCTCCTAATCTAATTGGTCAATGTCTATTGAAGGTAGAACCTCCTAATCTAATTGGTCAATGTCTATTGAAGGTAGAACCTCCTAATCCAATTGGTCAATGTCTATTGAAGGTAGGACCTCCTAATCTAATTGGTCAATGTCTATTGAAGGTAGAACCTCCTAATCTAATTGGTCAATGTCTATTGAAGGTAGGACCTCCTAATCTAATTGGTCAATGTCTATTGAAGGTAGAACCTCCTAATCTAATTGGTCAATGTCTATTGAAGGTAGAACCTCCTAATCTAATTGGTCAATGTCTATTGAAGGTAGGACCTCCTAATCTAATTGGTCAATGTCTATTGAAGGTAGGACCTCCTAATCTAATTGGTCAATGTCTATTGAAGGTAGAACCTCCTAATCTAATTGGTCAATGTCTATTGAAGGTAGAACCTCCTAATCTAATTGGTCAATGTCTATTGAAGGTAGGACCTCCTAATCTAATTGGTCAATGTCTATTGAAGGTAGAACCTCCTAATCTAATTGGTCAATGTCTATTGAAGGTAGAACCTCCTAATCTAATTGGTCAATGTCTATTGAAGGTAGGACCTCCTAATCTAATTGGTCAATGTCTATTGAAGGTAGGACCTCCTAATCTAATTGGTCAATGTCTATTGAAGGTAGGACCTCCTAATCTAATTGGTCAATGTCTATTGAAGGTAGAACCTCCTAATCTAAATGGTCAATGTCTATTGAAGGTAGAACCTCCTAATCTAATTGGTCAATGTCTATTGAAGGTAGGACCTCCTAATCTAATTGGTCAATGTCTATTGAAGGTAGAACCTCCTAATCTAATTGGTCAATGTCTATTGAAGGTAGGACCTCCTAATCTAATTGGTCAATGTCTATTGAAGGTAGGACCTCCTAATCTAATTGGTCAATGTCTATTGAAGGTAGAACCTCCTAATCTAATTGGTCAATGTCTATTGAAGGTAGAACCTCCTAATCTAATTGGTCAATGTCTATTGAAGGTAGAACCTCCTAATCTAATTGGTCAATGTCTATTGAAGGTAGGACCTCCTAATCTAATTGGTCAATGTCTATTGAAGGTAGGACCTCCTAATCTAATTGGTCAATGTCTATTGAAGGTAGAACCTCCTAATCTAATTGGTCAATGTCTTTCGAAGGTAGGACCTCCTAATCTAATTGGTCAATGTCTATTGAAGGTAGAACCTCCTAATCTAATTGGTCAATGTCTATTGAAGGTAGGACCTCCTAATCTAATTGGTCAATGTCTATTGAAGGTAGAACCTCCTAATCTAATTGGTCAATGTCTATTGAAGGTAGAACCTCCTAATCTAATTGGTCAATGTCTATTGAAGGTAGAACCTCCTAATCTAATTGGTCAATGTCTATTGAAGGTAGAACCTCCTAATCTAATTGGTCAATGTCTATTGAAGGTAGGACCTCCTAATCTAATTGGTCAATGTCTATTGAAGGTAGAACCTCCTAATCTAATTGGTCAATGTCTATTGAAGGTAGGACCTCCTAATCTAATTGGTCAATGTCTATTGAAGGTAGAACCTCCTAATCTAATTGGTCAATGTCTATTGAAGGTAGGACCTCCTAATCTAATTGGTCAATGTCTATTGAAGGTAGGACCTCCTAATCTAATTGGTCAATGTCTATTGAAGGTAGGACCTCCTAATCTAATTGGTCAATGTCTTTTGAAGGTAGAACCTCCTAATCTAATTGGTCAATGTCTATTGAAGGTAGAACCTCCTAATCTAATTGGTCAATGTCTATTGAAGGTAGGACCTCCTAATCTAATTGGTCAATGTCTATTGAAGGTAGAACCTCCTAATCTAATTGGTCAATGTCTATTGAAGGTAGGACCTCCTAATCTAATTGGTCAATGTCTATTGAAGGTAGAACCTCCTAATCTAATTGGTCAATGTCTATTGAAGGTAGAACCTCCTAATCTAATTGGTCAATGTCTATTGAAGGTAGGACCTCCTAATCTAATTGGTCAATGTCTATTGAAGGTAGGACCTCCTAATCTAATTGGTCAATGTCTATTGAAGGTAGAACCTCCTAATCTAATTGGTCAATGTCTATTGAAGGTAGAACCTCCTAATCTAATTGGTCAATGTCTATTGAAGGTAGAACCTCCTAATCTAATTGGTCAATGTCTATTGAAGGTAGGACCTCCTAATCTAATTGGTCAATGTCTATTGAAGGTAGGACCTCCTAATCTAATTGGTCAATGTCTATTGAAGGTAGAACCTCCTAATCTAATTGGTCAATGTCTATTGAAGGTAGGACCTCCTAATCTAATTGGTCAATGTCTATTGAAGGTAGAACCTCCTAATCTAATTGGTCAATGTCTATTGAAGGTAGGACCTCCTAATCTAATTGGTCAATGTCTATTGAAGGTAGAACCTCCTAATCTAATTGGTCAATGTCTATTGAAGGTAGGACCTCCTAATCTAATTGGTCAATGTCTATTGAAGGTAGAACCTCCTAATCTAATTGGTCAATGTCTATTGAAGGTAGAACCTCCTAATCTAATTGGTCAATGTCTATTGAAGGTAGGACCTCCTAATCTAATTGGTCAATGTCTATTGAAGGTAGAACCTCCTAATCTAATTGGTCAATGTCTATTGAAGGTAGGACCTCCTAATCTAATTGGTCAATGTCTATTGAAGGTAGAACCTCCTAATCTAATTGGTCAATGTCTATTGAAGGTAGAACCTCCTAATCTAATTGGTCAATGTCTATTGAAGGTAGGACCTCCTAATCTAATTGGTCAATGTCTATTGAAGGTAGGACCTCCTAATCTAATTGGTCAATGTCTATTGAAGGTAGAACCTCCTAATCTAATTGGTCAATGTCTATTGAAGGTAGAACCTCCTAATCTAATTGGTCAATGTCTATTGAAGGTAGAACCTCCTAATCTAATTGGTCAATGTCTATTGAAGGTAGGACCTCCTAATCTAATTGGTCAATGTCTATTGAAGGTAGAACCTCCTAATCTAATTGTTTAATGTCTATTGAAGGTAGGACCTCCTAATCTAATTGGTCAATGTCTATTGAAGGTAGAACCTCCTAATCTAATTGGTCAATGTCTATTGAAGGTAGAACCTCCTAATCTAATTGGTCAATGTCTATTGAAGGTAGGAACTCCTAATCTAATTGGTCAATGTCTATTGAAGGTAGAACCTCCTAATCTAATTGGTCAATGTCTATTGAAGGTAGGACCTCCTAATCTAATTGGTCAATGTCTATTGAAGGTAGAACCTCCTAATCTAATTGGTCAATGTCTATTGAAGGTAGAACCTCCTAATCTAATTGGTCAATGTCTATTGAAGGTAGGACCTCCTAATCTAATTGGTCAATGTCTATTGAAGGTAGAACCTCCTAATCTAATTGGTCAATGTCTATTGAAGGTAGAACCTCCTAATCTAATTGGTCAATGTCTATTGAAGGTAGGACCTCCTAATCTAATTGGTCAATGTCTATTGAAGGTAGAACCTCCTAATCTAATTGGTCAATGTCTATTGAAGGTAGGACCTCCTAATCTAATTGGTCAATGTCTATTGAAGGTAGAACCTCCTAATCTAATTGGTCAATGTCTATTGAAGGTAGAACCTCCTAATCTAATTGGTCAATGTCTATTGAAGGTAGGACCTCCTAATCTAATTGGTCAATGTCTATTGATGGTAGGACCTCCTAATCTAATTGGTCAATGTCTATTGAAGGTAGAACCTCCTAATCTAATTGGTCAATGTCTATTGAAGGTAGAACCTCCTAATCTAATTGGTCAATGTCTATTGAAGGTAGAACCTCCTAATCTAATTGGTCAATGTCTATTGAAGGTAGAACCTCCTAATCTAATTGGTCAATGTCTATTGAAGGTAGAACCTCCTAATCTAATTGGTCAATGTCTATTGAAGGTAGGACCTCCTAATCTAATTGGTCAATGTCTATTGAAGGTAGGACCTCCTAATCTAATTGGTCAATGTCTATTGAAGGTAGTAATATCGCGACTTGTGTTATATAATAATTTATCTACATTTTTCAATGCAAAATTGTGGCGATAAGCACAGAATTAAGAAAACATTCACGAAACAAGAAAACCAAATAATCCAATTCTTTTAATGGTAAAATAAATAAAACCCGTTTTATCAAGATAAGCATTCATTGTGACCTAAGCATTCATTGTTACCAATTTCTTCACAAGTTTCTTCTCTTTTACTCATCTCTCAATCACACTGATGTGTTAAAGCTCTTTATTTAATTATCTTTATGTGTTCATTACTTTACTCGTTCCATTGTCGTCATTATCTTGCTTTTCAAGCAAGATGCATCCGTTTATGTTTACTTAACCCTCTTGGACGGATCGTCACAGCCAACAGTCTTCTGAATTTATTCCAAATACTAGGGTTTAAGATTAGCCGTTGTGATATTCAACTCAAGAAGCAAAAAAACTTGAAAAGAGCTTTAAAGTCTATCAAAGCTCTGCATATGATATCACTTTCTATTTTAGCCGTATTACAAAGTAAACGGTGCACCCCATATATAATTAGAAAGCCAGCATTCAAGCTGATGTCATGCTGTTATTCCAAATGCCTTGTTCAGTGGCTCGATTTTCCAAAGTAAGCGACGTTGTATGATGATGATAAGCAACTTGGTGCAATTCACACTGGCTGGTGAAGTTGACAAGCATAGAAAAATAATAGAGCATGCTTCTTCCTACTACATATGTACATATATTCCAAAAGAGACGACCCAACACAATGAACTGTTACATTTTCGAAGCTTTAACAGCAGAAAACTCTTAGTTTCTTTGGGGATAAGCCGAGAATTCTAGAGCGTTTAAAGAGAGAGAGAGAGAGAAAGAGAGGGAGAAAGGATGAAAAACAGAAGTAGGAAAAAAATTTGATTTGTAGTTGTTTTTTCAATCGTGTACTCATTATTAATAGAAGACTTCTCTATATGACAGAAAAAGAAGTAGAATTCTTTTTTCATAAACAGCATTTTTATAACACAAGACAGTTATCACAATTTAATTTTAAGCTATTTTTACGAGCGATTAATCCGATAAGCAAAAACTTTTTATTTTCTTATATCTGGCCTTTCAATAATATTAAACATCATCAACATTTTTATTAAAAGTTTGGTAAATTTTCAAGCAAAAAAGTAATTTTTCTTAACCAGTAGTATTGGCTAACGGGAAAAAGATGGAATCTTCTTTGAAGGCGTTCTTTCTGAAGCGTTCTTTCTGGCTATTCCCATGTTCTAAGTTGAGTCCTACAGGGATCGGCTATTGGCCCTGAACTTTTTTCTGTTGTTTATCGACGATGGAGTCGTCACATGTCGCTACAGATCCCATAATCGATGATGTTATATCCCCGATGTGGCTTGTTGATCTTGATAAAGCGTTTAAATTGAAAATTGAAATTGAATTAAATTGTAATGTATTTTGAAAACATGTTTGAAGTCCAAGCTCGAGAGTAGGCTACTATTTAGCGCTTTTTCATATTTCAACTTTGCGGGACACATTCAGAAAAAGGCTTGGAGTTTGATAGCCAAAGAAATTCGTTCGAACCGACTATGCTTCCTCTCTATAAATCAACTAAACTTTTCTGTTTTTAAAGTCTAAGAACGCAAAGATAATGTGCAAATTTGATTCTTCAGATGATATGTATATCCTCTTTTTTGACCATTAAAACAGATTTAAAGTTAGAATACTTAAGTTTAAAGTTTAAAGTAAATGTTTGAATACATGTTATGAGATACTTTTCAAAATAAAGGTTCAGTTTTGAAGTTCAAAAGTATTAACAAAGATCTGTGAAAGTATATTTTTTAAAAAAATTTTTTGAGAAAAGAATCGAGTTCTTCATTACAAGGAAAGGGCAGAAACTTCTAAGAAAACGGAGCAAAAGCTAGAAAGAAATTAGTTAATCGTTAGCCTTTCTATAAAGAACTCAGTCTCTTTTTGAGCCGGCAGATTAATCGAATGCAGCTCTCAAACACATGGACTTTTTTTGATAGTTTAAGGATCAGGAACGGATTTCTTAGTGTTTCGGAAATAAGACGTTGGGTGGTAAGGGCGGGACTTGACATAACCACCAGTTTCACCAGTTTGATTAGGCTGAGTATTCTTAAAATATGAATCGGAAACAAAGGGAGGAGTTCAACTCGTATATAAGGTGCTATAGCCTTTGTTTTGTCTCAAGTCTAGTGCTTCATCTCAGCTTCATTCAAAGATCCACCTCCTCAACTCAGTGTCTAAAGCAGCAAATTCAGAGTTTTCTTCGGCTATTCACCACTCCATTAACAGAGTCATTATAAATAAAGAATGATTCCGGAATACCCCCTTCCAGATGAGATGGATCTCCTTCACAGTCAACCATCACGGCCACTGTTCTCAGTTTATGACGGGAGCAAGTTGTTGCCAGCCTCTCTTATGGACCTAAGACCTTCCCATTCTACTTTTTCGATAGCTCGAAGTGAGTTTTTTTTTGTTGTTGTTGTTGCTCTTTTCGTAGTTTATTTGAACCTTCGATGAAGCTTTTCGTCTTTTCGTTGTCCAGATCTTCTATCAAATGATTTCGTTGTTGCAGTTTCCTCCCTTGTGTCGGAAACTCTCTTTTCGATCATCTTGCCCAGTGAGAAAACTTCAAACCCTACTCCAGAGTCGAACGACTCGGAAACGAATCTGACTCTGATGGGTCTCTCGACATCGCCTACTCACAGCCTTCGCTCTACAAAATCTGCTATCTTGGATCTACGGTCCTGGAAAAGTCCACTCGCTGAAAAAAAGAGTTTTCTAGGAAAATTACGTTCAAAAGTATTTTTAAAAAGCTTCTCTTCGCCTAACTTTTTCCTCTAGTTAACAGAATTTTTTGCAGAACCTCGAAGTTATTCTCATTTACCGAGTGATTAAAATTTAAGAAGAGATTCAAATACTTCCAAACATATAATGTGTGATTCCATGAAATCACACAAAAAATTAAATTTGTTATGGTTTATTCAACAACAAAAAACTTGATTGAATTCATATATCAATAATTCCAGAGCGTAGCATAGAACTTCCTTTTTCATATTTTGTTTTGAGTGTGTACAGAATTCTAATAAACTTGTCTCAATTGTTTTCGTACTTGTGGACTGGTAAACATTAAAAATTCATTTCCGATACAAATAACATTCTTCTCACTCAACCACAATTTCATAGAAATTTTATATATGTATGGCACCAGAATTGAAAAACCTAACGCTTTCATAATAGGGTAACCGAACCTTTCCCGTTAATATCTTAATGTCGAAAATAATGTCTTGAAATTTGAAAAAATGCTATCAACTAGGATTTTTCTCTCGTTTTGATTGAAGTTTTGTTTAACGAATTTTCGATAGATAAATAATGAAAAGGATCAATTCGGAATCCTGCATAATCCTCATTCAGAGTAAGAGTCAAAAAGTAGTCTGTTTTTTCATGTGGCTTTTCTTGTTTGGGCTCTACAGCAAGTGTTTTTTCTGATTTAAGTCGTACTTGAAATGGATATATATGCTTTATACGTTATTAAAAACGCAGAAAAATAAAAACAGAAAAATAGAGAACCATGAAAACAGAAGATCATACACACGAGGAGAAACAATCGATTCAATTCATTCGAAGAACCCAACATTTAGTATTCACTGTATTGGTACGATTAGGGGTGGCGAGTCCCTTGATCTTCTCAGTATTCTTCACTCTCTCAAGGGGTGGAGAGTCCCTTCATCGATAAATCATAGTAATGAGAAGGGAAAGTTATTTGGTAAATAAGTTCGGCATCTGTGGGGTGGCTAGTCCCATTTATATTCATAAGGATTTAGAACAAAGGGGCATCATTCATCCAAAAAACAAAAAAAAACAACAGAAAACAGTATTCAAAGAAATACTCATTCGAATTCTTATTTGAATTCTTACACTTAAATGAACAAATTTTACAAAATCCATCAAGTAACACAAAATCAATCGGATATAATCACAAAAACGTAAAGCATAAATGTGATAAAATCCATATGACTGTCTAATGACTTTTAAGGATCTCATCAGTGGACTTGAACTCCTGTGGATCATACCCAGTTCAATTATGGCTTAAAGTAAAACAAGCAAAATATAAAGAAAAACATTATGAAACATTCTTACTTGTTGACTTTTGCTTTAAATGAGGGATATGCAGGATTACGGATCGTTTGAGATTACGCTTAAGCCGACCAAAGATAAAACTTGATTTTATCTTCGGAGCACTAATGCTCTAAGCTTATCATTTTTGGTAGTGATAATCAAAAGCTTAAAAGAAGGCTATTCAAACATATTCAGTTTAGCTCATCTATTCAGCCACCCAAATCCTAAAAAACTCTGATGACTTGAACTGATCCTTCTCAGAAAAACTTCAGTTCACGAACGATGCATCGAAAGAATTTTCTCAAAAAAAAATTTTGTTGTGGATTTCTTTCCTTCACTCCTGCAAAAAATGCATATGCTACAAATAAATTTAATGCCAAGTGGAAAAAAATTGGAAATGTATCAAAGCTCCAAACAAAGACCTTTTTATAAGTTACAAAACATTAAACATTCATAAATTTTCCCTTACCTGTCGCCATACTTTGTATGTATCATTCACAATGTGTCTCACCATAATCTTGAATTGTAAAATGTCGATGAATATATATGTATAGGAGAAATGTTTCGCTTACTGGATTGCTGATAATCTTATATGTACATACTTTTATTCAATGTTTGTGCTCGAATTTTAATTGTAATGTGTGTTTGCTTTTGCATCGTATGATGTAGATTTTTAAAAAAAAAATGTATAAACCCTTTCACCGATAAGATATCAGTTTTTCTCCACGGAAGTCTCCTAATGCAATAACAACTTTCATATTAATAATCTCTTGCTGAAACTTTTTCAACAAATGTTAGCCAAAGAAATTATAGAAAAATGTTTGCGCCAACTTTATTTAATGCGAGTAATATTATAGTTACGGTTCAAGATGGAACAGCAAAAAGTCCTAGCAACTCTAATGTAAAATTAGTCTTATTCGGAATAATTTCTTTCGGTAGCGGGATTCTGATGACTGGACTCGATCCTGCCTGTGCAGTAGCCTTTGCACCCGCGATAGTTCGATCATATCATTTTTTTCGTTCCAATGCTGTGGGAACTAGTCCTTGCTAATATTCAATTTGATTGTGTTCATGAGTAATTAACAATCTGAATTAATACATATATGTATGTATATGATTTTCATAAGATTTTTCATAATGTTTTTCAGATTTTTAAGGTTTTTTTGGTTTTAATAAAATAAAAAAGTTTTCAAAATTAACCGTGTTGGACCTGCTTCACTTCAGACATATATGTACTGTACCGGCTATATCATATCTGTTTCCATTTTTTTGCGGATGCACAGCTAAAAAACCGCGGCTGAAAGCGAAGAAGCGTGTCAACTAAGTTTTTTTCTAACTAATTTTTATCCGACAAATGTTTCATTTTTTCCTCCAAACAACATTAACCTAAACAAAATGCAAAAAAATAACATTCAATCTCCGTGGTTTAGATATTAGTGCCGCTATCAGCTGTGACTCCTTTGCCCATGATATTCGTTCCTTTCCGTTATTAGGTCTTATTTGCTGGGCATCGACCATGCAGATTCGGAGAAGTTTAACGCCTCTTCACGTGACACGAATGTTTAAACCAAAAATTAGAAATAGGTTGAACGAGTTTATTACACACAAAAAGCTAACCTTGAAAAAGACGCTTAGCAAGGCCTCCATAATATATAATGACTTTTAAAGTCCAATCAAAACTCTTTACAATCTTCTAAAAAATAGGGATTTTGGTGTCCGGTTGTTGAACAACTCGCTTTATCGTACGAACAATTTTTTGCTATGAAAGATTGAAGTCGATAAGTTCACAAGATCTTATTGTTGAGAAGAAAAGAGCTCAACTGCGCTTTTAAAGACTTTTTTGTTTTAATAAACTATCAAGTTAACATTCTGAGGTATGAGGTGCCGCGAGAAAAGCGGTTATCAAGAAACCATTTTTATGGGTTGGATATTAAAAGAACTCCTCCAATCTATCGGGTTCCGTCACAAAAAAAACATACTAAAACCGATCCGTCCCAATTTAATATTAGAATCATTCATACTACTTTTTGATGGAAATATATTTTTATAACTATTTCAGCTCCAACATTCTGGCTTTCTATAATGAAGCTGAATGTGTTTATTTCTGATATTCAACGAAGTAGATACTAAAACAAAGCTGTTGTTTTTTTCTTTTAAACCAGACTTGTCTCATCTTCTGGAATTTTTTTCTAATCAAAATCAGTTTTTTTTCTTTCACTTACTGACAACATTACCAAACATCCGATGCTTTGTTTGCGATTTCTTCACCTGATTTTCGCAGATGCGATACCTTTTCGTTCTAATGTTCCGATTAATCATCCCATCTAAAGAAGTCCGTTCATGTTTCAAAATCTCAAAAGAATGGTTTGAACAAAAGTTCCGAAAATATGTGTAAGCATTACTACAGGATTTTCGATTTACACAACATGAAATACAAAAAGCTTAGAGCAGTGTTATAGCTTCGAAGCTTTTACATTCAAGAGCTTATAGAATGCGTTTGAACACTCTAACATCATTGTTTAATTAACCAGGAAATAAATAGTTTTTTCTGTTAAAGCTTCGGAAAAGAAAACATCCTCCATCTTTGGTCGGATTAGGCGTAAGCTAAAATAAAAAAGATCTGCTAAATCAAAGTAAGTGTTGGCAATCAAGCTGATTTTCAGTGTTGACACTCCCCCTGTTTAGCTCAAATGATATTCATAGCGATTTGAAGCGGTACTTAGAATGGATTTGTTTCAGGGGAGTGGGAGTTCGCAGAAGAATCAATTTTAAACACTTCTTTATCCGCCTCAGGGTAGCTACATCTGTAGGTGCGGGCATCAATCGAATCGCATCGATTTTGTTCGGATCCGGTTTCCTGCCATCTTTATCCACAATGAACCCGAGATACTTGATGCTTGTACTGCCGAACTTGCACTTCTCCAGCTTCAGCTTGAATCCGAAATTAGAGATCCGACTTAATACTCCCCTCAAGTTATCATCGTGTTCTTTCTTTGTCTTCCCCATTATTATGAGGTCGTCCAAATAGGCCACGGCACTTCACTTCCTGCCAACATTGTATCCATCACTTGTTGGAAGATTCCTGGGGCCGACTTCACTCCGAATGGTAACCTTTCGTACCGGTAAAGTCCTTTGTGCGTGTTGATACCGCACATTTCCTTTGCTTTTTCATCAAGCTCAACTTGCAGGTAAGCATCGGCAAAGTCAATCTGACTAAAAAGTTTGCCATCGTTCAGCCCAGCGAATATCGTCTCCGGCAGAGGTAGTGGATGAGCATGAAGCTCTATCGCCTCGTTCAACCCGGTGGAAAAATCGGCACAGAGCCTTGTGCTTCCATTCGCTTTCTCCACCACTATAATGGGGGCAGCCCATTTGGCTGTGTCGACCTTCCTGATGACATTCAATTTTTCTAGCCTGTCCAGTTCCTTTTCCACTTTAGTTATGCTTGCGAGGGGTACCGGTCTTTTATTCCTGAAGACTGGCTGAGCTCCTTCTTTGAGCTTTAACGTTGCCTTTACCTTTGTGCAAAGGCCCAGTCCTTCTTCAACTATTCCCGGATATTCCTTCTTTATCCACTCTTCATACTCTTTAGTAGACTGCGGCTCCTTATTCATGACTTTCCATACATTCGAAGTTGCGTCTCTAGTCCAATTCAACTTCAGAACTTCCAGTTGTGAAATGAAGTCTTTTCCGAGGAGTCTGAGTGGCGCTGTGGTAACGTGAACGTACCCTTGTGCGCATTTTCCATTGACTTCCAAGTTTGCCTTGAACTTTCCTGCAATCATTAGTGGCGTTCCATTTGCGCAAATTGGTTTGCAATCCGAAAGTGAACACTCCGGTTCTCCAATGTCCTTCCAGATTTCCTTCGAGATGAATGTCAGATCTGCTCCCGTATCAACCTGTAGTCTAACGGCTTTCCCATTCATCTGCATTTCTATCTCAAAATCTTCTGACTTCACTTTCATCACTCTGATTGAATTCATTGACTGCTTGCTTCTTTTCTCTTTTGGCTTATTCTTACACATCGTGCTCTTGTGGCCCTTTTTTCCACAAGCCAAACATTCTTTGTTTAGGAAGAAACATTCATTGCTGTGTGATACTCCACATCGATTGCATTTCTCTTTCCGTTGCTCATCGAACTGTTTCTTCCTTCCTTTCTCCGATGGATTCCGTTGTTGATTCTTTTTCACATAATTGAGTTGAGATGTTCTACCTTGCGTTTGGACTGCCATTGACTCTTGATGTAATGAATGCAATCGATCACATTCATCCAGCAGTGTTTCCATACTTGTCTCTTCGTTCTTTCTCAAAACACTCAACAGGTGGAAACGCGATTCTTCAAATTGAGGTAGATCAATAGAAGTAAGGAACATCATTGTCTTGAATTGTTCCACTTTAATGTCTTTCACTTGTGCACTTTCCACTGCTCTGTTTATTGTGCTTGCCATCACTCTCAAATCATCAGTATGTGATTTACTCATTCTCATGTTCAGCATCTTCAATCTTTTCTCAAAGATTGTGCTTTTGTCTCCGAACATTTTCTTGAGTTTCTCAACCGTCTCTTTCAGAGTATATTTGCTTGCCTTGTGTGGAGCGATTGTATCCAGGTATCGATTTTCCACAGAGAAATTCACATGCCTCAGCAACATTCTTACTTTGGCATCTTCTTCCAAAGCTTCAGCATCCTTTTCAAACAGATCTTCATATCTGCTGTACCACTTCTCGAAGGTTGCACCTTCTTCTGGCTCATATGCGAAGTCTGTAATGCGTTTCTCAAGCGCATCAATCGATGGTCCTGCAGGTTTAGCCTGACTGCTACCTTCTCTCATTGCAAGTCTTTCTAGCAGGGCATTGACGAGGGCGCTCTGCTCCTGTTGTTGCTTCGCATGTTGCTCTTGTTGCATTTGCATTGTCAGCAAAATCTGTTGGACACCTTTGTCCTCCATTTCTTTACTTTATTGCTCTTTCTCTGGCCTCTTGAGTTCGACTTGTACGATTACAAGTAGAAGAACTTCGAACGAGGGACTGACCACAAAGCAACCTTAGCTTTGCGCGTTTGCCTCTTTCAATGAGGAACTGACCACAGAGCAACCTTTAGCTCTGCGCGTTTGCCTCTCTTACAACGAGGGACTGACCACAATGCAACTTTTAGCTTTGCGCGTTTGCCTCTCTCAATGAGGAACTGACCACAGAGCAACCTTTAGCTCTGCGCGTTTGCCTCTCTTTCAAATTTGAAGTCCTCCTCCAAATCCTCTTCGAAGTCCTCCTTCCAGAATCCTGATCGCCACTGTTATGTACCTTGCCTTGTAGTCCAAAGATTCCAGAGATGATAAATATATAGTCCGAGTAGTGTAGAGTCCAAATATAAATATAGTTCAATTGCAGCCAATCTAATTCTTAGTCTCGCTCTCTTACGCGATACGCTTCGCGCGCGAGAGGCAGATCATTCTTGCACACAACAGTATACATGTATACCACTCCAAAAATAATGTTTTTTTGTTTGTTTGACCATCATGAATGATATAAGGGAAAGTTAAAATTTTTTTGTAGTAATGCCTTTTTTGAATTAGTGCTGAAAATTATAATTCTCATTTAGATGTTATTCTTGTAAGATCATTAAATAATGCTTTCGAAAAAGGAAACAGTAATTCAAGATAATACCTATTTTTAGAATCGGCTTAGAAATATCTCTCATCAATGATGCCTATTTTTCCCGGCACTTAAAATCTCCGAAAAATAAAACAGTAATTGCTTTCGAAAAACAGTAATTCAAGATAATACCTATATTTAGAATCGGCTTAGAAATATCTCTCATCAATGATGCCTATTTTTCCCGGCACCTAAAATCTACGCAAGCGTATTCTTCGGAACTTTAACTAAGAAGATCGAGCTTTAATTTATAATTACCAAAAATATCAATTACACTTGAAAGAAACTAATAAACTTTTCATTAAATACCCATTTAGAACACTCATCCTTTCTCGATCCGATCTCGATTTCTTATACTTTAGAAATCTATCAAAGCCAGTGAACATGTATAATTTTTCTGCACCGAGATTTTTTCTGCACCGTATATGTTTGTTCGTAAAAAATATACATAAAGTGAAGCTCGAATTTGAGAAGAATCCTTAGAACGAAAAGTACTTAGCCCAACGATTGAGTTGTGAAGATTGAAGAGTTTATTAATATTAAAAACTTCATTTTTGTTGATAGCCAAAAAACAACTTAATTAGTTTGACTCCTGCCATACTGAAATGAAAGGTATAACGAATGTCAGAACTTGGCCAAAAGATTAAGCAACTTTCATTTCATTTCATTTATTCCATGTAATTTTTAATTGCTCCGGAGGAAGGTTGAGGGAGGAAGGTTGAGGTTCGAGAACATGGACTTTATTGATATATTTTGGGTGAGTGGCTCATGTTTTTTGGATGTCATTGTTAAACTCTCAATTAAGACTGAACTTCTCTCCATTCTTTTCAGTGATTTACACAAGTAATGACCGGCTCTAAATAAAATGATAATTACTCAACAACATACATTCTCGATATACGTTTTCAATATAAAGGATTACTGATCAGAAATAATAGGGTTAAATAAAATCATATCTTTACTCAGCTTTCTAACTTTAATAGAAAAAAAGAGAACTATTAGGAGAGGATATCAGTTCTTCAGGTAGACAATTCCAAATTGATATTGTACGAGGGATGAAAGTAGAAGTTTTAGAAGAATAAAATTTTACCGGTAGATTGATTCGTAAAGAATTCGTGTGCCTCATGGACATACCGAGAGGTGCCAGACGGTAAAGATGAACAGTATTCAGTTGTATATTAGAGTGAATACATTTGTGCAAAAAGATCAAGTCCTGTAGGACCCTTCGGTACTCAAGAGTATGCAGGCCAAGTAGTTCAAGCCTATTCAGTTAGGCGATTCCATCCATGCCAGATCTTTTTAAAATTCCACGCGTAAAATACCTCTGAACGTGTTATATTTCTTTAACTTCCCCGATTAAGGTCGGAGACCAACACTCCGTGGAGTGCTCGATTATAGGCCGTATGTAAGTAGTGTAAGCTCGTGTAAGAACTTGCAAGTAAGTGGTCTGGAAAGATTTGAGAAACCGGTTAACTAATGATTCTGCTACTTTACATTTGTTCAAACATGGCTTGCGTAGGACAATTTAGTGTTAGTGAGTATGCCTAAGTCTTTTACTTCACTAGATGATTCCAGAACTTCACCGTTAATGTGGTAGTTCTTTGAAGGATTCTTGCAGCCGAAGTGGATTACTGTTGACTTAGTTGTTGATAAGGCCAAGTTCCAATTTGTACACCAATTTAGAACGCCATCCAGAGCTTGATGCAGGTCATCGGCATGTTCGGGGACGGCTGTATATAATTTAATGTCATCTGCTAATAGACCAAACTCAACGTTGGGTGGGATGGTGTCTTTAATGTCGTTTATTTAGATAATAAATAGAATAGGCCCGATAGACGACCCTTGGAGAACTCCAGTGGGGACTTTGTAAGCGGGAGAAAAAGTGTCGTCGACGAACAACGTTTGATTGCGATTTGATATGTAATTGCTTATCCACTTAAGGCAAAGGTTTGTTATGCCAATACATTGGAGCTTGTACATTAAAAGTCGATGATCTACCGAATCAAAAGCTTTTGAAATATCTAGAAGTACGGCGTCAACATTGTTAAGACATCGCGTTAAGACGTCGACATTAACTTTGCGTTGCTATGAAGAATGATGTTAGACTCTCGCTTCGCACCGCTTCAAGCACATGATTTTCGAGTCTGCCGGAAGAGAGATTATTACAAAAAAAAGAAGAAAAACGAGACAACTAAGTACTGAAGACGAGGACTATTTGGTCCTTGTCGATAGAATCTCCTATGCCTGTTTCCGAAAGGAATTATGTGATTGCTCGTGAAAGAACCGAAACGAATAAAGTATGTGTATTGTGGTTGCTAGGTTCGAAATGCTGTGTGCTCAGATAAAGAATGCCAAAAGCAATGGTTCTTCAATAATGCTCAATGATGCCTGCCACGACTTACTTTACCGATTTTTCAGCAAACCTTAATAACTTCGAAACAAACTTACCTAACAAACCTTCTAAATACTAAATACTAGAACCCAACAACAAACAACAAACGTCTCCGTGTAGCAGCCGCAGGGATAGGGGGTGGCACGCGAGAGTGCGAGTGTGGGGAGAGAGGCGTTGCTCAAACTTAAACTTGGGTAATTAAACCATGTTTTGAGTTGAAACACAAATAAATAAATAATAAACTATAGCTAAACTCATAAATTAGGCCAAAATATTTCAAATTTATATAGAAACTTCTGGAATAGTAAACGTCGAAAAGTCGACCTCACTAAACATCGCCCCGAACGCACTAAAAGAGGTAGCGTAGCTACATCTCGTCTCGAGCATTTTTAGTTGGCTAAGCACATGAACGGATTATTAAATTGATAACAACTTCAATCAATCATTTTACACAACTCCCTGATTATTCCACTTTGTAGCATCAGCTTGAAGTTCTTTTTTACTAACCTTCCTGCTCATGTGATTGAGATAGTTTTCTTTGACTACAGGGTGGCCCATATATTCGCAAACGCGTTTACAAACGTGTATCTCAGTGCATAAGTGAGCAAGAGTGTTCAAATTTTTACATTCATCAGCACACATTAATAAAAACATTGGGTCAAAAAATCATTCAATTCGGTCCCCTTTGGCACGAACGACAGCCCGGAGTCGCTTTGGGAACGCTTCGATCACTGGACGAAGGTACTTTTCGTCGATCTTCGACCACTCCTTCTGCAGGGATTTTTCTAGAGACTCCAGATTCAAGTGAGGATGAGCATTGACTTTCAAGGTAGGACCACACGGAATAGTCCAGCGGATTGAGGTCGGGCGATGAGGAGGGCCATTCTGCGCTGGAGATGAAGTCGGGAAAATGAGCGTTGCAACATGCCTGTGTTCCGATAGCCTTGTGAGCAGGCGCAGAATCTTGCTGTAAGACCTAAGGTGTATTACAGTAGTGGGAAGCAGACCAAGGAAGCAATACTTTTCGAAGAATCTGCTGGCGGTAGTATTCCTGATTAATTTTGGCTCCTGGTTCGAACAAAACAAGGGGAGTTTTGCCGGTGGCGGAAACTCCGTCCCAAACCATGACTTTTGCAGGATGGGAAGCTCTATGCAAGAATCCACTGGTATGATTAGCTGACTGTGAGTCCCGAGCAAGCACTCGCGCATTTTGAGGGTTGTAGGCCTCTTCCACAGTGAACAGCTTCTCATCCGAGAAGACTGTCCTGAGGTGAGCACTGTCGCGCGTCCAGAGGATTAGGGCGCGGCACCTTTTGAGTCTTTTCTCCTTGTTCTTTAGAGTTAGGCTGGCAGCCTTTTCAGTACGATATGGGGGGAGACTCAAGTCCTCTTCAACGATTCTTTGACGAGTGTTGCGTGATAAGTTCATCTCGGAGGCCATTTTTTCAAGCTACGCCTAGCATTTCGACCGACTCGCTTCCTCATGGCCTCAATCTTGTTAGGGGTGCGCACTAATCGAGGATCACCTCTTCGGGGCAAGTCAGCAAGTGTACCGATCTGTTCAAACCGTTTGATTGCTTTTCAAACAAGATTGCGAGGCGTTGAAATCTTTAGCGATGCGCGTATTTGATCGACCAAGTTTGTGCAAGTCCACAATGATAGAGCACGCTCTATCATTGTGGACTTGTCTCTATGAGAGACCACCATTCTTTTGAGAATCGATGAACTGACATGAAATTTGAACCATGTAATAAAAAAACATATGAAAAGAACATGTGTAAAAATTGGAGCTCAGCGTGCACTACAAATTGAATTATAAACGCCGAAAGATTGGTTTGCGAATATATGGGCCACCCTGTACATCACGCATAGTCACGAACATCGAAAATCATTCCATAAAATTGACGTTTCGAGAAGATCTGTTTAAAAAACAAACAACGGAATTACAATAAAATTCTGAAGTTTTCTCATCAAGAATTTCGAAAAAAATTTCTAATTCGAAAACCTTGAGAATTTTTCTAAAATGTAATGTATTTTTTTCAAGCTTCCGATAGAGATTGGCAGGGGAGTTAGACAAGGGGACTGTCTGTCTCCGCGTCTTTTCACTGCTGCTCTTGAAGAAACTTTCAAGTCTCTCAACTGGTGCGGGAAAGGGATCAATGTTAATGAGAGGTACTTAAATCACTTACTGTATGCTGATGATGCAGTTCTCATCAGTCACGACAGTAGGCAGATTCAATCTATGGTTGATCAGCTAATTGTCGCACTGGGGAAAGTCGGTTTGTCACTCAATCCTTCAAAAACTGTGGAAATCTCGACCAACCCTATGTGTAGAGATGTAACCATCAGGGGTACCAAGGTTCGTGTGGGGAACAGATGCGTGTATTTAGGGCAGGATGTCTCCCTCGATGACAGCCGTTTCACGGTTGAAGTTGATAGGAGAATCCGGTCCGCAAATTTCACTTCCAATAGATACCGTAGCCTGTTCGCGGCAAGAATGGTCCCAATGTCTCTCAAGAGGCGCCTTTTCGAAGGTGCTGTCTTGCCCGCTCTAATCTATGCCTCGGAGACCTGGACCCTTTCAAAAAGACTTGAGAACAAATTGGCTGTGGCGCAGCGTAGATGGGAGCGCTCTATGCTGGGGTGCTCGTTACTCGACAGGCGGACTAACGAGTGGGTGCGCGGTCAGACGGGCATAATGGACGTGGTCAGAATCTGCCGTGAAAGGAGCCGAATTGCGAGGCTCGACCCCAGTCGGTGGGCGCGGGCTGTTCTAGAGTGGCACCCGCGTGGGCCAAAGCGAGCGAAAGGTCGCCCTACTATGAGATGGAGGGACGACTTTGTCAAAGCCGTTGGTCCCCAATTCCTAAGGAAGGCAGAGAACGCTGAGGAGTGGAGTCGTCACATGTCGCTACAGATCCCATAATCGATGATGTTATATCCCCGATGTGGCTTGTTGATCTTGATAAAGCGTTTAAATTGAAAATTGAAATTGATATGAATTGTAATGTATTTTGAAAACATGTTTGAAGTCCAAGCTCGAGAGTAGGCTACTATTTAGCGCTTTTTCATATTTCAACTTTGCGGGACATATTCAGAAAAAGGCTTGGAGTTTGATAGCCAAAGAAATTCGTTCGAACCGACAATGCTTCCTCTCTATGAATCAACTAAACTTTTCTGTTTTTAAAGTCTAAGAACGCAAAGATAATGTGCAAATTTGATTCTTCAGATGATATATCCTCTTTTTTGACCATTAAAACAGATTTAAAGTTAGAATACTTAAGTTTAAAGTTTAAAGTAAATGTTTGAATACATGTTATGAGATACTTTTCAAAATAAAGGTTCAGTTTTGAAGTTCAAAAGTATTAACAAAGATCTGTGAAAGTATATTTTTTATAAAATTTTTTTGAGAAAAGAATCGAGTTCTTCATTACAAGGAAAGGGCAGAAACTTCTAAGAAAACGGAGCAAAAGCTAGAAAGAAATTAGTTAATCGTTAGCCTTTCTATAAAGAACTCAGTCTCTTTTTGAGCCGGCAGATTAATCGAATGCAGCTCTCAAACACATGGACTTTTTTTGATAGTTTAAGGATCAGGAACGGATTTCTTAGTGTTTCGGAAATAAGACGTTGGGTGGTAAGGGCGGGACTTGACATAACCACCAGTTTCACCAGTTTGATTAGGCTGAGTATTCTTAAAATATGAATCGGAAACAAAGGGAAAAGTTCAACTCGTATATAAGGTGCTATAGCCTTTGTTTTGTCTCAAGTCTAGTGCTTCATCTCAGCTTCATTCAAAGATCCACCTCCTCAACTCAGTGTCTAAAGCAGCAAATTCAGAGTTTTCTTCGGCTATTCACCACTCCATTAACAGAGTCATTATAAATAAAGAATGATTCCGGAATACCCCCTTCCAGATGAGATGGATCTCCTTCACAGTCAACCATCACGGCCACTGTTCTCAGTTTATGACGGGAGCAAGTTGTTGCCAGCCTCTCTTATGGACCTAAGACCTTCCCATTCTACTTTTTCGATAGCTCGAAGTGAGTTTTTTTTTGTTGTTGTTGTTGCTCTTTTCGTAGTTTATTTGAACCTTCGATGAAGCTTTTCGTCTTTTCGTTGTCCAGATCTTCTATCAAATGATTTCGTTGTTGCAGTTTCCTCCCTTGTGTCGGAAACTCTCTTTTCGATCATCTTGCCCAGTGAGAAAACTTCAAACCCTACTCCAGAGTCGAACGACTCGGAAACGAATCTGACTCTGATGGGTCTCTCGACATCGCCTACTCACAGCCTTCGCTCTACAAAATCTGCTATCTTGGATCTACGGTCCTGGAAAAGTCCACTCGCTGAAAAAAAGAGTTTTCTAGGAAAATTACGTTCAAAAGTATTTTTAAAAAGCTTCTCTTCGCCTAACTTTTTCCTCTAGTTATCAGAATTTTTTGCAGAACCTCGAAGTTATTCTCATTTACCGAGTGATTAAAATTTAAGAAGAGATTCAAATACTTCCAAAGATGTGTGTGATTTCATATAATGTGTGATTCCATGAAATCACACAAAAAATTAAATTTGTTATGGTTTATTCAACAACAAAAAACTCGATTGAATTCATATATCAATAATTCCAGAGCGTAGCATAGAACTTCCTTTTTCATATTTTGTTTTGAGTGTGTACAGAATTCTAATAAACTTGTCTCAATTGTTTTCGTACTTGTGGACTGGTAAACATTAAAAATTCATTTCCGATACAAATAACATTCTTCTCACTCAACCACAATTTCATAGAAATTTTATATATGTATGGCACCAGAATTGAAAAACCTAACGCTTTCATAATAGGGTAACCGAACCTTTCCCGTTAATATCTTAATGTCGAAAATAATGTCTTGAAATTTGAAAAAATGCTATCAACTAGGATTTTTCTCTCGTTTTGATTGAAGTTTTGTTTAACGAATTTTCGATAGATAAATAATGAAAAGGATCAATTCGGAATCCTGCATAATCCTCATTCAGAGTAAGAGTCAAAAAGTAGTCTGTTTTTTCATGTGGCTTTTCTTGTTTGGGCTCTACAGCAAGTGTTTTTTCTGATTTAAGTCGTACTTGAAATGGATATATATGCTTTATACGTTATTAAAAACGCAGAACAATAAAAACAGAAAAATAGAGAACCATGAAAACAGAAGATCATACACACGAGGAGAAACAATCGATTCAATTCATTCGAAGAACCCAACATTTAGTATTCACTGTATTGGTACGATTAGGGGTGGCGAGTCCCTTGATCTTCTCAGTATTCTTCACTCTCTCAAGGGGTGGAGAGTCCCTTCATCGATAAATCATAGTAATGAGAAGGGAAAGTTATTTGGTAAATAAGTTCGGCATCTGTGGGGTGGCTAGTCCCATTTATATTCATAAGGATTTAAAACAAAGGGGCATCATTCATCCAAAAAACAAAAAAAAACAACAGAAAACAGTATTCAAAGAAATACTCATTCGAATTCTTATTTGAATTCTTACACTTAAATGAACAAATTTTACAAAATCCATCAAGTAACACAAAATCAATCGGATATGCTCCATAGGAGTTAAGTCCACTAATGAGATCATTAAAAGTCATTAGACAGTCATATGCATTCCATGACAATTATGCTATCCGTTTGTGTAAACTCTTTGTTTTCGAAACATTGTTTAAAAAGTTATTGTAGAACAAGACTAGTAATAAACATTCCCAAGTTTTGACGAAATTATGCTTACTTTCAAAGTAGAAAAATTACAGTTTCTTGCTTAGTGACACAGTTTAAAAGGTATGTCTTGTTTGAAAATAACGACTTTTTGTTGGAAGTTTACTACTTTTTGACGCACCCTGTAGATAACATTGAATTTATTTCAGATACAGTGTTTACAATGGGTTGATCACAAACTCGGGTCTTTTATTATTTTCGATTCAGATGATGTTGAGCCCTGGAAAGCTTTAACACAATTGTTACAATGAGAAAGTCTTCTTAGCGAAGAAACTCTGCTTATTATGTACTGCAGTTGATCCTCTCATCCGTGGGGCAGCACTGCCCTAGAAGATATCTTTCCTAAGTACGAATTCGTATGAAAACTTTCCTGCAGCTGAGCAGAATAGGGAGAATTTGAATGGGAGAAATCAGCTTGATTGCAGTAATCCACTTGGAATGAGCTGATTCCGTTTATTTGTAATGAAGCTTTAGCCGACCAAACTCAATAAACTGTTTCATCTTCGAGGCCTTAACAGCCGAACTCTTTTTTATTTCCTCGCGGTTAAGCCCACAATTATAAACACATCTGATAAGCTGTTGAATCCAACAAACATATAGACTAACTCCATTGATAAGGAGAATGTTGAAGAGATCAGAGCGATGGAGAAGTACAACATGAGGCTCTTGAATTGGGAGATCGGGTTTAAAGACGCAAAGGCTTAAAACTTTCAAAAAAATTGCTTAATCAAAAAATAATCACATTATATTCTGAAAAAAACCTCGTTTCTTCTGTCTCATTTACTACGTTGTCGAAATAGAAAACATTCGAAGCTACGTTTCAAACAACAGTGAGATATAAGAACAGAATAAAGGTATAACACAAGATAATAATGTCTCACCTCAAATAGCGAATCTTGAACTAGCTATTATGGAATAGAGTGATTAGTTCGTAAGACATTGGTCATCAAAATCATAACGCTTGGTCATAATGCTCCCTGGTCACGAATTGAGTGGTTGCTCTCTCATTGCTCTGTTCTTCATTGATTTTCCCATTTCACGTTTTATTTCCTTCTATACCGGTCAGGACTTTAATTTCAGTCTGGTGGCTGGTTGAAACTGCTGATTACGATTGAAAGGTTTTCTCCCCCATAATCGTACTTGCGGCGTGGTTTCGAGCACTTAAGAAGGATTTGACTCGTTTAAGGGTATCAAAAAAAGAACAAAAAAAGTGCAGTTCGGCTGCATAAGAAATAAGAGCTTCTTCTAATTTATTTTCTTCCTCTATCACTGCTTTCAAAAGTCTCCACCAGAAGATTCACTTCAGTTTCACTTCTTATCACGTCTGTGACTGTGTTCTCTCACTTCCTTCCTCTCAAGTTCTTTCTTCTTTTGTGATTGGACACATGACACATCTCTCTTCGCGCAATGAATAAGAACATCGATACGCCCTCGCTCTCGCCTATGGAATCTCTACTGTTCGGGACAATCAAGATGGTTAGAGAGCAGCGAGCAGCAAATGCTGCTCAAATTAATATGATGCACAAAATGATGGACACTTTCACTAGTCTCGTAGTCGAGTTCCGTCAGCTATTGCCTTCAGGTCGAACAGTTTCATGTAGTTATTGGCATTCATTTTGACTCCCTGCTCGACGAAAACGAGCGGAGTCTTGCCAGTCGCGCAGATCCCGGCCCAGACCATGACAGAAGCGGGATGGCCTTTTCTCGAGACGTAACGGCCACTTTTATTGGCATCTTTGACCGATTTCGACCAAATCCTATCGTTCTCATGGTTGAAGGACTGCTCAATATTGAACATGTTCTCATCGGTGAAGAGAATATCTAAACAGTCCACCGGCTTGAACCGCTTTGACAGTTCACGACATCTGCAAAGACGGGTCACCTTCATCTGGTCCGTCAATGTGTGAGTCTTCTGCAGCTTGATGGGGCAAAGTCCAATGCGAGATTTGACGATCGTCTGAACAGAACTAGCCGAGATATTCTCTCTTTCGCGAGTTTCCTGAGACTCCGCTTGGGGTTATATCGAATCTTGTCTCGGATGCTTCTCACGTGGAAGGAAGTGGTCGCGGTCACTGGTCTGCCGCTCCTGGGACGGTCATTCGTCGTAACAGTCTCACGAAAGCGACGTATTGTGTTTTGGATGGTCCTGCGAACGAATCCAGTGGTTCTGGCGATGTGCTTTTGAGTGTGACCGGACTGGCTCAAGCGCAGGATGTAGCCTCGGTCCATATCAGGGAGCATTATCAGAAAACGAAAAGAGTTATCATTCTGATTTTCTCAGGGTATGTTAGCAACATTATTAATAATATACGAGCAAAAAATCGCACGGCCGCTACGCCAAACAAAAAAGATGCAAAGTGACAAAGTCGGGCACCTGGACTTTCTGTACACCCTGTAGGCCTAGAATTGTTCAAGAAAATTGCAGCCGCTGTTTGTACTTTTATCAAAAATCTTTAAAAGGTGCAGCTCTAACTGTAAACACCATAAAGTTACGTATGAGGGTAATTTTAAACGTGTTTCTTTCGATAAAGAAGCCTCACTGATTGTGTATTTGTATTTAACAAAAAAATTTTAGACGACGTTCTCTTTATTTGTATGAATGAAACCCGATATTACGAATGACCTCTTTCTAAAACAATTGTATGTTAAAGTCATGCAAAAACGAATCTCAGATGAATTTCTACTGCGTGGTCAATCTTCCAAAACAACTACCTTCATTGTTTTAGCATGGAATTGCACTTCTTTCTCGTTATTGCACTCCTTTTCCGCAATTTTGGAAGAGAGATGCTTTAACACCCTGATGTGAAGTATACATTAAATTATTGTTTTCCTCTGGACTCTCATTTCAATCTTGGGTTAAGCATAAACTGAAGGAATGATGATGAAAAGTAGTGCAGGATTGATGATGAAAGATATAATTTTTCCCTTCAAAAAAATGTGTACATTGTAAAAATTGTATTAAGCGCTTTTTGCTCGCTCATTCTTCCCAGACCGAAAAAGAATTCAAGTGAAAATTTCAAATATGTAGTAATATCTTAAACCTTAACTTTCATACTACTGAAATCAAACAAACTTCGTAAAACCTTTTTAGTTTCTTCAATCTGGCCTTTCAATATTATTAAAAATCATCATCATTTCTATCCATAGTTTGGTAAATTTTCAAGAAACAATTAACTTTTCTTAAGTAGTAATGGCTGGAATCTTCTTTGAATAACTGTGTCAGTTGATAGGAGTATTACCATTGCGATGATAGACTTGAATCTTCTATAATTTTGTGGTTGAATAATAATTAAGGTCTTTTTCGAAGCAGTGATACATTTTTATCGTTTATTCCGGATTCTGTTAAATTTTTTAGTTGAACGCACATTTTTATTACAATTTATACATTAAAATGTGGTAGATTTAATATTCTGCTCCGTAATCAATTTATCATTGTATTCACCTATCTTGCGTCGTTCTCGGATGAAAGATAACATTCTTCAACACTGCTGCCGCGACATTAATCTCTAAACGATGAGATCATCGGCGCGATGATCTCATCGTTTAGAGATTAATGTCACGGCAGATAAATTCAGATTCTTCAAGCGCGTGGTTGAAATAGTCTTAAAACAAAAATTCAGCCGAGCTCGTACCCAGGAAGCTCTTATCTTAGACCTCAAAGTCATGTGAGCGCTCATAATCATCGCGCCGATGATCTCATCGTTTAGAGATTAATGTCGCTGCTGATTTTTTTCTTCATTGATCAGGCCTTTGAAATATTTTAATTGCAAAAACATTTAATAAACACAGTTTCTGCTAACTAAAGACACAATTTAGGCGAAGAGAAGCTTCTTGACAAGACCTTCGAATGAAACCTCCCTAAAAGAGTCTTTCTCTCGACTTTGTCCTTTGTCCCTTTACAGGACCGGAGGTCTAGACTGAAAAACTTGGTCGAATCAAGGCTGCATGAAGGCGATACCGAAAGCTCCAGCAGACACAGACTTGTTTGTGAGTCGTTGGACTCGGGAATCAATCGAGAAGTTTTCTCGCTTGGCAAGGTGATTGAAAAGAGTGACTCCGAGAGCAAGGAGCAATCTACAAAATTGAAGAAACTCAATTATTTTTTAAGAAAACACGAGAAAACAACTTAAAATATTTGAAGATTCATGAAAGTTTGATTATTTCTCTCGAGAACAGCTGTAAATTACTCACCCCGAGCTTTTGAAAGAGTGAAATAAGAGAGTCTTCGGTCCATCAGAGAAGCTGGCAACAACATGGCTCCATCGTAAACTGAGAAAAGTGGCCGCGAAGGTTGACTGTGGAGAAGATCCATTTCATCCGGGAGTGGGTATTCCGGAATCATGATTTTTGTGACTTGATTAGAAAAGTACGGAGTACGAGCAGGGTATTCGGATGAAACTGATATAAAGTTGCTGACAGCACCTTATATATACGTGTTCCAATCACCTAATTCATTCAGTTTACGAATCGTATTGTTATTGGAATACTCAGCTCAATCATATTGTAAAGCTAGGTCCCGCTTTCACCGCGCAATATCTTATCTTCAAAAAGCCACGAAATCCGTTCCCGGTCCTTAAACTATCAACAAACAAAAAAATCAAGAGTTCGAAAAAATGTTTGCATCTGAACGTTGCAAAAAAAACTAAACTAATGATTTAGAGAAGCCAAGGACTAAATAGTGTTGTAATCAACATACATACATATCTTCCTCCCCCCTTTCACGTGAATTTTCTGCTCTACACAAAACAAATGATCCAATTTGTCTTTATCAGTGAGTTTCTTCCCTAGATGAAACCGATTTTGCAGATATTTTTAACCTTCGAAAACTTTTGCCCTCGAAGCCCATAGAAATGAGACAATCGCCATTCATAGGTTTCTTCATCAAGATTATCCGTGCGTTTTCTGTTTAAACAAGGAACAAGTTGCCAAAAAAAACTTTACCTCCAGAAAAGGTGCATTATCCCCTCAGAGAAATTCTTCATAGCAGTTATACTAACAGTAAATATCCTCACCCAACATCCACCTATTTTTTTCCACAGCTAAAGCACTTCAACAAAAATGTTTAAGCAAGAAACGCATTATTTACAGCGTCTCAAACACCTGGTTTTGTCGCCCGATGTTCAAAAACATGAGAACACAGGCAACTGGCGGTTGTTTTTAAATTACTGGTAATTCAAATGCAAAGAGCAAGGAACTTTCTCTGATTTTTCAAAAGGTATTTCAAGAAAAAAAGCTATTGTTATGGTGTTAGTGGAGAGAAAGATGTTCAGCAATAGATAATGATAAAACACTGTTTATAAGGTAATCACAAGAGTCTGTTTCACTCCTGCTCAGAACTGGTTAAAACCTTTTTATTTATATTTCTCTGGCTCGAACTGTTATTCTAATTCGAAACTCATCAGTTTCGATTCACAAATATGTAAAACCCCGAAATGCAAGCAGGGTGAGAGACAATTTTCCGGGTGAGAGACTTTTTCTTTGCGGATAAAGAAGTGTTTAAAACTGATTCTTCTGCGAACTCCAACTCCCCTAAAACAAATCCATTCTAAGTACCGCTTCAAATCGCTATGAATGTCATTTGAGCTTAATAGGGGGTGTGACAATACAGAAAATCAGCTTGATTGCTAACATTTACTTTGATTGAGCTGTTCCCGTTTTTTTTAGCTTACGCCTAATCCGACCAAAGATGGAGGATATTTTCATTTTCGAAGCTTTAACAGCCAAAACTATTTATTTCCTGGTTAATAACACAATGATATTAGAGTGTTCAAACGCATTTTATAAGCTCTTGAATGTAAAACTTCGAAGCTAATATAAAACCGCTCTAAGCTTCTTTTTTTTCCCGTTGTGTAAATCGACAATCTTGTAGTATTGCTTACATATATTTTTTGAATTTATGTTTGAACTAATCTTTTGAGATTTTGACACATGAACGGACTGCTCTAAATGGGGTGATTAATGGGAACATTAGAACGAAAAAGTATCGCAACTGCGAAAATCTGATGAAGAAATCGAAAGTCATGCATCGAAGGTTTGGTAATGTTGTCAGTAAGTGAGAAAAAAACTGGTTTGGATTAGAAAAACTTCCAGGAGATGAGAAAAGTCTGGTTTAAAACAAAAATAACAACAGCTTTGTTTTAGTATCTACTTCGTTGAATATCAGAAATAAACACATTCTGCTTCATTTTAGAAAGCCAGAATGTTGGAGCTAAAATAGCGATAAAAATGTATTTCTATAAAAAAGTAGTATGACTGATTCTAATATTAAATTGGGACGGATCGGTTTTAGTATGTTTCTTTTGTGACGGAACCCGATACATTGGAGGAGTTCTTTTAATATCCAACCCATAAAAATGGTTTCTTGATAACCGCTTTTCTCGCGGCACCTCATACCTCAGAATGATAACTTGATAGTTTATTAAAATAAAAAAATTCTTTAAAAGCGCAGTTGAGCTCTTTTCTTCTCAACAATAAGATCTTGTGAACTTATCGACTTCAATCTTTCATAGCAAAAAATTGTTCGTACGATAAAGCGAGTTGTTCAACAACCGGACACCAAAATCCCTATATTTTAGAAGATTGTAAAGAGTTTTGATTGGACTTTAAAAGTCATTATATATTATGGAGGCCTTGCTAAGCGGCCTTGCTAAGCACATTATTTACAGCGTTTCAAACACCTGGTTTTGTCGCCCGATGTTCAAAAACATGAGAACACTGGCAACTGGCGGTTGTTTTAAATTACTGGTACTTCAAATGCAAAGAGCAATAAACTTTCTCTGATTTTTTAAAAGGTATTTCAAGAAAAAAAGCTATTGTTATGGTGTTAGTGGAGAGAAAGATGTTCAGCAATAGATAATGATAAAACACTGTTTATAAGGTAATCACAAGAGTCTGTTTCACCCCTGCTCAGAGATGGTTAAAACCTTTTTAGTTATATTTCTCTGGCTTGAACTGTTATTCTAATTCGAAACTCATCAGTTTCGATTCACAAAGATGTAGAACCCCGAAAAGCAAGCGGACAATTTTTACGGTGAGAGACTTTTTCTTTGCGGATAAAGAAGTGTTTAAAATTGATTCTTCTGCGAACTCCCACTCCCCTGAAACAAATCCATTCTAAGTACCGCTTCAAATCGCTATGAATATCATTTGAGCTAAACAGGGGGAGTGTCAACACTGAAAATCAGCTTGATTGCCAACACTTACTTTGATTTAGCAGATCTTTTTTATTTTAGCTTACGCCTAATCCGACCAAAGATGGAGGATGTTTTCTTTTCTGAAGCTTTAACAGACAAAACTATTTATTTCCTGGTTAATTAAACAATGATGTTAGAGTGTTCAAACGCATTCTATAAGCTCTTGAATGTAAAAGCTTCGAAGCTATAACACTGCTCTAAGCTTTTTGTATTTCATGTTGTGTAAATCGAAAATCCTGTAGTAATGCTTACACATATTTTTGGAACTTTTGTTCAAACCATTCTTTTGAGATTTTGAAACATGAACGGACTTCTTTAGATGGGATGATTAATCGGAACATTAGAACGAAAAGGTATCGCATCTGCGAAAATCAGGTGAAGAAATCGCAAACAAAGCATCGGATGTTTGGTAATGTTGTCAGTAAGTGAAAGAAGAAAAAACTGATTTTGATTAGAAAAAAATTCCAGAAGATGAGACAAGTCTGGTTTAAAAGAAAAAAAACAACAGCTTTGTTTTAGTATCTACTTCGTTGAATATCAGAAATAAACACATTCAGCTTCATTATAGAAAGCCAGAATGTTGGAGCTGAAATAGTTATAAAAATATATTTCCATCAAAAAGTAGTATGAATGATTCTAATATTAAATTGGGACGGATCGGTTTTAGTATGTTTTTTTTGTGACGGAACCCGATAGATTGGAGGAGTTCTTTTAATATCCAACCCATAAAAATGGTTTCTTGATAACCGCTTTTCTCGCGGCACCTCATACCTCAGAATGTTAACTTGATAGTTTATTAAAATAAAAAAGTCTTTAAAAGCGCAGTTGAGCTCTTTTCTTCTCAACAATAAGATCTTGTGAACTTATCGACTTCAATCTTTCATAGCAAAAAATTGTTCGTACGATAAAGCGAGTTGTTCAACAACCGGACACCAAAATCCCTATATTTTAGAAGATTGTAAAGAGTTTTGATTGGACTTTAAAAGTCATTATATATTATGGAGGCCTTGCTAAGCGTCTTTTTCAAGGTTAGCTTTTTGTGTGTAATAAACTCGTTCAACCTATTTCTAATTTTTGGTTTAAACATTCGTGTCACGTGAAGAGGCGTTAAACTTCTCCGAATCTGCATGGTCGATGCCCAGCAAATAAGACCTAATAACGGAAAGGAACGAATATCATGGGCAAAGGAGTCACAGCTGATAGCGGCACTAATATCTAAACCACGGAGATTGAATGTTATTTTTTTGCATTTTGTTTAGGTTAATGTTGTTTGGAGGAAAAAATGAAACATTTGTCGGATAAAAATTAGTTAGAAAAAAACTTAGTTGACACGCTTCTTCGCTTTCAGCCGCGGTTTTTTAGCTGTGCATCCGCAAAAAAATGGAAACAGATATGATATAGCCGGTACAGTACATATATGTCTGAAGTGAAGCAGGTCCAACACGGTTAATTTTGAAAACTTTTTTATTTTATTAAAACCAAAAAAACCTTAAAAATCTGAAAAACATTATGAAAAATCTTATGAAAATCATATACATACATACATATATGTATTAATTCAGATTGTTAATTACTCATGAACACAATCAAATTGAATTTCAGCAAGGACTAGTTCCCACAGCATTGGAACGAAAAAAATGATATGATCGAACTATCGCGGGTGCAAAGGCTACTGCACAGGCAGGATCGAGTCCAGTCATCAGAATCCCGCTACCGAAAGAAATTATTTCGAATAAGACTAATTTTACATTAGAGTTGCTAGGACTTTTTGCTGTTCCATCTTGAACCGTAACTATAATATTACTCGCATTAAATAAAGTTGGCGCAAACATTTTTCTATAATTTCTTTGGCTAACATTTGTTGAAAAAGTTTCAGCAAGAGATTATTAATATGAAAGTTGTTATTGCATTAGGAGACTTCCGTGGAGAAAAACTGATATCTTATCGGTGAAAGGGTTTATACATATTTTTTTTTTAAAAATCTAAATCATACGATGCAAAAGCAAACACACATTACAATTAAAATTCGAGCACAAACATTGAATAAAAGTACATATAAGATTATCAGCAATCCAGTAAGCGAAACATTTCTCCTATACATATATATATATTCATCGACATTTTAAAATTCAAGATTATGGTGAGACACATTGTGAATGATACATACAAAGTATGGCGACAGGTAAGGGAAAATTTATGAATGTTTAATGTTTTGTAACTTATAAAAAGGTCTTTGTTTGGAGCTTTGATACATTTCCATTTTTTTTTCCACTTGGCATCAAATTTATTTGTAGCATATGCATTTTTTGCAGGAGTGAAGGAAAGAAATCCACAACAAAATTTTTTTTTTGAGAAAATTCTTTCGATGCATCGTTCGTGAACTGAAGTTTTTCTGAGAAGAATCAGTTCAAGTCATCAGAGTTTTTTTGAGGATTTGGGTGGCTGAATAGATGAGCTAAACTGAATATGTTTGAATAGCCTTTTTTTAAGCTTTTGATTATCACTACCAAAAATGATAAGCTTAGAGCATTAGTGCTCCGAAGATAAAATCAAGTTTTATCTTTGGTCGGCTTAAGCGTAATCTCAAACGATCCGTAATCCTGCATATCCCTCATTTAAAGCATAAGTCAACAAGTAAGAATGTTTCATAATGTTTTTCTTTATATTTTGCTTGTTTTACTTTAAGCCATAATTGAACTGGGTATGATCCACAGGAGTTCAAGTCCACTAATGAGATCCTTAAAAGTCATTAGACAGTCATATGGATTTTATCACATTTATGCTTTCCGTTTTTGTGATTTCTTGAACAATGTTCAAAAATTTATTGTAGAAAGAGACTACTAATAAACATTCCCAAGTTTGACGAAATTATGTTTGCTTTCAAAGCAGAAAAATTATAGTTTCTTGCTCAGTGACACAGTTTAAAAGGTATGTATGTCTGGTTCAAAAATAATGACTTTTTGTTGGAAGTTTAATACTTTTTAAAGCATCCTGTAAATTACATTGAATTTATTTCAGATTCAGTGTTTACAATGGGTTGATCACAAACTCGGTTCTTTTATTTTTTTTCTGATTCACATTATGTTGAGCCCCGGAAAGCTTTAACACAATTGTTACGATGAGCAAGTCTTCCTAGCGAAGAATCTCTGCTTGTAATGTTCGGCTGTGGAGTAGCACTGCCTTAGAAGATATCTTTCCTACGTACGAATTCGTATAAAAATTTACCTGCAGCTGAGCAAATAGTGGGAATTTGAATGTGAGAAATCAGCTTGATTGCAGTATTTCACTTGGAATGTGCTGTTTCCTTTTATTTGTAATAAAGCTTAAGCCGACCGAACTCAATAAACTGTTTCATCTTCTAGGCCTTAACAGCCGAACACTTTTTATTTTCTTGCTGTTAAGCCGAGAATTCTAGAGCTTTCAAACACATCTGATAAGCTGTTGAATGCAACAACCAACAAGCGCGAACAAACATAAATCTGGCGCTTAACCCTGGTGTGAGAATTGGGTCTTGCCGAATGAAAGAGTCCAATAGAAATTAAAATTGACCAATTCCACCAGAAATTGACCAATTAGATTAGGAGGTCCTACCTTCAATAGACATTGACCAATTAGATTAGGAGGTCCTACCTTCATAAGAAATTGACCAATTAGATTAGGAGGTCCTACCTTCAATAGACATTGACCAATTAGATTAGGAGGTCCTACCTTCAATAGACATTGACCAATTAGATTAGGAGGTCCTACCTTCAATAGAAATTGACCAATTAGATTAGGAGGTCCTACCTTCAATAGACATTGACCAATTAGATTATGAGGTCCTACCTTCAATAGACATTGACCAATTAGATTAGGAGGTCCTACCTTCAATAGAAATTGACCAATTAGATTAGGAGGTCCTACCTTCAATAGACATTGACCAATTAGATTAGGAGGTCCTACCTTCAATAGACATTGACCAATTAGATTATGAGGTCCTACCTTCAATAGACATTGACCAATTAGATTAGGAGGTCCTGCCTTCAATAGAGATTGACCAATTAGATTAGGAGGTCCTAACTTCAATAGTCATTGACCAATTAGATTAGGAGGTCCTACCTTCAATAGACATTGACCAATTAGATTAGGAGGTCCTACCTTCAATAGACATTGACCAATTAGATTAGGAGGTCCTACCTTCAATAGACATTGACCAATTAGATTAGGAGGTCCTACCTTCAATAGACATTGACCAATTAGATTAGGAGGTCCTACCTTCAATAGACATTGACCAATTAGATTAGGAGGTCCTACCTTCAATAGACATTGACCAATTAGATTATGGAGGTCCTACCTTCAATAGACATTGACCAATTAGATTAGGAGGTCCTACCTTCAATAGAAATTGACCAATTAGATTAGGAGGTCCTACCTTCAATAGACATTGACCAATTAGATTAGGAGGTCCTACCTTCAATAGACATTGACCAATTAGATTATGAGGTCCTACCTTCAATAGACATTGACCAATTAGATTAGGAGGTCCTGCCTTCAATAGAGATTGACCAATTAGATTAGGAGGTCCTACCTTCAATAGACATTGACCAATTAGATTAGGAGGTCCTACCTTCAATAGACATTGACCAATTAGATTATGAGGTCCTACCTTCAATAGACATTGAGCAATTAGATTAGGAGGTCCTGCCTTCAATAGAGATTGACCAATTAGATTAGGAGGTCCTACCTTCAATAGACATTGACCAATTAGATTAGGAGGTCCTACCTTCAATAGACATTGACCAATTAGATTAGAAGGTCCTACCTTCAATAGACATTGACCAATTAGATTAGGAGGTCCTACCTTCAATAGACATTGACCAATTAGATTAGGAGGTCCTACTTCAATAGACATTGAC